>JALPQD010000245.1:2719285-2827461 GCA_023101885.1 Typhlomys cinereus
TAGTCTACAAAGACTTCTGGCTATAAAATATTTGTGTGAATACCATCTGTGTGTATGTGTGTGCATGCATGTGCATAGGCATGTGGTTGTGTATATGCATATATTTGTATGCATAGGTATGCATGTGTTTGTGTGTATGTGTATATATGTATATTTATGTGTTTGTATGTATCTATATATTTCTCTGTGTTTGTATGTATATACATGTATGTATATGTATGTGTATGTTTGCATGTATCTATGTATCTATTTCTCTGCGTGTGTATATATGTATGTGTTTATGTATGTGATATGTTTATGTGTGTATATGTATACAGTGATATGTTTATGTGTGTATACGCATATGTTTGCATGTATATACCACTCTCTGTGTGTATATATGGATGTTTATATATGTATGTGATGTTTGTGTGTATGTGTATACTTCTCTCTGTGTATATATGTATGTGATGTTTGTGTGTCTACGTATATGTTTGGATGAATCTGTATGTTTGTGTATGCATCTATGTGTACATGTCTATGTATGTGAAATGTGTAGTTACATAATTGTCCTATTTGGCGTTACACTGTGCTTTTGATAATCAGATTGACCGTCCATCCTATGGCTCCGTTACCAAGCCCCAGCTGCTTGCCTTCCCGTCTGGTCACATCCATGCATTAGACGACTAGTTTCTGGGGGAGGTTTGTACAGTCAAGGACAAGAAGAACCTAAAGTCATGCAGTCTTCTGGAGTGTGCTTTAGAGGTTCAGACATAAGTACATTTTCTGCACTGCAAGCCTGCCTTTTCTTGCCAGACCCTTCCCCGCCTAGACCGAAGGTGTGGTGTTCTTGCACAAAAATATACAGCTCTGAAATTAAACTCTTCTCAGGGAGCGACACCCACGTGCATCCAGGGTCACTTGGGTGCAAGCCAAGCCAAGCATTTTATTGGCCTTTAAATTTTGAACTTAGTTTTCTGAGCTTCCAGATGAAGTTTATTATATTATAAACTATTCTGAAGATAAACTATGCTTTGATGGGTTCATCGCCCTCGTGTTGACTCAGACAATGGGTCCCCTTCCTGTGAGCTCAAGTCACCTTAGGGAATTTGGGGTCTTGATTTTAGGTGGGCGCTGGGCACTGGGAAAAAGACTGGCAAGTTGGAGTGAGGTGTTAAAGCCATTCTGGGGTTGACGGACGCTCACCTTGCTTTGGAGAGCCCGTTGCGTCTGGCTCTTGGGCGTAGCTATTCCAGCTCCTCCCACAGACTCAGGAGGGGGCGCGATGGTTCAGATGGCACCCACACTCCCTCTGCCTTTTCTTTACTCACGTATCGCCCGTGGGCTGCTCTTTGAGCTCACAGCAGCTTTAAGCTCTGTGGTGGGCGCCTTGGCTTCCACAAAGCTGAGAAAGTTGGTTGATCTTTGGTCCAAATGAGTTAGAACATGTACATTCATGTCACCCGTATTAATGGATGAATAATACTGAGACATTGGGTAGATAAGAAGAAAGAACAAAGAAAGACAGAAAGCACACATGGGCTAGTTCAGGTTTCCTGGTGGTGTAGCAGGTAAGGCAAAAAACTGTCTCGTGTGCATGTATATGTGTGTGCGCATGTGAGTGTGTGTATGTTAGGAGTGATGTGGGGTTTTATTTGGGGTGACCAGGACCTCGTAACTAAGAGTGATCCCTCCACATTGTCCCAAAGAAAGGAGGCAATGGAGCCAGGCATGCAGGTGAATCAGGCAGCAGGAGGAAGCATAGCAACATGGTGGGTCCACAGGCCGAGGGGGGAATGTGTCCAGCGTGCTGGAGGCCAGCAGGGAGCGCAGCATGCCTGAGGCTGCATGTGTGGTGTAGAGGGCAGATGATTCGACCTGTGGGACCTGTGGGCGGGGCTTCTTCAGACACTGCCAGACACTGCAGTTTTGCTGCACATGAGAGAAAGTCCCCGGAGGGTTGCAGACTGGGGATTGCAGGCCTTAGATTACATTCTGAAAATAACACTTGATGGCTGGGGAAGGGGCTCAAGGATTAAAGCAATTGCCTTGCAAACAAAAGGACCTGAGTTCAGATTCCCCATCCCATGTGAAAATGCCAGGTGACTATGGAGGCGGCCTGTAATTCTGGCCCTGGAAGGCAGAGTTTGGGAAACCCCAGAGCAAAGAAATAAGGATGATTCCTGAATTTACCCTTGGGCCTCCACAGGCACAACACATTCAAGTGCTTTCTCTCTCTCTCTCTCTCTCTTTCTCTCTTTCTCTCTCGCTCGCTCGCTCTCTTAGAAGGGACACGCAGGAACTGGAATGTGTACAGCTGTTGCTCCAGAAGCCATTTGTTGCAGTTCACCTGCATGATTGCTGACAAATCACCATCAAATGGTAAAAGGAACAAGGGGTTTATTTTCTTACTAATAGTCTGGTTATAGTCTGTTCCAGCTTCACAGGAGAGCTCACACCTCAACCAGGCCGAGGGAACTGGCCACACCATCTCTACATAATGGCTGAGAAAGGGACGATCCTTACTTGCCAGACCAGCATGTCTGGCCAAGGATGCTGCAAGGTTTGCATGTTGCCTACGTGCAGTGGGCATTCAACACATGCTAGCGAGGTTTGCATGCTGCTTGTGTGCAGTGAGCACTCAGCATATGCTAGCTGTTAGTACCACCAGCAAGGCTGGCATTTGCCCACGTGCAGTGGGCATTCAACACATGCTAGCTACTGGTACTGCCAGCGAGGTTTGCATGAGGACTTGCTCAGCAAGTATCTCTGAACACAAGCTGTGTGTCAATAGGAGAAGAGCAGCAATTGTGCTCCCACCCGTGTTTTCCTGGGGAACAGACACGGGAGTGACAGTTACACATAGGATCCCCACTGTGGGGTAGCATGGCTTCAGGTGGACGCAGAGACGACTCAGGTGGCCATTGTGATTTCCTTTGACATGAGGCATTTATAGATGACTTAATCTCTCTGTCGTGTGTGTGTGTGTGTGTGTGTGTGTGTGTGTGTGTGTGTGTGTGTGTGTATGTGTGTGTGTGTATGTGTGTGTGTGTGTGATAGTAGGCATGGATGAAGAGATCATAGGTCAACTTCCAGTGTGAATCTTCACATTCTTTCTTGCATGTACACATAAAACATTTGATTTTCTTTGTTTCCTTCATATTACTGTACTCTACATTAGCAATGAGTTGCCAGGGAAGACCCAGAGATAAAGGAAACATGTTCGTGGAGCCCTGCTCAACATGCCTTGTGGGCTGGCTACGAGCAGGGAGCTGAAGGGGTCTACTAGTTAGATACACATGTCGACTTGACCACTGAGAACTGAGCTTTTAGGCCCACTAAGATGTGAGGGCAAGTCCCGAGCAAGCCTGCATAAGATTATCTACTTGATGTGGGGGGCTCCATCCCCTGATGGTGGGCCCCTCCCTAGGAAGGCAGATGCGGTGGAGAGAGCTGGCTCAGCACTGTGCAGACTGGTAAGTGAGATGTCTGTTCTCGGCTTTTTGTGTGGACAGGGTGTGGGCAGCTCCCTTAGCTCCCAGTGTCACTGCGACTTCACCTACCAAGCTGGACTGTGAGCTGGAACTGACACACATAATCTTGGAATGTTCCTTTGGTCCTTTGTTCCCCTCAATTGTTTGGCCATGTATTCATATTAGTAGCAGAAGAGAAACTGGACGAGGGGGTGTTTGAAGTTTTGGGGATGGCCGCACCAGAAGTGTGGGCTGTGGCAGGGGGTGGTCTCCGTGTGTTTCTACATGTGACGGAAGAGTCACGGGGGTTTTAAGCATGAGGAGGTGTCCAGCACTCATCGGTCAGCTTCTCTTCCTGGCCTTTTGCGTGGGCCGAGGGACATACGAATGCTTTGGAAGCAGAGCTGAGGTGTCATTAATCACCGACCAGCTTGTCTCCTTTCTGTCCACTTTGTCTAATTAAATTTTGCTCAGTTGCAAGCTCATGCTGGTGAATCCCAAGCTTTAGTCATGCAGAGAATTTCCTTTAAGACAGATGGTTTCCTGGCTGATCACAAACTCGGCCGCCTCCACTAAGGAAATGAGCACTGCCTGGAAAGACCCATTAAGGACTGTCCACTGAGGACCACCCACTAGGGAGTGTCCACTAAGGAGTTCTGCTAAGGAATGTCCACTAAGGAATGTTCACTAAGGAGTCTTGCTAAGCAGTGTTCATTAGAGTATCCTATAAGGAGTGACCATTAAGGAGTGTCCATTAAGCAGTGTCCACTAAGCAGTGTCCACTAAGCAGTGTCTACTAAGCAATGTCCACTCAAGGCCATCTGCTAATGGTCATCAACTAAGGGCAATTTGCTAAGGGCCATCCACTAAGGAGTGTTCACTAATGAGTGTCCACTGATGGCCATCCATCCACTAGGAAGTGTCCCCTATGGACTGTCCACCAAGGAATGTCCACTGAGGGCTGTCCACTAAGCGCCACCCACTAAGCACCTTCTACCAAGACTGTCCACCAAAGACTGTCCATTAAGGAGTGTCCATCAAGGACCATCTGCTAAAGGGTGTCCACTGAGGACTGTCCACGAAGGACCGTCTGCTAAGGACCGCCCTAAAGGATCATCGACCAAGGAGTGTCCACTCACAGCCAATTTTGAAAGTGGTGGGAGGAAGCCCTTGTGTAACACAATGGATGCTTTGTGTGTGCGTGTGTCTGTTTGATACGTGTACATATGTGTGTCCATGTGTGCACATATACACATGTATGTTGCAGGGCAGCTTTTCCCCCCATGGTCCTTGCAAGACACAGTTCTTGCTCCAAAGAGAGCAAGAGATCATTTACTTTGAACCAAACATGAGCGTTCACGGTGGGGAACAGATTCATGCCCCAGGCACCTGCTCCGCCCATTCGTGAACTTCTGCAGTTATAGACCAGGTCCTCACAGGAATCCATGCAGGTAACAATGTTGGAAAGGACAGCAGCGAGGGTGGAAATTTCCTCTGTAGTTTTCAGATGTTTCCTGGTGACATTCTCAGATGTTAGGTGGGTGGAATCTAGCAGGCTACTAAGGCAATACACCTCCTCTTTTCCCTAGTAGTCCCAAACATGCTAGGTCAGATACAGAGATGGGAGATAAATAACTCTTAAGGGGTCTAAAGATGACCCAAGACACATTTGGGTCTGGATCTGCAACACTCTTACTCTCCACAGTGACGGAGTTCAAGGCGGTGTGTCTGTCTGCAGAAAGTTCCATACACCTGTGATTCTTTCAGTTCACAACTTAAAGAACCGACCTTCACCTGTTCTGGAATGAGGCTGTGCACATTGTTAGCTTGACACTTGGGTCGGCACCGAGGACTCACTTCTCCATTGAAATGTTATCAGTGAGATCTTATAAAACCGGGGCAAAGTTGGGAGCTCATGTTCTGCATCAATGCATCCATTTCAGAAAATTAACTGAGTGAGGAAGAACCATGTATTGGCTGCCAACTCACAACGGTGAGATTCTGCCAAATGGTCTGTGTGAGGTTTGCGCGTGAGCATGCTTGCAGCTCTGGACGAGAGTTGCCGGGACACCTGCTGTGGTTCCAGGGATAACGGGGAGTTCTGGTGCCTGGTGCCTTATCTGGGGTCGACTTACCTGCCCCCAGCAGGCATTTTGTATCTTGGGAGACCACCGCAGTGCCAGAAGCTATGGAGGCTTGCCTTGTGGATGATAATGTCACCACAAAACACCTTCGAAGGGGAACAAGGGGTTTTATTTCTTACAATTGTCTGGCCACATGTCAGTCCAGCTTGGCAGGAGAGCTCACGCCAACACCAGGGGCTGACGGGACTGTCCACAGCATCTCCATTGCCCAGAGATGGATAATCCTCGCTTCCCAGACCAACGTGTCTGGCCAAATATAAGGAAGAATTCCAATTCCTCCCTCCATGTTACCCACCCGCCTAGGGACTAGTCCCATCCACCGTGGACTGGGCCTTCCCTATTGACTGAACAAGCCCTGCTGCAGGCTTGCTCAGGGCTTAACTCTACTGCTAATTCTTCACAACTGTGCCCAGGGCTGGAGCCTTCAGTTGTCAAATTGACATCTGCAGCTACATCACACAACTCCTAGTGCCATCTATCTTTCTGACTCTGAGTGAACAGGCAAAACCAAAGGAAGGGTGTGTCTTGCAGCAGAGCGGTCCCTCGCCATGGGCCCCGCACCCGGAGGCTGAGGGCAGATCGCATCTCCGACCCAGCCTTCACCCCCTCATCTGTGCGCAGCCCCTTTAGGTGGGTGGGAGTGGGCCTGGTGATGTAACCCTGCTCCAGCGAGGAGAGGCGCTGGTTGAATGCGGAGCCCCTATTGTTGGCCGCAGAATCTGCTGTTGGCCGCAGATACATCAGCAGTTGCTGCCGAAAATCTCGGTCATGACGTGGAGGCTGATTTCATTCAAATCCGGATTCTGATTCCACCGTGGGAAGAACTGAGAACAGTGTCAGCTCCCTGTGGCCTCTTGGGAGATAGTATGTGCTCATGGGCTCCTCGGTTCTGCCGCAGTTAGAGGCAATGCAGGTAGGTGGGGCGCCATTCAGAGAAGAGACTTTAATCTATCTATCTATCTATCTATCTATCTATCTATCTATCTATCTATCTATCTATCTATCTATCTAGTGTGTGTGTGTGTGTGTGTGTGTGTGTGTATGTGTGTGTGTATCAGAGGGCACTATGTTTTTCTGTCTAGGACCAAGGATGACTTTGGGAATCATCCTGGAATTGCTTCTATTTCCTTACTTCTCTCTGGGATTTCCCAGGCTCTGCCCACTAGGGCCGGAAGTGCAGGCCGCTGTTTCTTTTACGTGGGACCTGGGATCTGAATTCAGGACCTTCTGATTTGGAAGCAGAATCTTAATTCCTGAACCATCTCTCCAACCTAAGACACTAGTTTACACTGAAATCTTTGGAAATACTATAGCTTTCCTGGATTTTTTTCCCCTTGCATCTTAGAAAGAGCGTGCAATTGTTTTTGAGTGCTACCTTGCTTTGAGAGCATTGTGTCTTTAGAGCTTTCTTTATCCTCATAGAGATTCAGACTACTCCATGGACATGTGTTGTATGTAAATGGAAGATCCGGCCTAGCAATAAGTAATAAGTAATGCAAGAATTCACACACATGTTTGCACATTCCTCCAAATGTCATGGAGTTATTAAAAAGTCAAAATTTTTACCAGCCCTGTCTAGAGAATATACACTGTGCACGCGCACGCACACACACACACACACACTACACACACCACACGTGCGTGCACATGCTCACAGGCATTTGTGCGCTCGGGTGTCACATACCCATGTACATCCACAGAAGCCAGAGAAGGATCCTGGTGTTTGTCCCTGACACTTTCTGCACAGCTGATGTGCATGGGCTAACCTGGTCTCAGTGTCTCCTTGGGTGAGGGCATAGGCATGGACTTCCCTGGGATCTTATGTTTCTGCATTGTTCCAGTCAGCCTGCATGGTTGCTGATAAATGACCATCAAATAGCTTAAGGGAACAAGGGGTATATTCTCTTACGATTAGAGAGCTCACACCAACACCAGGCTGAGGGAACTGGCTACACCATTTCTACATAATGGCTAAGAGAGGGACGATCCTTATTTGCCAGACCGGCATGTCTGGCCAAGTATACACAAGGATCCCAACTTTCTCAGCCAGCTCTCTGTATTTTATTTCAGGACCTAATCCCATCCACCATGAGGTGAACCTTCCCCATCAGCTAGACAATTTCTTTCAGGTTTGCTCTTGGTCTAACTCAACCACTAATTCTCCACAAATGTGCCCAGAGCTCAAAACCCTCAACTGTCAAGTTGACATCTGTGCTTAACTATGACACTCCATCCCTTGTCAACTTGACACAAAAACATAGCACTTTTATTTATTTATTTATTTTTATTTATTTTTTCCGCTCATACAAACGTAATAGGTACCCCTGTCCCCTTCCTCCCTCTACTCCTCCCTGGACCTCCCTGCTCCCTCCCCCCTTTTCCTCTTCCTTTCCCCCCTTCTTCCCTTTCTCCCAGTGCCCCCTCCCCCCATTTCTGAAGCATCCTTTAATGTGTATATCCAACTTTCCTCTGGGTCCTCCTCTCTGATGAGGTGTAAAGACTCACTGGCATTTCTTAGAACTCTTTCTTGTGTTCCCCTTAATTATAGGAACACTATTATGACTGTTAATCCCTTGCTTCTAAGGATCCTAGTGCCTTTAGCCCATGCTAGATTTTGAGGGGTCAATGATAAAAGCATAGCACTTTTAAACTATAACCTTTAATCCTTGTTCCCATAGGTGTTAAAATTTATCTTAAAAATATAAATACATTTCATAAACAAATTTAAAATATTCTCTCATTAAAATGTCAGTTATTAAAATGTTGGAACCGAACGTCTTTCTTTAAATATCCCAAATAAAAACATTTTAACGATGAGAAAACATCAAGTTATGACCAAAGTCCAGCAAATTACTGCATCCTGTACTTCAATGTCCATCTTCTATTGCTCATCACGTAGTCAAGGCGGCTCAAAGATTCTAGGCAGTCCCAGTCCCTGTTTGCAGCTCAAAGTTGTAAAAAGTAGAATTCATCTGAACCAGGCTGAATCTCTACTCACAGCTGTCCTCAGCATACATCCCACGGTTCTGACATCTCCTACAGTACTCTGGGTTTGGCGGTACAGCTCTGAGTTTCACCTTCTCTCTCATGAACTTGACTGTCACTTGGTGCCAAGCTTTTGCTGCTCACCATGAACCCTTCAGTAGTCCACCAAAACCATTATTGCCTGGGGGACGCTGCCAGATTCCAAAGTGAGGCTGAAACATAGCTTGGTCCACTCGAGCTACAGCTGTACCCACTTCAGCACACTGACTCTGGAAAAAAGCCTCTTTTTTAGGTAGCCGAACTTGCCAAGAGCAAGAAACAGCTTTAACTTGGGCTTTCCGCCCCTAAAGGAACTTGGTTTTCAAACCACGAACTTGCCATATGGTGGTGGTTTTCACGTCTTCCACCATCCCAGTGCAAGTCACCAGGTTTTCCTTCACTGATATTCATTTCTCCAACAGCAGCAGATATTCCTCCGTCAAGCAAACCAGTCAATCATGTTTAAATTCATCTTCACCAAAGTGCTTGTTTCTTTCATCAGAAACTGGGTCCAAATAATTCACAATTCTCTCAGCATCACAATTTTCTAAATGGCTCACCAAACTCTGCAGAACGGTATTGGTAATCCACAAAGTGAAAATCTTCAAACATTTCAAACTTTGTCTAGCAAAACCGTTCAAAAGCCATAGAATCCATATAGTCAGATTTATCAGCAACATCCCACTTCCTAGGTACCAAATTCTGTTGCAGTTTGCTTACATGACTACTGATAAATTATTATCAAATGGCTTAAGGGAACAAGGGGTTTATTCTCTTACGATTTTCCAGTTATAGTTCTCAGTCCACCTTGATAGGAGAGCTCACATACCAACACCAGGCCGAGGGAACTAGTTACCCCTTCTCTACGTAATGGCTGAGACATGGACGATCCTTACCTGCTAGACCAGCATGTGTGGCCAAGTATACACAAGGATGCCAACTTTCTCAGCCAGCTGTCTGTATTTTATTCCAGAACTTAATCCCACCCATCATGGGCTGGGCCTTCCCCATCAGCTAGACACTCTCCTGCAGGTTTGCTCTGGGCTTAACCACTAATTCTCTACAAATGTGCCCAGAGCTCAAACCCTCAACAGTCAAGTTGACACCTGTGTCCAACTATGACATGGGTCCAGCACACAGAGTATAGGCCAGACCTGCAAAGGGGACTGCCAGGTAAAACAGACATGACACACAAATTATCTGAGGGTTTAAAATGGTGGGGGACCAGGAGACATTCCACCGAGCTCAGTGGTCAGGGCATAAGTCTTGAGTTTTATTCCCTAAAAGCCTTAATTTATTTAGTCAGCTCAGGGTTCAAATCCCGCTAAAGAGCCTCCTTATGTCTTAGTGAGGGATTGTCTAATGTGCAGGTTTCCAAGGCAGACTGTGATTTCAGGCAGGATGAAGTGTTTTAAAGTCCCTTTGATCTTAAACTAGGCAAGGAGCACTGCTTTGAGACCTTGGGGTAGCACGAGTGCATATGCGGCAGTATGCATGCACACGGGGTGGCATTTATACTCATGTGGGAATGTGCATGTTTATCTGGCTCTGCCTGAGACAGCTTCTTCCAGAGAAAGGTGACTTGCACACTCAGCAGATGCTGATGCCAAAGTTCACTTAAAGCGTTGATGACATGCTGCGGTGCAGGTGCTGCGTGAAACAAGGACTCTGGGTTCTGATGTGCTTTAGGTGATATGGAAGAAAGCTTCAGAGCTGAACCTTGAGCATGAATTATATCACCTCCCCAGGGAGTGACAGAGGCCAAGTGGGCAGACTGGGTGCCATCCGGAAGCCAACGTTTATCTTTTGGGAATTTGTCTTGTGTCTCCAAGCTTTGACCTTGAAATTAGTAAAACAGAAGGGACCACAGTTTGTTCCTCCTAGGCCTGAGGATGCTGGGGACATGGTCCTAGGGTCACGGATGGTGACATCCCTGTGTCTGCCAGGGACCAATGTCTGTGCCCCTCCCTTCAATGTATATGCTGACATTTGGTGCTCCAGCAGACAGTATTGGAGGTAGAGTTCTTAGGAGGTGGCTAGCTCATGGGCTCAGTGTGCAGGAGTGGGTGAGATCCTTCTTTCTAAGGATCAGGTGACCTCCTTCTCCTACTCCCCACGTGAGGACACAGCTAGTCTCTTGGACCTACACTTTCTGGTCACTGGAGCTGTGAGACACATTTACCGTTTTTAGTGTCCAAGATCTGAGATATCTGGTTGTCACAGCCTGAATGAGCTTTTCTGTGGGTGCTGAGCACATTTAATCAGACTTTCTAGTGTTTCCTGCGTGCTGACTCTATGTGCAGACTGGAAAGTAAGCATGGTGCGATAAATCAAAATTTGGAAAAATAGTGTGCATGAATGTGTGTGTACATGTATGTGCATGAGTGTATGTGTATGTGCATGAGTGTGTACATTTGTGTGAATGATGTGTGTGTATGTGTGTATGTGTACGTATATGTGTGTCTATATGTGTGTCAGATACTCTTTAGTAGTCTCTTTTCCATCTGGGTTTAAGATTTTAAGTTAGAAATGGTGCCTCTTTGTCCGTATTCTTAGCCTCAGTACTGTTGATATTTGCCATCAAAGTGGCTAGATTTGTGTGTGTGTGTGTTTCTCTGTGAGTGTATGTGTGTGCCTGTGTCTCTGTGTATGTGTGTGTATGTGCATGCAGCGAGTATGTATGTGTATCTCTATGTGTATCTGTGTGTCTTTGTGTGTTTATGTATGTGTGTGTATGTGTCTCTGAGTGTATATACATGTGTGTGTCTGTGCCTCTCTGTATGTGTCTGTGTGTATATGTGTGTCTCCCTGTATATATATGAGTGTATGTATGAGTGTGCCTGTCTCTTTCTATATATGTGTGTATGTGTGTGCCTCTGTGTGTGTGTCTGTGTCTCTGTGTTTGTGTGTGGTGTATGTGTGCATGCATTTTGTGCATGCCTGTGTGTGTCTGTGTCTCTGTTGTGTGTCTCTGTGTCTCTGTGTGTGTATATGTGTTATCTTTATGTGTCTGCGTGTATGTGTTCGTGTCTCTATTGTATGTGTATGTGTGTATCTGTATCTCTATGTGTTTGTCTCTGTATGTGTGTGTGTCTTTGTGTTTATGTGTGTGTAAGTGTGTGTGTCTGTGTACATGTGTCTGTGTGTTTGTGTCTTTGTTGTATGTGTGTGTCTCTTTTGTAAGTGTGTCTGAGTATGTCTCTGTGTGTCTCTGTTTCTCTGTGTGTCTGTGTGTATGTGTGTGTGTCTGTGTGTTTCTCTGTGTGTGTGTGTGTGTGTGTGTGTGTGTGTGTGTGCCAAGTGCTATCCTTTGCATTTCACTGTAAGCAGCAGCATGCCTGTCCGCCATCTGCCCAGTGCCTATTGTATCCTTTGCCCACTGCTGGCACTACCCAATGTGTCTGCAGAAAAGTTTGATGCCCTGGCATGCAACAGCGTCCTCCGCTGAGCATCCAACATGTTCCAGCCCATTCCTCGTCTGCAGAGTTGGATCACTCATGTGGCCAGCAGCCCCTCATGGCAGCCCCTCTCCATTTTCATAGTGCCAACTCTGCGAATAATCAATGGAAAATTCCAGAAATAAATAATCCACAAGTTTTTAATTCCACTCTGAATAACATGAACACACCTTGCACTCACCCATGTGTTTCTGCCCAGAGTGCAAATCATCCCTTTGTCTGGCATATCCACACTGTATATGCTGCCCACCTGTCAGTCACTCAGCCACCTCAGCTGTCAGATTGGCCACCCTGGTATGACAGTGCCAGTGTCAAATCACCTTGTTTTACTTGTTCATGGCCCCAAAGTACAACAGCAGCGGTGGCAGCCATGAGAATCCATAACATGCCATACATTACTTCCCTGTGTGTACTCCAAGACCTGTGGCTCCGAGAGGTGCTTGTTGACAGAACTGTTGCTTCAGCAAACTGGAGGGATCTCCCTTCTCCGACCCCTGACATTGGGATTATAGGCACACAGACTACGGGGGCTTTTCACGTGGCTATGGGTATCCGCCCTCAGTCCCTCATGCTTGCATCTCTTGCACTTACCCCGACTTTACCCCAGCTCTTAAGTCAATTAAATTTATTACTGTCGCAACTGAAGATGAACTGTGTCTGCCTATGCTGGCAGCTGTTGGCAAGTGATACTGGGTGGAGACCACACTGTGCCCTGTCTAATAACCCCATTTCAGCCCTTCAGGGAATTCAGTCCCTGGAAAAGGGACCCAGCAAGAGTCTGCACATGCCAGTGCAGACACATACACACACACACACACACACATGCACACACACATACATGCACACACATGTGGACATGAAAGGAGGAGAACAGACTGGTTCGGAGTAAGAAGGATTTCAGTAGATGGAGGGGCAATGAGATCAGGTAACATAGGGTAAAGATGACGTCAATCCATTGTATACATATGTGAAAGACTTGAAGAATAAAGTAAATTAACCAAAAAACTTTAGAAGAAAGAGAAAAGAAAAGAAAGGAGGAAGGGAGAAGGAAAGGAAGGAAGAAAGGAGGGAAGGAAGGAAAGGAAAGAAGGAATGAAGAGGGAAGGGAGGAGGAAAGAAGGAAGAAGAAAGGAAGAAAGGAAGGAGGAAGGAAGGAGGAAGGAAAGAAGGAGGAAGGAAAGGAAGGAAGGAAGAAGAAAGGAAGAAAGAAGGAGGAAGGAAGGAGGAAGGAAAGAAGGAGGAAGGAAAGGAAGGAAGGAAGGAAAGAAGAAGGAAGGAGGAAGGAAAGAAGAAGGAAGGAAAGGAAGGAATGAAGGAAGGAAGGAAGGAAGGAAGGAAGGAAAGAAGAGGAAGGAAGGAAGGAAGGAAGGAAATATATCCTCCTAATTTCTTTGGGAAATACAATCACTCAGCAAATCTTAGTGTTGCTTGGCTCAGATGTGGGATGGGCCTGGGAGGCGGCAGCCCTGACTCTAGCGCTGACCCAGGAGCACACCGTCATGTCTTTGCCACTCATATTTCAGGGACATTACTAGGTTTAGCTCCAAGGCTGGGGTGACATTAAAATGAGGAAGTGCACGTGAGACCCATAGATGATTGAGTGACCATTACGGAAGCAGGGGAGGCATGATGGTGACACTATCATCTTCATCGTAATCTTCATCATATCATCTTCATCTTAGTTAATGCGCCCATGTGGCTTAATTTCTCTGGTCCTCAGGAAACACTGTCCATTTCCTACCCCTTTGCAGCGAGAACAGAGTGTGAAGGGGGTGTCCATGCGGAGAATTGTCAGTGAAGATCAATCACTGGTTCTTCTGTGGCCCCGGGGCTGCCTTTGCCAGAACTACAGTATTTTCCAATGTGACTGTTGCTTCTCAACACTCCGTCCTTTCCTGCAACGTTGGCTCCTTGTCGTTTCTTCTAAAATGTTGCTCACTCAGTGGTAGACGTCATTCCTCTTCCTTCCTCTCAGAGTGATGGTCTCATTTTGATGGCCAGCCTGCCAGAGGATGGCTTACCCATATTGCTGAAGTAATGGGGTGGGGGGTGTAGGACGTGAGCTCCCAGCTGACCTTGTCACCCTTCTGAAATCATGGCGGCCGTTTGTTTCAGAAGAGGCGTTTTAAACAATAAAAACCCTAATCTGTGATTTTTATTAGTTTGCTGCCACTGGCAAAGGTTTTTCTAATTTTGCTAGATTCTAACCATGGGACTTAGTTTGTCTTGGCCTAGATGGATTTATTTGGGTTGAAGTGCTGTGACTTTAGAAAAACACCAGTGTGACAAATAAGCATTGTCAAAGGTGGCTATTTCCACAACATAAAACCTTCTACACGGTATGAAAAAAATAACATTTTGAGGAATGAACTTTCAAAGGAAAAATGGGCTAGGTGATTATTTAAAACAATATTTCTTTTAGCACAACATCTCTCAAAATGATCAAATGTCCTTTCTTTCCTAGAATGCTCTTTCTCTTTCTGTCTCTTTCTCTTCTCCCTTCCTCCCTCCCTCTCCCCTATAATGGTATTAAGGCTTGTTTGGGAATTCCAGGTCGATTCTGCAACCCCATGGTGTTGTAAAGCATCATTTATGAAATTCTGTGTATTTTCTCAGTTTGCAATCCGTGCATTTCTCCATTCATTTATTTGCTCATCTAGAATCAAGAATTTTTCTGCTCCTTTGGGCTTGAGGATTCCTTGTGATGAAGATGAAAGGAAATGTTTCCTTACTCTCTGGAGGAGGGTGGAATGGAGACCATCAGTTTGAACAATTTCGGACCCTGACATGAAGTCACTGGTGTGGGGCTGGCATGGTGTAGATGTGGTCGGTACATGGAAAGGGAGTTGCTGAGTGCGTGAAATTTTGTTAGGTGGGCATCCATGCCTCAGTTACTCCCAAAACTTTCCTCTTTGATTTGGGGCATAACTGTGTAAGGTGAAGTGTTAATGCTTTTGGAAAATGACCCAAACTTCCATGGACAGAGTAAGATCGTCCCCCGGTCCCCACATTGTGGTGAAATTTGTACCTGAGTCAGCCCGAGAAGTCTCCAAAAAGTGGAAGAAGTCTCCAAATCACAGAGCGAACCAGAGGTCTCCAAAACACGGGGAGTAGCCAGCTAGGTTCACACATTGAACTCAGGCGCCATTCCCACAGGTGCCAACAGCAGAGACACAAAGACGTCCCAGTAAATGTTTTACTCTCTCTGGTCAGAGGCTCAGGAAATAGGAAGCCTGGCAAGACAGAAGCCATCAAGATGTTAGCTGCTGTGCTCCAGCCGAACATGACTGTGCCCTGGAAAGACAAGTAGGGACCTTTGTGAGATGGTAGAGCCTTGTAGTGCCCCGCCCAGTACCCCGCCTAGGCGCTGTGTGGACAAGCCAAATGGGGAGCAGGAATGACCTTCTTTGCCACTTGGGGATAACCTCTCCCCATGGCAGTGTTCATAGAGACAAGAGGTACCTGGCAGCTAGGCCAGCAAAGGCCCCCAAAGAGGTTACGAATAGCAGAACATTCACCCTGACTGGCTTAAAAGGAAACTGTGAACTAGACTCTTCTGTCTGGTGAGAGGAACCTTTAGGAATAAAGAGTGAGTCATGGCCCATATGAGGGCAAACAAGAACTTGTCACTATGGCTGGAGAGATGGCTCAGGGGTTAAGATTCTGCCCCCGAAAGCAGAAAGTCCTGAGTTCGCATCCCAGATCCTGCATTAAAAATGCCAGGCAGAAGTAGCAGCAGCCTGCACTTCTGGCCCTGATGGGTGGAGCCTGGAAAATCTCAGAGCAAAGCAAAGAGGAGGTAGAGGGAATCCAGGGTGATTCCTGAAGTCACCCTTGTTCCTCCACAGGGACACACAGTGCGCTCTGATGCACACACACACACACACACACACACACACACACACACACACACATACACAGAACTCACCACCAGCTGTGCTCCCTCAGCATCGCGCATGGACAGTTTCTCATGAGCAGAGAGGTACATCGAGGAAGGACAGTAGGACCATCCAGAGGGAGGAAGGATGCAGGTCCACTCAACAGCTCTTTCTAACTCTGACATTCCCTAAATGATCTTTGAAGGCCGAAGCTAAAAACGCTAAAAACGTCTGATGTTGACCGTGAGCATGTAGAGAGGAAATACTGAAGCCGATTGGAAGCAGCTGAAGGACATGACGTGAGCAAGTGTGAAAAGCATCCCAGAGATCTGGGGGTCAACATTTATGTCAGCTGCAATCACAGCAGCCAGAGACGGGGACTAAGCCAGATGGATGCCCTTCAGTGGGGGAGTTGGCGAGACACACTGTGATAACGCGGATATCAGGAAATTGTGAGAATGTCAAACCCAAGGCTCTGTGCTGTGTGACTACATTCATGCAACTTTCTCAAAAGGCTAGAATTGAATCCAAGGACACGAGAACAGTTGAGTGGTTAGGAAGGAATCGGAGCTGCCTGAGGCTGAGAGGATCGAAGAGCAAGATGATGGTCACTACGCTCCTTAGATCCATCTAGCACAGATAGGTGCTAACTGGACGACTGAGCTCTGGGAACATCGTGAAGAATTGGTTGTTATGGAAAGCCTGAGCAAGCCCGTGGGAGATTATCTGATTAATGTGGGAAACCCCAGCCCATGGTGTGTGTGTGTGTGGGGACACTTCTCTGAGCAGGTGGCTAAGATAGAGAGCCGTGTTCAGCAGTTCAGGGCACTTTGGAGCCTCTCAGTCTGGCAAGTGAAGTTTGTCCTCTTTCAGCAATTCCTGTGGATACGGCCTGGCGGGTTCCCTTGCTCCTGATGTTGGCGTAAGCTCTCCTGCACAGCTGGGCTGTGAGCTGTAAAGGAGACTCATAAGCATGAATAAAACCCCCTTGTTGCCTTAAGTTGTCTGGTTGCAAACGTATCGTCCACGTGTGACACACTTCAACAGCCGTGTTTGGGATCCTAGGATAACCTAGATCTGGATCCTGGAGTGACATTGTAAGAATGCTTTGTAAGGTGTCCCCTGAGGACAAGCTAGCTCTCCAGGGTGTCTCTGGAGTGTTTTCTCCAACGTTTGTGAATCTCCCATTTTCCCTAATTAAAGAGAATAACTTCAAAATGCCATGTTTCTGATTATTCTCTTGGGCTTCTATTTGTCCAAAAGAAGCTTCTGGTAGTCTGTGGGAGAAATAGACCAAACCAGACAGAAGTCTCATTCCGGCCATCATAAGATAAGCCGTGACCTGACCCCACGTGATTAATGAAGCCAGTTCAGACCAGAGCAACCACCCCACTCAGTGGTTAGAGTTGTCACATTGATGAGAAGTGACACATTGTTGCTGTTTGGAAGCTGTTAACATCCCCGGTGATTCTTTATCCAGTCGAAACTTGCTGCTGTAAGAATTCAGCCTATCCACTGAAGAGTAGTGAGCGAGTTATCATGGGAGCTGGAAGAGGAAAGAATCTGGGTGTATTTTATCATTCCTGGGCAGGGAAGGAGCCACGATGGAAGTTGGTACTTTTTATTTGTTCCCCAAACCCTTGTCCGGTACTGGGGTGGCCCGGTGTGTTGCAGAGAAGGGCGTTATAACTGAGCCTCCTCTCTTGCACTGTGCTACCAGACTGGCCTCAGACTCACCGAGTAGCGCAGGCAGGCTTTGAACATGTGATCCTCCTGCCGCAGTCCCCTGAGTAACTGGGAGTGAAGCCACCAAGCCCAGCTGCCGTGTCTTAGGTGAACCGGGAAAAGCAGGAAGTGGTGGATGATGATTGACAGGTAGGCGGGGTCAGAGCCGATAGACCTAAGTCAGTGGACCTTGATCTTGGTGATTTTGCTTCAGTGGTTTCTCAAAGGCTGCTGCTGTCCAAGTTGCTTTGAAAGTCCTGGTGGAATTCTTTCTTTTTCCTTTTGCTTTTTGTCTCTGGGGCTGGGGCCCCGCACATGCTGGGCAAGCCGTCCAGCTCTGAGCCACACCCGCAGCTTGGTCAATTTCCTTTCAAAAGCATCAAAGGTATCGGATGTGCACTGTATAGAGTTCTATAAGGGTAGTGTGCATTCATTAGCCTTGCTCTCCAGGCACACTGCTGCATGCTGGGATACCTTTTTGTCTCTATCTCTGCACAGGGGAGAGGGGGGTCTGTGGCCTCCTTTGGGGTGCAGCTGGGGCGCAGCTGAGGTGCAGCTGGGGCGCAGCACCTACCATCTGGCAAATGATTGCAAATATTTGCAGAATTGATGAGGAAATAAAGGAACAAAATGCACGTTTTCTTGTATCTGTGCAGAAACATTGCCATCTACTTGGGTATTAGGAGCTGGTACTAATCAGTGGAGTGCTCATTACATACAATACAATGTGATAAGTGCTGTCCAGAACGAAGTCATCCAGTCTCACAGACAGCCAATAAGGAAGACAGTATTGTCTCTGTTTTTAAAAAGGTACAATAATACAAGTGGGTGTGGTGTTCCATTTGCAATTCCAACCTCGAGAGGCAGAGACTGGGAATCCCCAGAGCAAGCTGGCTAGATAGCTCTGCTCTATCTGCAAGCTCTGGGCTTGTTCAAAGACTCTGTCTCAAAAGAATAAAGTGGAAGAGCAATTGAGGGTGATCTCTGATACCAACTGATGACCCCTACAGGCGTGCACACACATGTGCAGGACCACTGGCAAACGTGCATGTGTACCCATCCACATGCATACACCCATCCACATGCATACACCCATCCACATGCATACACCCATCCACATGCATACACACATCCACATGCATACACACATCCACATGCATACACCCATCCACATGTACCCCTTCCTTTATATACACACATATAGAAAAAAATGGAGGAAAAAGTAAGATAAAACTTTGTGTAGTTTGACTCACGGATACAAGGTCTGCAGAATGGCCTTACGTTATTCACAATAACAGAATAACAGATGCTTAGTGGCCCTGGCCACCTCATTGCACCTTCATCCAGTCTGACATCTACCTGCTATGTTTGGTCCTCTTCCAGGATGGAGGAAACTTAGAATCATCCCTAACACTCCTCCCTCTCACCGCACGTCCAGCCCCACTGGTACATCCTGTTGGGTATTCTTTGAAAACACCTGGACTCTGAACAGTGGTGGTCTCTTCCCCCACCTCCGTCTTCCATGGTCAAGGTCACTGAGACAGTGACTTGTTCCATGGCTCTGAGAGTCTGACAAGCGTCTGACAAGCGTCTGACAAGCAGCATCTCCAGGGAGGAGGGGTTTATTGGGACTCACAGTTGGGTAGTGTGAGCCACTAACCATAATGGAGCCCTGCCTAGATACTAAGGACCACAACAAGTACTTCTTCTTTTTTTTTTTATAGACAACTTAAAAAAATTCTTTCTTTTTCTCTCTGGCCCACCACTGTTTCAATTCAGGTTCTTGCAATCTTTTGCCCCCTCTTCTAAGATGTTCCCTGAGCCTTGGGGTAGGGACAGGTGAGGTATATATGTCCTGTTTAGTGATAAACAGGACATAGTCATTTATTTTCTGCATTTTGGCGAGTTGTGCTTTTCAGCAATAAACTCCTGCTGTAGAAGGAGTCTTCTAGGTTGAGTGCCTTCTAATCTGTGTATAATAGTAGGCATTTACAAAGCATTTTGGTGTACTGTCTTCATAGAAATGCATAGTCTACTTTCACCTTGGAACCTTTTTCCTTTCTTCCATAGGTTCTTGTTCTAGTTTGCAGTAACAGGAATTACTCCATTTTGACAAGCAGGTCTTAAATCCCACCTGAAAACTATGGTTGCCTCCTTGCTATTCATGCCACTAGTACACTGATGGTCGCCTGTTGCCATGGTGATTGTTACTGCAACCTGCAGCTTTTGCAGATTGATAAGACCATAGATTGCTTTTCTCCCATGGAAATTTTTTAGTACTGTCTGGTTCTATGTAAGCCATCCAGCAAGGAGGAACTTCCAGGGCAGTTCCAGCTGATGTTTTTGTCCATGTTTTATGATCCATGTGTGTTGTGTGGTTTTTCCATCTACCATGTGGGCTTCACCTCACTGACCTTCTTATCCAGAGAACAAATGACAGTCACTGCAGACAGACCTGCCAGTGTGACCCATGTTCACCACCATGGACCGACCGTCTTCTCACTTGCAGCTTGCCTTACCGTGTCTCCATCCTGTCAGACACACATGTGTCTCGAGGTCTGTTAGCTGCTTCTCCTTGCCTGCAGCCTGCTCCCCACCCTGTGTCCCCTCAATCATCCGTCCGTCAAATCAGCCACCTTCCCTTTAAAAGCTTTGCTGACCACCTTGTTCCTGATCTCAGTAACCTCCCCCTCCCCAATCATAGTTAGATATGGGTGTAAACTTGACATTTGAAGGCTGGGAGCTCTGGGAACATTTATAAAGAATTGGTAGCTGAGTTAAGTAAGTTCTGGGCAAGCCTGCAGGAGATTGTCTGATTGATGGGGAGGCCCGACCCATGTTGGGGGGGGACTAGTCCCTGGGCAGGTAAATAAGATGGAGGGAACTGGTTAGGGAAATTGGTATCCTTCTGTAGACTTGACCAGACAAGCTGGTCTGGCAAGTGAGGAACGTCCCTCTCTCAGTAGTCCTGTGGATTTGGTGTGGCCAGTTCCCTTGGCTCTTGGTATTGTTGTGGGTTCTCTTGCCATCTGAACAAGGAACTATAGAGCCAGGAATCATAAGCCAGAATAAAATCCTTCGTCCCCTTAAGCCTTTGGACACGAATTTATTGACAACATGCAGAGTGACTGCTACACCACGTAGGCGCTTCCCTCAGCTGATTTTCCTTCATTAGACTGCACCTTAAGACATAGGCATCTTACAGTATTTAAGATGAACGCGTGCGCGCACACACACACACACACACACACACACACACACACACACACGAGTGTTCACTCATGCTCGTGCATGCATGTGTATCACATGCTTGTGACATCCACTGGCGGCCTCGTGTCATCTCCAGCTATATCCTGTAGACAAGCTGGACACTTGTTGACTACGTTAACCAATGGTGTCTGTGTCCCGTTTTCTCTTTGAACTGAACCTTCACCCAGAGTTGAGATCCCCCAGCAGGTCGTTAGCCTTCCTTCTCTGTGAGACCAGTCAAGAACTGGATGAATCGATATCCTGCCTGTGGCTTCTCTCTGTCTGTCCCTCCCTTCCGTCTTCACACCTGAAGAGTAGAACCACACTGGAGAGAGCAAAAAGACATGTAGCTTCCTCAGCTCTGCTTTCTCAGTGTGGGGTTTCCGTGGACTGAAGGGAGAACAGTTTCCTACGCAGGGCAAGATAATGAGATGTTCATGTGGTACCAGATTCCATGAGACTTCTTCCAAAGTAACATCTTATTGCCATTATTATTTTAATTTTTCATTTATTCATTTGAGAGAGAGAAGGGAAAGAAGAAGGAATGAGAGAAGGGAGGAAAGAGAGAGAGAGAGAGAGAGAGACAGAGAGAGAGAGAACATGTGCATGTCATGGTGTGTATGTGATGTGGAGGTTAGAGGATATTTGCTCCTTCTACCATACGGGATCAAACTCAGATCACTAGGGCTGTCCGCAGGTGCTTTTACCCACCGAGCCCTCTCGCTGGCCCATGTTGTTATACTTTTTATATTTTTGTGATGCTGTGTGCTCCGTTACTGTGTGCTCCGTTACTGCTTTGGGTTGTGCTGACAACTGTGTTTACGTAGGACACGTAAGAGAAGAACATAGGCTGTAGGGTGGAGAAGGCAACAGTGTAAGAAGACAGCGAGGGCCAGTGTTTGTGGCCCGGCAGGTTCTGCAATGTTTGGCCAGTTCTTGGGTTTTCACCCTGAAGGCAAGAGACAGCCTTGGGAAGGTCTAAGTAGAGTAACGACTTGGGCAGGTTAGTGGAGAGTCCCTCCCCACCCCCCAGGTCAAGTGGAGAGTGCAGCTTCTGGCTCGGGTTAGGGTGCAAACCCCACAGAGACGCCATGTTCAGTTTACAGGGTGAAATGCATGGGATGGACTGGATTGTGGGTGTGATGAAAATTTTAAATTATATCTATGTATGTGAGTGCACTATATGTGTGAGTCTGAGTATATGTGTAATGTGAGTTTGTGTGAATGTGTAGTATATTGTGAGTGTGTGAGGTGTGTATGTGTAGTATGTTGTGAGTCTCTTGTTTGTATGTATAGTTTATTGTGAGGCTGTGTGTGTGCATGGTGTATTTTCAGGTACTGTGCAGAGTGTAGTATATTGTGCCTCTGTGTGGTGTATATGTGCATTGTGTATGCATGTGTCATGTATTATGAAGCCATATGTATGTAGTGCAATATATGTGTAATGTTTAAATCCATGTATGTAGTGTATTGTGCATTTCTGTGTGTAGTATATTGAGTCGGTGTGTGTGTGTATGTGTGTGTGTGGTGTATTATGAAGCCATGTGTGTTTGTATTAGTGCAATATAAGTCCATGTATATGTGTAATATATTGTGCATCTCTGTGTGTAGTATATTGTGAGTCCATGTGTGCATGTGTGTGTGTATGTGTGTGGTGTATTATGAGTGTAGTATAATGTATTATAAGTCCATTGTGAGTGTGTATGGGTGTATGTGTGAATGTGATGTATTATAAGTTGATGTGTGTGGTGTATTGTGCATTTGTGTGTAGTACATTGTGAGTCCGTGTGTGTGTGTGTGTGTGTGTGTGTGTGTGTGTCTAACTGCATGTAGCAACCACAGGTTGAGCTCTGGTGTCTTCTGTCACTTTCCACTTAACATTTTTGAGGCTGTGTCTCTCACTGACCAGAGACTCACCAATTGGCTAGGCTGGCTGGGCTCTACTCCCCTGGAGCTCACCGATTGGCTAGGCTGGCTCTAGGCTCTGCTCCTGAGCTCACCTGATTGGCTAGGCTGGCTCCCAGCTCCGCTCCTGGTCTGTCTAGCCCTCAGTTATAGATGAGCATTGCCACGTGTGCTTTGACATGAGTGCCCAGGATATAAACTCAGAGCCCCATGCTTGGTGTGGCAGGTGCTTTGCAGGCAAGCAGTTTCCCAGCCCCCAGAGATAATTTTCCATAAAAGATAAAACCCTGGCGATACATAGGTCTGAACAGTCACTCACAATTACTCAGTGGACTTGACTCATGAGTGAAATAAGCAGCCAGTTGCACCTGGTTCACTTGGGCTGTGTCTGAAGAAGCTGTCCATTTCTATAGCTGGCTGGTGGCAGGTAAGGGACATTGAACTTTGTGGACGGCCAGGTGTGGAGCACCGGCTGAGCCTTCGGGGCCTCAGCTGACCTCTGCAGCAGGACCTGTTGGCACCATCGTGGTTGGAATTGTTCTGTGTTGCTGCAGTTACTTACAGTTACACAGCTGTGTGATGCTCCTGAAGGAGAAGCAGGTGACCCTGGGCGAGGCAAGCAGAGCTTTCCTGGGAGGTGGGGGCTTCTCTGTAAACTTGTACTTAAGTGTGTGTGTGTGTGTGTGTGTGTGTGTGTGTGTGTGTGTGTGTGTGAGAGAGAGAGAGAGAGAGAGAGAGAGAGAGAGAGAGAATCACAACCTTGTGTGGATAACTGAAGCATTGGTTAGGTTACATGACTTTATGTAAGTAATACATGATTCTATGCAGGGATGACGTCACTCTGACGCTTAGTAGCCTTTGTATTTAATACTTTGCTAAGAGCATTTTCCGCAAAGTCTAGACCATTTACATGTTACATGTTACAGAGAATCCTGTGTTCACCCGTTTGCATATTTCCTAGCTTCCTGGTTGGGGGGTCTTTGAGATCATCCTCCCACAAGCATTGGCAATGCTCTGTTTCTAGAAGGGTTCTCTTAATTTGCCCTGTTAACCAAGGTTGCCATTAATAATTCATTGCCCGCGGATGCATTTTAAGTATTTCACACCTGCTTTATGCATATTTTATTTTATGATTAATGATCTCATTTTTGCTGGTATTTTTCTTTGTGGCAAATTTAAGATGTGCCTTGCTCTCCATGGTGAAACCCGCTCTAACTTAGCGTTTCTCTTCATAATCATGAAAGATACACGCAGGCAGTAAGCAGAGAATCATGTTTGCTTATGGATGTTTTTCTTCATAAAAAATGTAATTCTAATCCAGCTCCTGATTCTATAAACCAAAGTGAGCAGCAGCCCATAGGATAGGACTGGACAGGTCAGGGGCGGAGCTGAAGCACCCCACCCCCTCGGACTCTTCAAATTCAGTTACAGCTGTCCACTTGATACCCTGAGGACTGAGCTTTGGGCACACCTATGAAGAATTTCTAGTGAAGGCAAGCCTAAGCAAGCCTGTAGGAGATAATCTAGTTGTTATGGGAAGATGTAGCCCGCGGTGGGTGGGACCGTTCCCCAGGCAGATAGATAAGATGGAGGAGAACTAGTTGGTGTGAGTTTTTGCCCCTCTCTCCCCTCTTCCTGAGGATGTCATGTGGCCAGCTCTCTCAGCCCCTTCTGGTAACTCTCCTGTGGTGTTGAGCAGTCGGAACCTAGAACTGTAAGCGTTGCCCCAAGTCCCCGTGTTCCCCTCCACTGTTTGGGTCAGGTGTTCACTACCGCAGACTCGCACCAACCTTGGAAATCTTGGCCTGGAGCATTTTGGCTGTTCTGGTCTCTTCCAGTCCAACGTGATTTTCTTGCTCTTCTGCTGTTGACAAACAAGCCTTTGAAGGCCCGCAGGATGGAGCAGAGAGACACCCCCCCCCAGGTCACCCTGCTTCCCCTTCCCACTTGGCTAACATCTCCTGCCTTCAGTTCCAGTTCCAGGGTCAGCCATGAGTGCTGTGGGCATTGGGGGTCTTTCGATTTGAGCATTTCACCCCGGCCTCAGGGGAACACAGGCACCTGGGAGGGGCCGAGTTAGCCAGATGGATGGTCAGGAGCTCCATGGACAGCTTTGGGCGCTGAGCTGTGCTGGGGAGTATGTTGTCTGGACTCCAGTCACTGCCCTGGAGTCAGGTAGCTGATGAGGTTTGAGAATTAGCGAGGCGAGAGAAGCCTTGGAAGACCTAGCGTCGCATGCGGTCCTAACGAACGTCATGTTGTAGTTAGATACAGGTGTCGATATGACCGCTGGAGGCTCGAAGCTCTGACCACATTTGTAAAGAATTGGTAGTTGGATCCTGAGCAAACCTGCAGGAGATTATTTGACTGATAGAGAGACTCGTCTATGGTGGGTGAGGCTAGTCCTTAAGGCAGGTGAATAAGATGGAGGGAACTGGTTAGGGAAACTGGCATCCTTCATGTAGGGAAACATGCTGGTCTGGCAAGCGAGGATTGTCCTTCTCTCAGTGGCCTTGTGGATATGGTGTGGTCAGTTCCCTCGATCCCCGTGGATAGTATGAGCTCTCCTGCTGAGCCAGACAAGGAACTGTAGCTGGATAATCATAAGCCTGTAAGCTGCTTGGTCGTAATTTATCAGCAACATGCAAAGTAACTGTAGCACATGGTTAGAAATACTGGTGTGCTGGGATTTTAGACTCCAGTCAAGGGTGTTGAATTGGTTGTCACTTAAGGAGAGACAACACGCCGTGCTTGTCAAAGCACATGCTTCTTACAGACTGCCCACAGTCCTGGATTAATGTTTTAAAACCCCAACTTTAGAAACACTCTCTTGAAACTAGAGTTGGTGCCAGTGAACGTGAAAATCTCTCCCTACAATCCCCCTTCCCCTGCACGGAAAGAGATTTCCTGTCCAACTGCCATCCATTTGAAAGGGCAGATGCCCACAGTCAGACAGTGGGAGACAGGAGATGCCCTGGTAGCCAGCTTACCCTCAGCGGACTTGTATATGCCCGGGAATTGAACTTTTCCAGAAAATCCTGAAGTCTTGCTTAGGAGCTTGTTTCCCAGACCAAGCAAGCTGCACTTGGGCCTCTGGTTTGTTTGGACCCTGGACCATGGGTGAGGCGTTTAGAACTCTTGTTAATCAGATGTTAGTCCCCATCTGGAGAACAGGATGATAATCTCCCCTTCTGGGGCCTGGGATTGTAGTGGGCACAGTGGGATATCTCTTGAGACTTGATTGCAGATGCCACAGGTGTCCCTGTTGGAAGCCTTGCACAGGTGCTTGCTGGGGAGACCTCTGTCAGGGGCCCCAGGTGGGGGGCACGGCACTGTGCAAATGACCTCTGCCTGTGTGTCTGCAGCATCAGCTGGCAGAGTGAAGGTGAAACACTTTGGAAACATGTTGAAAAGTATGAGAGAGATGGTTCATGGCTCAGGGGTTAAGACTCTTGAAAGCAGAAGGTCCTGAGTTCAGAGCCCAGGTACCATGTAAAAAAAAAAAAATGATAGAAGGAAACGACTGTGGTCTGCACTTTTGGCCCTGGTGGGTAAAGCCTGGAAAATCCCAGAAAGAAGCAAGAAAGAGGTTGGAGTAATCCAGGATGATCCCCGAAGTCACCCTTGGTCCTCCAGAGGGACACATAGTGCCCCCTGATACACACACACACACACAGTAAATAAATTGAAAAAAAATTAAAAGCATTTTTCACCATTTCCACATGTACGTGTACATGTGAGATGTGTGCGTGAATGAATGTGTATTTGCATGTATGTGGGCATGTGTGCCTGTGAGTTTTCTCTGTTGCTGTGAGACATACCCAAAGTCCAGCACTGTAAGGAAGAAAGAGGGATTTGTTCAGCTCAAGGTTCCAGAGGGGAGACACAGTCCTTCATGGAGGGGGTGGGGGTAGGGAGAGGAATGGCTGGCTGGCAGAAGCTGGAGGCAGCCTAGGTCACGTCCATCAAGGAGGCCAAGAGCTGCAAAACTGCCAGCTGCAAGAGCAGACCCCTCCCAGAAGTAAGGTGGAGCTGACCTACCTCAAGATCCATCCCCTGTGACTGCCTTCCTCCAGCAAGGCTCCACCTCTTAAAGGCAACTTCCCAAACAACTAAGAGTCTGTGGGAGACGACTCACATTTTAAATCACGACAGCATGTGTGCCTCTGTGTGTGCAGTCACATGGATGCACATGCATGTGGAAGCCCAGGGTCGATATCGGGCATCATCCTCAGTCACATTTCCACCTTACTCTTTTAAGGCAGACTTGCTTAATTGAACCCAGAGCTTATCGATTGGGCTGTGGTCTCCCTAGTTAGCTTGCCCTGGGGATTCCCTTTTGAGGCTGGAGTTAAAGGCAGATCACTACCCCTACCCAGCATGCTTTCAAGGAATCTGGGGATCTGAACTCTGGCCTTTGGTATGCTGTGCTAACGAGATACATTTGGCAATTGAAGGCTGAGTTTTGGGCATATCTGTGAATTGATAGTTAATGTAAGCCCTGAGCACGCCTGCAGTGAAGTATCTAATGGATGTAGGAAGATCCAGTCTGTGGTGGGTGGGGCCATTCCCTGGAGAGGTGGATTAAATGGAGGGGACTAGTTCAGTAATTCAGCATACTTTGCAGACTTCAATTCTGGCAAACGAGGTTCGCCCCACTCTCAGCAATCCCTGTGGATATGGGATGGCCAGTTCCCTTGGCTTCTGGTGTTGCTGTGAGCTCTCCTGCCCAGCTGGACTAAGAACTGTGACCTGAAAGCATAAGAGCTCTCTAAGCTCTTTGGCTGTGAACTTGTCAGTAACGTGCAACCTTCGAAGTATGCCACGTGCTTTCACCACTGAACTGTCTCTCCAGCCAGAAGAGCAACTTTACAGGACTCCTCTCTCTTCCCAGGAGGGCTGATCTGGAAGATTGTCTCATCCTTAGGGATCTGCAGAGTCCTTAGCTGTCCTGGGTGGGAGTGGGCTAGTCTTTGAGACTCCGATGAATGATGGATGACAGAACAGCAGAAGACTCTCAATGCTAACACGGTGTCCAGTAATCGTGCTGTCCATTTGGTGATGTGTGTTCCCATGGTGCACTTGGGCGTCCTAAGTATCCTTGCAGGAGCCACACACGAAGGGTGCTTATCTCCCAACCAACCGATTTTAATTTATTTTGCAGCAACTTTTTTTGGGGGGGGCAGAACAGGAGCATGTGTGCAATTTCATTTTTTGAAAATTTTTATTTATTTATTTTAGTTTTACCAGCATATTGAGTATTAATCCCTGCTTCCCTCCATCCCACTCCCTCCCATCCTCCTCTCTTCCCCTCATCAATCCATTCCACAACCTCCCACCCTCCTGCCTGTCCTCTTCTATAGACCCCAGATTCCCTCTGGCTTATCTACTCTTGTGGGGGTTCAAGTCTCTATAGCATACCAAGTTGCCCCTCCTCGGGCCACCCCACTGATAGGGGCATTTCCCTTCTCTCATCCAGTTCTTGTCCCTAAGGTTTCCACTGTTTGTTCTTATCTCTCTTGAGTTCCTCGATAGTCTATGAGGGTATGTCGGTATGTCAGTCATTACGCAGGTCTGGTAAGACAAGTCTCATGCAGTGAGTTCTTGAATGCAGCAGTCCTGTCTTGAGTGGAATGTTCTGTCCCATGGTGAACCTTCCATATTTGTGTTTTTTTTTTTTTTTTTTTTTTTACAATCTCACTGCCTCCTCTTCCTCGAGGTTCCCTAAGCCTTAGGATGGGGCGAGATTATGCTGTCTTGATTCTGGGGGAGCCTGCTGAATCTATAATATTCTGCAGTATGGCGACTGTTGTCCACTTCATTGCTCTTCTGCTGGCCCAGGCTCCATCCTGTCAGGGTGCTGAGATCCTCTACCTCTGTCGTAGAACACGTTTAGGCTCAATGCTAAGTGCTCTTCAAATTTATGAATATAATAGTAGCCGTTTACAGAGCAGTTTGGTGGACTGCCTTCCTTCGTGTGGATTCATGTGACACTATTTTTACTCTGACCTTGCTTTACATTGTGCTTTGCCCTCAGTGGTTTCACAAGACACAAAGGAAGGCACACACGGTAAAGCACGAGTTCTCTGAGCCTCACCCAGATGAGTCTAAAGATGGACCTCATTAGATGTGCTAAAAATGAAGCTTGAGCTTTCGTTCGACAGCCTTGGGGGTGGGGGGTGTGCCAGGCAAATCCTGATCCAGCCGAGAAGCAACTGAACAGATTTTCTCAAAAGCTAGAAATGCTTTCATTAAAATCTGGGGCTGAAAAATGGAGGCATCGTTAGGAAATTTGAATGATCTTTCTTTGTGAAAAATCTCTTTGCACACACACCTTTCAAATGCCCAATGTCTGCGTACATTCTCAGGGGCGTGTGCAGACCCAGGAGGCCGCCAAGAATAGAATGGCAGCCAGAAGCCTGCTTCCCTCCCCCGAGATTTGAACAGGCTGAGTGACAGTTGTCCCTGTGGCAACTACAGCCCTCTGTGGTGGTATTGCATCAGTGATGGCTCATCAGAGAGAGCGGGGTGCTGGTAGGGAGGACGCTATTTCCCCTGTGTCCCCCATAGTGCTTGCTTTCATGGATGACCACGCAGAGAACCACCTGGAGGAGTCATGCTTGGAGTACCATCTTGGTGGCATGTTGCCTTCTGCCCGGAAGGGGCTCTGTGAGGATATCATGCTTTGACATGATTATCATTGGCGTTCAGGAAGAAAGAAAAAGAATGAACATTTTTATTTTTATTTTTGCATATGTGGGTATATGCATGGAGGTGTGTGTGTGTGTGTGTGTGTGTGTGTGTGTGTGTGTGTGAGTGTGTGTGTGTGTACAAGGGCATTGTGTGCCTGTGGTGGTCCAAAAGTGACTCAGAATCCCCCTAGATCCTTCTACCTCCTTATTGCTTCGCTGTGGGGTTTCCTACCCTCTGCCTTCCAGGACTAAAAGTGTAGACTGCGACCATTTCCCCCTGGCATTTTTATATGTGACCTGGGATCTGAATTCAGGTCCTTTTGCTTTGGAGGCAAAGACTTAATCCCTGAACCGTCTCTCCAGCCCCAGTGAGCATTGTAAAAGTTATATGAATGACTCTTTATCCCAAAGAAGAATTTTGTGCTTGAATCTTTATCTTGTAGCTTATCTTTTTTAAAAAATTCATTAGTCTGTGCTTTGACAACCAAAACCAGGTGGGGGAGCGGGCTGAAGAAGAATCTAGATGAGTAGATGGCGGCCATTAGACTGGATTATGAGATTAAGATCTTGGTCATCTGTCTTTACATTGTTCCTTTCAAAACTAAGCATTTTATTTTCTGTTGCCAAGTCGACACTTATATCTAACTAACCCAGCACACAGACAGAGGGCTACATTTCAGATTATTTTATTTATAATTCTAGTACAGGTTTCCCTTTGGTTGTAAGAAATATTACAGAGAGGTCCTATACACTTTTCTTTGTTTCTCCGGGAGGAAAGTCTCCTCAAAATATAGTACAATATTGAAGATGATGTAGTGAGGTAGTTCCTTACCTCCTCTCCCACCCATTCCCTTCCCTCCCTCCTCTCCCCTCCTATCCTTCCCACCCCTCACACCTCTCACACCCAACCGCACCAGTTTCCCTTCACCTCTCACCCTCGCCAACTACTGAGCTGCTTCCCATTGCTGCATCTAAAGGGCACACGGGATGGGGATGCTGCGCTCACCCGTAGAACATCTGCCCAGCAGGTCCTAGGTCCATCCCCAGTACCAGGACTGTAATCTGTTGAGTGTGACATTTTTATTTTCATTCCATATCAGTCTCTGCTGATTCATTTATGTTGTTGCCCAAATCAACCTTTTGTGGTGCTGGCAGTACCACGGCTCAACGTGTTGGCTGTCGAACAACAGATGGGTCATGCCTAGGTTTCAGCTATCAGTGAGTTCGCTATGAACACTGAGATGTGCACTTTGCTGTGGAGAGACAGTGATAGATTGTAAGGAGTTCAAATGTGGTCAAATGCGGCTTGTGTTTTTTTTTTTTCTTTCTCTCTTTTTTTTTTTAGTTTTAAATATCATTTGCCTTTTCAAAGTGATTATATCATTTTCTAACCTCCCCACTCCCACCTCTTAGTTAAACAAGTCCTCCCCTTCCCCCGGAGCATTTGGTGGTGATATCTTTATTTTTCTGATCATAATGTTATAATATTTTATATTATTATTTTATATTATTTTAGTCAGGCTGATAGAGAGTGGTAGTTTATTTTAGTTTGAGATGGTGCCTCCCTTTCCCACAAGGATGTTGATTTTGTGTTCCAGAGGGTTTTTCATGTGAAAGCCCCGATAATGGTTTGATCTTTGTATGGAATGCAGTTTTGACATCAAGTGCTCTGTGCAGACTTGGACCCCAAGTGTTTTGTTTCCCTAAAATTCTTATTTTATTTGAAGTCTGCTTTCCATTAATTTTTGGAAAAGGTGAGTGTTCTAATGCTTAAGCCAACTTAGTTTCTTCTTTTCCTCCCTCCCTCTCTCTCCCCTCCCTTCCTCCCTCCCTCCCTTTCTCCCTCCCTTCCTTCCCTCTCTCTGCCTGTAGATTGCTCTGGAACTGTTTGTTGATGGTTTTCTTTTCCTCTGGAGAGCAGTTCCCCCCACCTCTGTCTCCACAGTTTCCTATTCCTTGGTAGATTCAATGACTAGGCAAATGAGAGGCAGCAGAATTCACTTAAGTTACTTTTTCTATCTTTATATGTACACGAGGTGTTTCTGTGTATCTGTGTATCTGTGTTTGCATGCTCACATGTGTGTAAGTGTGAGTGTATATGGGGGTGTGGTGCATGTGCTCACGTGAGCTCACATGGGATGCCAGGATCGTCCTCAATCGCTCTTCAACCTTATTCTTTTGAGGCAGGGTCTCCACTCAAACCCAAAGCTCGCCAGTAGGGTTCGTCTGTAGCCAGTTTATTCTGGGAATTGCTGGTCTCTGCCTTTCTCTGCAGCACTTCAGTCGTGTATCTGTGGAGGCCAAGGGTGACATCAGGAACCATCCTGGATTGTTCTACCTTCTTAGTACTCTGCTCTGGGATTTCTCAGGCTCTGAAGTTCAGGCCGCCATTTCTATCCAGTGTTTTTACATGGGATCCAGGATCTGAACTCAGGTTTCTCTGCTTTTGAGGCAAAGGCTTAACTCCTGAGCCATTGCTCCAGTCCCACCATCAGTGAATATCAGTTAATTTAAAACTCTTATTAATCTTAGGTTTAAAAATATCTCATTTCACTTTTTGGGGGGAAATTTGCTTTTGATACGCTCACTGTATCTTTAAGACATCTCTTTGGCATGACCGATATTTTCACGCACTAACTCAGTCTGCACTGGGTTCTTCCCATCTGGGTGTTTCTCGTGGCTAGAAAGCTATTCCCATCGAGTCAAGCTCGTTGAAAAGGTTGGTGCAGCGGACAGTGGCAGATGATGCCTGAGAAACCCGGAAGAAGAGCCAGATCTCAAAAACGAGGAATTGAAAGCTGGTGAAAAGTTGGAAGTGCACCTTTGGTTAGCGCAGCAACCATCAGTTCTCAGTAGCAGTTTCTGCTTGGCTGCCATGGCGGCCATCCAGCATGGTCGCCCACCCTCCTGGCACACTCCAGGCATGATCTTTCCGCCGGCAGTACCCTGGGACTGGGTGGGTTGAATTTACCATGTGAGCTTGGTGGCACTGGTCAGGCCCTTGCCCACGAGTCTTGCGTCTGGCCCAGCTCTTTGCCCTTCATGCGAGAAGCATCACTGGGTGGCTTTGAAAATCATTGTTAGATAAGATGTTCCCACGTTATCAGAGCCACGATGTTCATATTTAAAGCACATATGAAATGGCCATGTTAGTATGTTGGTTTTGGATTTCAGTCTCCTGAGGCTTTTTTTCTGAAATGTGCCTACTGATAATTGTTCTTCAAACTCAACATTGGCCTTAAAATACTTATATGAATCCTACAATTTGTCTGAACCATATCGTTTGCCCATGTATGTATGTATTTTTTTCTTTTCTTTTCCCAAATCAACATCACATTTCTTGCTGGTAAATATCTTCAGGAAGAGATATCTTGAAATGCAAATGCCAGATGCCGCCAATCATGGCGATGCCAAGCCCATGCTGAGTGGTCTTTGTGTCCCTTCCAGATTTATCAGCGATGCTGGCTGGTGCTCAAGAAAGCTTCTAGTAAGGGTCCGAAAAGACTGGAGAAATTTTCCGATGAACGCTGCCGCCTACTTTAGATGCTATCATAAGGTAAGAACAACTTCACCTCCACAGCATGTGGTGGTAGAGGGTCTTCCCAGCAATTGGGAGGCGGAGACAGAAGGACCACAGCCCAAGGTCATCCCAGCTATGCAGGGAGTTTAGAAGCAGCCTGGCTACAAGACCCTGTCTCAATCAGGTCTCCACTGCTACATCTGTTTGGAAGGTGGTACTCGGAGGATTTATTGTTGGCAAGCTTATCTCCATTGTTCGCAGACACCCAGATCCAGCTTATCTGTGCTCAAAACACCCCCAAGGCAGCAGCTTGTATCTGCTCATTGTTCAGAGTGAACAGGGTGATGTACGTTGCTCTCCTGGGATCCTTTCTTTTACTGTTTGCCTTGTGCATCTCTGTGCTAGAACTTTCCAAGCTGTTCTGCATTGTGTTTGAGAGCAGCACTTACTCTTCATACTGATGTCTCTAGGGGATAAGAGTGGGATCTCACTGGGTCACATACCACCCCTAACACAGGACGGACATGCCCAGCGTGAGGAGAGAAAGGGAGAGCAGCCAGGACGGGCAGTGGAGATGGGAGGAGGACAGAATCCCGCTCATCAGCTGATTTTTCAGGTCTGACTTCTGCATTGCGTTCAGATCTGTAGTGTTTTCTGTTGTTATTGCTGTTGGTTTTGCTTTTGTAGTCATAATGCTTCCTTTCAATTGGCACCCGAGGACGTGGTGAGCCACGCCTTTGGGGGTGACTATGAAGGTGTTCCAGGAGGGGGCCATCTGCCTTCAGGTGGGCTGCACTGTCCCCCGGGTTGGGGTCCTGGACTGAATAGAAAAAGGAAGAAGGAGAAGCCAGCAGAGCATTGGGGTTCATCTCTCTCTACTTCCTGACTGTGGGCCACTTTGATCTTCACAGTCCTGCTGCCACGTTGCCTCACCACAAGGACTGCAACCCCCTCACCCCATGAGCCAAAGTGAACCTTCTTCTTTAGTTTCCTTTGTCAGGCGGTTTGTCATAGTCATGAGAACAGTAGTGATCGGGAGCCCTTCCACCGCGTGTAGTCATTGTGGTCTAAAACCGCCATTTAGCAGACTGACCGTTCAGGTAACAGAAGATTCACTGCTGTGTGGACTTATACCGTGGGGAGTCTTTTCTTCTTCTTTTTTTTATTCTACCACTGAGCTGTATCCCCAGTTTTTTTTTTTTTTAATTTATTTTAGTCTGTCTGTGTGTGTTTGTGTATATATGTGTGTGTGTGTCAGAAGGCACTGTGTGTCCCTGTGGAGGACCAAGTGTGACTTTGGAAGTCATCCTGGATTGCTTCTACCTCCTTTTTGCTTCTCTCTTGGATTTCTCAGGCTCCACTCACCAGAGCTGTTTCTGCCTGGTGTTTTTACATGGAGCCTAAGATCTGAACTTAGGACCTTCTGCTTGCAAGGCAGAAGCTTAACCCCTGAGCCATCTCTCCGGCCCCAGTTGTCACATCTCCAGTTTTCCTACCAGAGGGATGTACCTGCACCAGCCATGGTCGCCTCTGCCTTAATCCAAGGCCTATACTCTCCCTCAGAGCTGTTAGAAACTCCTTTGTATTAGCACAGACTGCAGCTTCTAACTTCCAGATGTGCCGATCAAGAGTCATAAATCACACAGCATTTCCATAAAAGGCATATCTCAGAATGCACCCAGCTTGTGAGTGCACATGCTTTGTATACATTTCTTCTTTTCCTGAATTTGTCTAGAAATACATGATAAGAACTCACTCACTTGTTTCTCCCATATTGCACAAAGATTCCCTTTTATCTATGGACAAGCCATGCTTGTTTCATGCTGAGCCTTTTCACATTTAAAGTTGCATGTGAAGCCAGTAGGTCCCTTCGCACAGGAAATGTGGTCAACTGGGGCCCTGAGCAGGCTTTCTTGTGTCCTAGCTGGGCAACGGCCTGCAGGATCACCTCTACTTCTACATGATGAAAGCAGAGAAGGCCAGACGCCTTGCAGTAGAGCGAGGAAGACCATCATGTGCTTCATTGGAACATGTAGATGTACATGTTGGAGTAAAGAACCAGAGCGAGGCTTTGGGTGCATGGACAGGAGAGCTGAGGGTGGGTGTCAGCTCTACGGCTTCATTGCCCATGACCCTATGAAACTTTTCCTTCCAGCCCACCCCAGCCTTCTCTCTCTCTCTCTGTGTCTTAGCTGTGCCTCTTTATGTGTCCAGATTTCCTCTACCATTTTTATCTTTCATAAGCCAGACTTCCATTAGTCAAAAAAGTTTGTGTGTATACATGTACATGTATGTGTTCATGTGTGTTCAGAAAGGAGCTGTTGAATTTCAAAGGTTGCGTGTATGTGTATGCATGCCATGTATGTGTGTACACGCTTTTGCACGTGTGCATGAGTGTATTTAGAAGGAGCTATTGGATCGCAATGGTAGTGTATGTGTGTCTGTGTCAATGAATGACGGTGCCTATGTGCGTGCATTGAGAAAGAAGCTATTAAATTTTAAATATAGTGTGAGTATGCATGTCATCAGTGCATTAGTGTGTTGTGCATGTGTGAATTCGTGAGTGGGTACACATATGTGTGTGCATTCAGAAAGGAGCTGTCGAATCACAAAGCTTTTGGGTGTGTTTATACTGTATGCATGCATTGAGTTTGCATGTGTGCATGGGTGTGTTCACATGTTCAGAAGGAGCTGTTGGATCGCAATGGTGGCTTGTATGCGTGTGTCAGTACATGAGTGTGTGCGTGCATATGTACAAGCATTCAGAAAGGAGTCATTGAATCACAAGGGTTGTGCGTATACCAATGCATTAGTATGTGTACATGTGTGAATGTATGAATGTGTGTGTACATGTGTATATACGTATATGTGCATACGTGTGTGTATTCTGAAAAAGCTGTTGCATTGTGACCCTCTCCAGTAGGAGCAGTGGTCCATGAAGCTCCTGACCCTTTGCAAGCCATCTGGAGCCAAGCTTGCCATTCCCACTGTACTAGCATCTCCCCTGCAGATGTGTAGCCTTGTGTACCCAGGGCCTCCCCCAAGAACAAGGCTGGGAACAGCTCTACAGCAGTGGCTTGCTTTCCTGTCAGTTGAGAAGCCCCAAGTGTCAGAAGTGGTACTTGGCTCACCTTTTAGACAAGCGTAGAGAAGAGCTCCTAGGATCGCTCTCCAGCTTCTCAGACAGATCTCTGTCAGTCCCCCCGTCCTTGGGGTCTCTGTGGAAGGAATTCAGATGCAGCCAGCAGAGGGTTGCCTGGAAGAGTTTGTCATGGACGGAAGTGAGACATTCCCTGTGGTGAGAGCAGAGAGCGACCAAAGGGGTCTTGTTTCCACCTACATGTTATGCAGATTTTATGGTATTTTTTAAAAGTCTCTAGAACAGTCCGTTTTCCTTGAGGGGCTTGTTCTTGCCCAGGTGATTGACAGGCCTGTTGAGATTAGCTACTAGGGGAGGGACAACCTGCACTCTAAAAAATTATGTGTGCATGTCGCTGTGTGTGTGTGTGCACGCGCGTGTGTGTGTATGAGAGAGAGAGAAGAGAGAAAGAGTGAGAGAGAGAGAGAGAGAGAGAGAATCAGAGGGCACTTGAGTGTGTGTGCCTGTGGAGGTCCAAGGGTGTTTTCAGGAATCATCTGAATTTCTCTACCTTCTCTTGGTTTGCTCTGGGGTTTCTCAGGCTCTAATCTTCCAGGGCTGGGATCTGAACTCAGGATCTTCTGCTTGCAAGGCAGAGGCTTAACCACTGAGCCATCTTTCTAGCCCAGTGTACTTTTGTGCTCTTTTGTGCTTTACTGTAAAGCCAACAGCTTTAGTCCTAAAGAACTTTCTGGTAGTTCAGAATGTCACATCTCCATTCTGGTCCAGAGATGAGACTAAATCCCGTTCTTCAGAGGCCGACTACAGTTCTACATTTTCTCTTCGTCTTCCTCGGATGGGAGGTGTGCTCCCAACAACCTTCCAGCCTGCTGCCTTCTCACAAGCTCACCCAGGCACCCCCTTGTGGCCCTCCTTTGCTTTCAATCCTTACACTGTGGATATATTTACCTGGCATTTCCTGATGTTTCCCCCTACCATAAAATAAAGTCTCCTAGAACAGGGATGGGAGGGAAACATCACTTTTAATTGTAAGTACCTAGCTCAGAGCAGACACTTTTTAAAGTATTAGAGAAAAAGTAACTCTATCTGGAATATTTTTAAAGAAGTGATATATATATATATGTATATATTCACTACATATGTGTGTGCGTGTGTGTGTATATATATATATTTCTTTAAGTGTAATTCTTTTCAACTTTTTAAAATACGACAATATGTACTGTATATTTTTCCAATGAATATATATGATGCTGCTTTACTACGTTTTTAATTAAAGGATACATGCTAGAATATGTATCAAACTTATTTAACCTTTATTGTATGGCTGGAAATGTAAAATGACAAAATACTAAATAAAAATAAAAGATGAAAGAAATACACATAAAGAATACAAAAAAAAAAAGAAAAAGAATATTCTCAGTGGAAGGTTGAGGTATGTTAAAGGGATGCTGTGGTGTTTGCGTAGCTGAAGGGCCTCTTGGAGCCTGTGAGGTGCTGGCTTACAGGAGTGGGGTTTTGATTTGGAGGGACACAGCTTGGGCATGGTGACTGGGACAGAGAAACCAGGTGTCATAGTTAGGCACAGGTGTCAACTTGGCAGTTGAGGGTTTAAGCTCTGGGCACATTTATAGAGAATCAATGGTTGAGTTAGGCTCAGAGCAAACCTGCAGGAGATTTGTCTAGCTGATGGGGAAGGCCCAGCCTATGGTGGGTAGGATTAGGCCTGGAATAAATCACAGAGAGCTGGTTCCGAGAGTTGGCATCCTTGTGTATACTTGGCCAGACATGCTGGTCTGTCAAGTAAGAATCGTCCCTCTCTCAGCTGTGTATAAGATGGTGTGGCCAGTTCCCTCAGCTCTGGTGTTGGTGTGAGCTCTCCTGTCAAGCTGGACTGAGAACTGTAACTGGACTGTCCTAAGGAAATAAACCCCTTGTTCCCTTAAGCCATTTGATGGTCATTTATCAGCAACCATGCAAGTGAACTCTGTAACACCAGGCCTGGGGCATCACAGGACAGATTCACACATGACACCAAAGTGGGCAGAAAGGCTCCCTGTGAGCACAAGGAAGTAGTAATGAGAGGTTGAGGATACGGGAGCCCTGTTAAGATTCTCGCCTGTTGCTTCGCCATTTAATATGCAAATCTTCTGGGAACTGGGAAAGGCAGACTCTTCTTTCATCCCTCAGGGCCCTTACCCAGAATCCAAACCTTCAGAAGCAAGAGGGGCAATTATCTATGCTCAGCCTCTTGCACTCTAATCTACTTTCAGACATGAGGTGTTTAATAGTAATCTCTGGGATGCTTACAAGAAGCTGGGTGCATTCTGAGATATGCCTTTTATGGAAATGCTGTGTGATTTATGACTCTTGATCGGCACATCTGGAAGTTAGAAGTTGCAGTCTGTGCTAATACAAAGGAGTTTCTAACAGCTCTGAGGGAGAGTATAGGCCTTGGATTAAGGCAGAGGCGACCATGGCTGGTGCAGATACATCCCTCTGGTAGGAAAACTGGAGATGTGACAGTGAGCATTTTATCCTTCCAGATGTTGTTTTACAATCTCTACTTTTAGCATATCTGAATCTCTACAGAAGTTTTAACGCAGAAAGTTGGTTGTAGTATTTTAAAACTGGGACATGCTTCACTGAGCCTATTGCTAAAGGTACTCTCATGAAAAAACATTGGAGACTAAATATATAAAGGATGCTTTGCTTGCTCCATGAAGACCCCCTCGAGCACCTTTGCCTGTCAAAAATGGCTGTGAATTTGATTCACTGTGATCGCATCTGCTTTAAAACTCTAGAGATTTTACATCTAGTTCTTTGACCTTTCTTGGCAGATGTAAAGTCCTTGCCTTCTTTCAGGAAGGGAAGTTGTTCATACTGACTAAAGGAGTGGAGAGTTTCCTTAACTTAGCTTTATTTTGGGGGGGGCAATTCTGACAATGTATGAGGTCTACATGGCTATTGATAAAGAGAAGCTAACAACAGGAAAGTGAGACTTAAGAAGTAAGCATTTTATGTAAGTTGGGGGCCTGGTGGCCAAGAGAACCATAGTTAGCCTTAATTAAAATGGGGGGAGCCTTAGAGCAGAAGAGAGTGCTTAAGTTGGAGAAAACAGGGAGACAGACCACTTTTATGGCCAGAATGGCAGGAGGAAATCTAAAGAGTGGGGAGAGATGATGGAGGAAGGGGGCTTGCAGATCCCCACCCTACACAAAAGGAGGCGTCTATCTTTGGGGTTCAGATGTTGCCAAGGAGTTGCTGGGTAGATAAGGCAGTGGAGGTGGGGAGTGAGAGAATATCAGGCAGAAAGACAGCCAGGAGGTCAGGGAAATATTTAGGGTATGTGGTCTGTTCTGGGAATCGCCACATTCCAGCCAGGGTGGAGGAGGCTTTGCAAAATGTCCTGGCTGTGCTTCATGGGGGAGGGAGGTGGCAGGTGAGTGACAGGTGGAACAAAGTCTAGATGGTAAGTGGGGGCTCAGTGGATAAAGGTGCTGGCCATGCCAACCTGAGCACGAGTTCCATCCCTGGAGCCCGTATATAGAAAGAAGGAGGGAACCCACACGGCAAAGTTGTTGAGCCTGAGAGGGGCAAGAAGAAAACCACCGACTTAAGGTGGGAGATTATCAGAACAGAGGCGAGAGCTTAAGGCCAGAGAGAACAGGGAGCGAGCCGCCATGACCACATGGCGGGAAGAGAGAGTCACCAGGGGCAGCGACTCTTTCGGCTGCTGTGGGACACACTTATGCTCAAGCAACTTGAGGGAGATTTATTCAACTTATGGTTCCAGAGGGGAGATGCGGTCCACGATGGTGGGAAAGGCGTGGCTGGCTGGTAGAAGCTGGAGGCGGCTTAGTTCACTGCAGACGTTGGGGAGGCTGAGAGAGCTACCTGCAAACTCCAAGAGCTGATTTCTCTTGGAAACAGGGACGAAGCAACCTCAACGCCCACCACCATCACATGCCTTTCTCCAGCAAGGCTCCATCACCTAAAGGTGCCGTGAACTCAAACAACAACTGAGGATTTGAACACATGAACCTGTGGAGGCCAAGTCACATTTCAAACCATGACATGCTGTGACCATGGCTTCATGTGGGAGAAGCAGGAGGAGGGGGGGTAGAGCTACCCTCTCTTATCATCTTGGATGTTGCTAAGGAGAAGCCCAGGAGTCACTAGGGAAGTGAGATAGTAAAGACTGGAGGGGCGGTTCTCACAGGACCCCACATTTCTAGATACACGGGCTGTCCATTAGAAATTATTCTATTACTCTGACCATATGCACTATAACACACATGTGCACACACACATACACACATGCTTAGATGCAGACATGCATGCACACACATGCTCACACCCAAAAACAATAATAAATAAATGTTTCAAGGAGTCTCTCATTCATTTGGGACTCCCAGCTTCTTATCCTGACTGTTCTACTGCATCCTGGCCACATCCATCATCCCCGAAGATCGGGAACCTCCAAAGCATATCTGTCGGCTCCCTCCTCGCCATGCAGAGCTGAGCCTGGAAGAACAGTATTTACCAAAATGCATGCTAGAGAGTGTGGTGAAAAGACTTGTGGTTAGCTAGGCTTTGTGGTCACAGAAATTTGGGAAATGCAACATTCCTACCCCCAGTCTTGAAATCCATCATCTGATCCAGCTTAGCTAAGGCTCTGAGTTGCTCCACAGAGAGGCGATGAGGGAACTCAGTCATCCTTGGCCTTGGAGCTCTTTCCCATTTCTTCCTGTCCTCTCCCACCCTGTCTCTTCCCACAGTCTTCCTCTCCCCTCATCTGCACCCCCCCCTTGCTTAGCACCATCCCTTAACTCCCACAATCCCATTCACTGACATTAGGATTCTCTCTCCTCGAAATGTGCCAAGTGCAATCAGACCTTTGTGCTTTTTCCTTGAATTCTGCTCCTCCTTTATACTCACAAAGATCACTCCTCTTCCCCCTCTCCCTCTCACTCCCCTCCCCCTCTCTCCTTGACTCCCCTCCCCTTCTCCCTATCACTCCCCTCTCCTTTTTCCCCTATCCTCTCCACCCTTCCTCCCCCTTCTCTCCTAGCATGTATCCATAGAACATTAATTCTAACCAAAACCATCTAGAATCTACTTCTTTGTGTATTTCCTCATTGACCAAATGACCCCTGAGTCCACTGTTGTTCAACTGCAAACCATTGGGGTGATTGTCTTGACTGTGCTCAAACCTCAGGGCCAGCCTGCGGAGGAGGCGGCGGCAAGTGCTCTTGAATGTATTTACAAAATGCCAGACCGTCTCTCCGCAGGCCATAGCTGCCATTAATATTTCTGTCACTTTGCCAAATGTCTTTGGGCTCACTCGCTCAGGCTTCTTTCCTTCCCTGAAACATCCTTCCCAGATCTCACAAGGTCAGTTTCAGACTTTGGTTTTAATTTTCAAATATTGAATTCTTCTCAATGTGCTGAGGTCTTAAAAATGACGTCCCTGTAATTTCTGATTCTCTCTCTCTTTCCCTCCTTTCCTCCCTCGCTTCCTCCCTCCCTCTCTCTTTTTTATCTTTTCTCCTCCCTTTCTCTGCTTGTGTGTCCATATCCACATCAGAGTTATTGTACACGAATGACATTTCCTTTTTATTCAGACTTCCCTCTTCTGAAACTGCCTTTTTAATTGTGTCTCTCTGTGCTCTGTCTTTTCCAAGTCTTTTCTTCCAGTGTTCAAATTTAGCCACTGGGATTTCTCTCCTTCTAGTGCAAGAAACTACCTACCAGGTCATATTCTAGAAGTTTCCTTCCTGACGCAAGAGAACACAACTCTTAAAATCTCTGTAAAGAGCAGTTAAACATTGATGTGTTCTGTAGTGGTGGTACATGCTCCCAAACCTAAATTTATAAGTATGAATGGAGCAGGAAGAGGTCAGCCGTGACCCTGAACCCCCTTTTACTGATTTGAGTGTGCCTTACTAGGGGAAGGGACAGAAAGAGCCTAAGATTCCAAGCCTCGCTCAAACTGAGTCCTCCTTTCCTTTCTAGACTTGGCTCCTTCTTAGGGCTTCCAGTCTCAAGGTTTGGCACCAAGTCCACATATCATTCAAGGTGTCCTCCTTGATGCTTCCTCCTCCTTTCCGTTCCTGTTTCTGCTCTCTGGCCAGCCTTGCATCACTTCCCCCCACCCATCTGCACAGAACCCCTTCCTGTCCTGGTCCATTGCCATAAATGTATCAGCCCTCCCAATCTCAGCTCTGTCTCCTCCTGTCCTGTGATGCCCCTTGATCCAGCCTGAGTTTGTCTGGTGGGACCTTGCCATAGGGAGCCATTGCGATTGACAATCAGAGTGGACAGCAGTCTTCATCTTCTTTCGTGCTCTTTAGAAGTGGGAGCCCGCCATCTTGGCCCAGGATCCTGGCAGATGTATGAATCGAGAAGGACACAGTGGTAGCTCCCATGCAAACAGCCCGAAGCAGGACATCCAGACCTCTGTGTGCTGCTTGATACCCTAGAGCCAGGCCGGTCCTGCGTGGCCGACTCTGTTTCCACTGAGTGAAAGGATAAGCTCCCATCATGCCTTGCCTCAGTCTTAACCATCTTAGGTTTCCCCTCCTGCAGAGCAGAGCCTGATTCTAACTGTTCCGTACAAGAATTTCCCAACGCTTCCACCAGTGTACTCTGGGTGGGGCGCTGATTGTAGTAGTCGGAGGATCATGGCGCGAGGCCGGAGGGCTAGAAGAGACGTTTTATGGATCTTTGCATCCTGGCTGCCTGGCAGTGGAGAGATGCTTAGGATCCCAAGGGCTTGGGGCATCTGGGAAATGCCTGCGGTCTACTCTACCAAGAGTCTTGTCATATGAATGTTAAAAGGATTGTTGGAACACTGAGACTTATGGGGACTGTATAAAAATTTTATAGATAGGAATGAGCATTTAGTATTTGTGTGCATGTATGTGTGTGTGTGTGTGTGTGTGTGGTATGTATATGTGTGGTGTGTGTGTGTGTGTGTGTGTGTGTGTGTGCACACTTGCATGTGTGCACTTGTGTTCACATACCACAATGCATTTATGGCCCTCTTATGTGTCTATCATCTCATTGATGGTGGACCAGTCCTCTCATGTGCTAATAGTGCCACTCATAACAGACTGTGCCTATCATGTGCTAATAATCTCGATGGTGGCCTTGGCCTTATGTATTAATAGCCTCATTGATGGTGAACCTGATCTTATGTGACAATAGTCTCCTATGTAGTAGACCCAGCCTTTCATGTGCTAATAGTCTCATTGATAGGCCTGACCTTTTGTGTGTTAACATTGAGCACTTCTTGTGAGTACATCTCTGGTCTCTGGTGTGCAACAGTCTCATTGATGGTGAATCTAGCCTGTGATTAGCAAATTATGTGGTTTACATGTTGTATTAACCACTTTTCTCATAGATATGACCAGATACCTGGCACAGGCTGGTAGGGGAAGATGGAGTTACATTGGCTCGTGGTCCGGGGGATTCAGTGTCTCACCACATGGAAAGCATGGTAGCAGGAGCTTGCTTACCTCTGGGTAGATTACGAAGCCAGAATAGGAGGTGTGGCTGGATTATAATCCACAGCACTGTCCCTCCGTGACCTCTTTCCTCTAGCTAGACCCTACTTCTTAAAGGTTCTATAACTCCCTCCCCCCAAACAGTGTCACCAGTTGGGCACCAAATCTTCAAATACATGAGCCTGTGGGGGATGTAGGCTATTTGAGCCATGGCGCATGTACACGTGGATTATGATGGAAGGCAGGTTCTTTCAAACTTCAGCTGCAAGATTTTCACCAGAGACACTCAGAGTCCCCACGAAATACTATTTTAGTTCCAAACACCCTTGGAACTGCCAAGGAGAAGTGTGTTCTCTCTTCCTCCTCTGCAGGCGTAGTGCAGTTGTGATTGGAAAGCTGAGCATTTCTATGTGCCCGAGAGTGACTCTCCAGGAAGCCGCGTAGAAGAGAGCCAGGGAGGAGAATCAATGCACCACATGGTTCACTTCTGTCGGAACAAGCTTGTGAGCGTTGTGAACCCCACAATGCAACTTGTCCTGTGACGTCACTCACGGGTCCTGGAGCATGTGTCTCCCATGAGTTGCAAGAGTAAGAAGGAGATGGTTGGCAAGCTGCCCACAGTTCCAATGTGAATTGTTCCTCCTCTGGCTCCCATGTTGTTTGGGACAGTTCTGGCACCTTTAAGAGTCTTGTTGCAAGAAGGCGGGTCACTGGGGGCGGGCCCTGAGGCTCGGTAGCCCCTGCCCTGCTTCTTCTCAACTTCTTTTCTCTCTCCTTCTTCTTGATGGCCGTGGTGACCTGAATCAGCCATGTTAGTCCCACCATAACGGATCATCTCCCCTTTGGAACCATAAGCCAATGTCTCTTGTTCCCCTAAGTTGCTAGAGTCTGAGGTTTGTCTCACGGCAGCCGAAAGAAAAGTCACCGCACCAGCTGTACTTCTGAAAGATTTTTTTAAGAAGTCTCCCCATCACCCTTGGAAGTAGTCTAAAACTCCTTACCATGGATTCCAAGCCTGGCATGTTCCTGCCCTGGCACATGTCCCAGGTTGTCCCATGTCCACTGCCAACCTGGCCACACCGGCCTTCCTTCCCTTGGGCCACCCCTGGGTCTTCCCACTCCCTGTTCCTTTGATGTGGGTTCCATCTTCCTTCAGAGATTTGCTTAAACACCTTTGCCTTTAAACAGCCAGCTGAGCTAGATCTTATTTCTCTAGCATATTGAATTGCTAGCTCTTATCACTATTGCAACAGCCTCTTACCAACATATGCACTTCCTCACCAGCACACACGCGTCCTCACCAGCCTGCCTGTGTTCTCTCCAAGAGTGTCCTGGGAAACCTAGACTTTGAATCTCCCTAAACACAATAAGCAGGGAATCACTTCATGTTTGCTTCAAGATATAGTCTACATGGTATAGAATATGTTTCCAAACTGTTAACAAAGGAAAGGTCTGATCAGCATTTATGAATCTGTTTCAATGAAGATAGTGACCAGGATCTGACATCAGATGTCAATACTTGCTTTTCAAAAGTATTTAAATTTGTTTCAAGGAATGCATGTGATTTTTGTGCTTTATGAAACAATTGCAAAGCTGAAAGAGGAGGAAGAAATCTCATAAAACATTAAAATGAGATCAATGCATCTTCGTGCAGGTGTATGCACATGCATGTGCATCCATACTACGACGTGAGTCCACACATAGGTGATATGCAGAGATGACATGCACACAGAGAGACGGGGTGGGGGAGGAGAACATAGGGATTACTCCATTTATTTCACACGTACAAATACAGCTCTGTCTCTCTTAGTAGACAATCCAAATATATCACTCCAGCAGGCGCAAGTCTGGTTTATTTTGGGTGACGGGGCTCACACAGGTATTTTTGGCAAGCATGACGACCTCTGACATAGCGGCTGAGCTGTGACTGTAAATCTTAGGAAACCTTTTGGAAAGCGCTTGCTTCAACTGCTGCATTCACAGGTTATGAGGGGATCTTGGCATTTTGTGCTCACAACTTTCCTTAAACTGAGCACATCTCTCCTGGTTGGCTCGTCTTCAGCCATGGCCTCTATTGTTGAATCAACCTTATTTTCATGGAAAAGCTTTGGAAGACATGCAAACTTTTGAAAAATTTCAAGAGACATATTTATGTATTTTCACGTACATATGTATGGGATGCACAAGCATATGTATGTTTGCATGTGGGTGGGTGTGCATGTGTGTGCATATTATATAAGTGTACTTGGCTATGTATGACTATGGAGAGCTAAGGGTAAAATTGGGAATCATTCTCCATCACTCTTCCTCCATGTTGTACCCAGAAGCACGCTATTAGGGCTAGTCTGACCAGCCAGTTTGCTCTGGGGATTCCTAGGCTTTGCCTTCTGGGGCTAGAATTATAGGCAGGCTGCCACGCCCATGAGGAATTTTATGGAGGATCTAGGGATCCAAACTCAGGTCTTTCTGTTTACAAGGCAAGGGCTTTAACCCCTGAGCCATCTCCTTAGCCCAGAAATAAAACTATTTCTAAGCGTACCCTGAGGGGCCAGAGAGACAGCTCAGTAGGTAAGGTGTCTGCTCACAAACCTGGTGACCTGAGTTTAATGCCCAGAAACCCACATGGTAGAAGGAGAGAACTGAATCATGAAAATTATCCTCTGACCTCCACCAATGCACCGTGGCATACACGCGCATGCCACCCCTCTCTATCTGTCTGTCTTTCCTCTTTCAAATAAGTAAGTAAATAAATAAAATACAACTTTTAAAAAAGAGTATCCCAAAATCTGAAATTTTAAGCATAATAATTATGTGCTAATAAGAATCATTATTCATATGACCATTAGTCACTTATTCATACCTCATAAAATTTCCCAGACCTAGAAAGGAATTACATTTACACTATATTATTATTATTATTATTATTATTATTATTATTATTATTTTCTGAGATGGACTGCAGAAGGGGTTTACGGTTCTTTATTTTTAGGACAATACTGGCTTTCACTTTTTTTTTTTAAGAGTGAAGTTACTTCAAGCTTCTGTAGAGTTCCGCAGTTTGCAGACATAATGTGAATTGCTCACTTAATTCATTTAGTCCCATGAGGGAAAAAATAATTAGGATATGGCCTACAAAGGCTGGGCAGGAAATTGCTTTTTAGGCAACAGTCTTGTTTTCACTCAGTAAACATAAATAAATCATCATCCGTAAATTACCACCAGCAAACGAAGGGGCCAAATTGGAAATCAAGTGCTTGATTTCCTGGATGGTTTTAGACTCTGCAGCACCCCGGAACTGTGTTTAATATTCCCACAGGAGGTTCACGTATGGCATCATTCCGACAGGCGAGCTCCAGATCCTCAGGGGAGCGCACATTTAAAAAAATTCCTTTGTATTAATCTTCACTTGAAACACTAGATGCAATTTCAATGGTCTCTCTATCTAGTTACAAAATAATCCATTTGGAAAATTGAATCCCGCAATTTGCAATTGTTTTCCAAGTTGTTAATGTAAAACCATCTCGGTCGCAAATTAAACTTTTAACGTATGGCGACTTTGTGTGCTGGCTGTTGAGCGTTTATTTCAATGAATGCGATCATTTATGATGAATAAGACATCTGGTGTATAGCTTTAAAGCAGACAAATTAATTTGCAGCCTGCTTTTGGAAATTCTTAATTGGATGGCGTACTTAAAGATTTGCCAGATATTTACAAGAGAACTGTGAGTATCTTCCCTTTGATGAAACCACGGTACCTTGTGTAAGAACTACACGGTAGTCAAGTAGTTAAATCTCTTGCTGTCTTTCCCTTCTTCTCCACTCTAACCCACATGGATGTCTTAATCACACATTGGCCAGTCTCTGCTGTATGCTCCTGACCCCTCACATTTTCTTTTGTGCCTGGGCATGTGGATGTGGGAGCACATACATATGTATGTAGGAGAGGAAGTTGACGTTGCATGTTTTCCTTCATTCATATTGAGGTGTTGTGTCTAACTTGAACCCAGAGCTCACTTCTCTGACTATTCCAGCTAGCCAGCTTGCTCTGGGGATCTCCCGTCTCTGCCTCCAACTCCTGGTGGGCCATCATGCCTGCCTGTTATTTCTGTGGATGCTGGGGGATCAAAACTCAGGTCCTCATGCTTGGATGGCAACTACATTACCCACTAAACCAAATCCCAACACTCCCCAACTTTCTTAGATAGTCAGTGTTAGTTTGAAAACTATGAACACATAATCAAATTATACAACTGACGTGAAGTATTTAGCACTCAATAGCTGACATCTGATTAGGAGTATCAGTCGCTGACATTGTTTTGTGACATAATCTGTCTGCCTTTTCTGTGTGTGTCTGTGTGTGTGTGTGTCTATGTGTGTTTGTGTGTATCAGAGAGAATTATGTGTGTCTGTAGAGGCCCAAGGGTGATTTCAGGAATCATTCTGGATTGTTCTATCTCATTTTTGCTTTGTTTTGGGGTTTCCAAGGCTTTCTCTGCCCTATTGAGCTGGACGTGCAGGCTGCTGCCGTTTCCACCTGGCATTTTTACACAGAACCTGGGATTCAAATTCAGGTCTTTCTGCTTGTAAGGCAGAGCTTTAACCCCCAGCCCCATGGTGTCTGTCATTTATAGCGTCATCACAGTGCCTGTTATGTGGGCTTCACATATGGTCCCAGGTGAAGCAGGCCCCATCTTAGGCTTGAGCATCTCTGTGCAGATTAGAATTCTGGCTTCTTCCTCTCAGGAATGTGGTGACTTGGTCTATGTAATTCTCTGCACTCTGCCTGCCTGGAGGGACATGTTGATGACATCAGTGTCATTCTCATTGTGCTGACAGTGATCTGACAGCAGTTGTCCAGGCTAGGGGCAGGGCTGTCGCTAGTCATGTCCTTTGCAGGGTCCTCCCCACCCTCCTCAGAAGCACAGTTCTTGAGTTCTCAGCCCTAGGAATACAGTGCGTGATAAATGACACCCACCCGACTCAAGTGTGGACAGAAAGAAGTACATGAGTGAAATACTCATGTGTTGCATGTCTGAGAGCCAAAGCTGGAGCATGACAGGGCTTAGAGGAGACACCTGCTGTCTCGGGGCGGTCAGTGGTGGTGTTGGAAGACACCCGGGAGAGAAGCAGGGAGCAGGGGCATGGGTGGAGGAAGTTTCTAGAACAAAGAACAATTGCAAAATCCCTGAAAAGGTATGTGCTTGTTCAGTGTGCGCCCAGGACTGGGGTAGAGGGTTTCGGTGGGCTGGCAGTGTGTTAGTTGTGGCTGTTCCCCAGAATGACCAGCTGGGCTGCCAAGTGTGCTTGAAAATTCTGAGGGACTTTGGATAAAGGACAAAGAACGAGCAGGACTTCAGTGTGAGGCACTGTGCGGCGGACGAGCAGGATGTGTGAGGGATGGTCCAGGGGAAGGGCAGGAGGGATGAGGGACTGTCCAGTGGGTGAACAGGACTTTAGTGTGCAGCTGTCTATCTTCCAGCGATGGGACAGAGTGCTGAGTCTCAGAGAGGAATGCAGAGAGGGAGGGAGGAAAGCCACAATTGGGACTGTCATGTGAAGAATGAATTAGAATTTCTTTACTCTGAATTTTGGCAGGGCCACCTGACACAAGCAGACATGGGAGTCAAAAATCACATCATCATGTGCAAAGGACTTGAATTTCTGTGAATTTTAATATCTAAGTGCATTCGGTGGTATATCTATGTCACTTAAAAGGTGGTCTCAAGTTTAAGTTTATGTGGATATCTTGCATCCATTATATACCATGTATATTTGTCTATCGTCTACGGCCTATATATATCCATTTACCATCTATTATTTATCTATATATCATTATCCATCCATCCCTTCATCTGTTATCTATCCATCATCTGTCATCTGTATCTATTTGCCATGTATTATTTATCTGTATATCATCTGTGCATCCATCCTCTGACCTGTTACCTATCAATCATCTATCATCTGTCTACAGCTTGCAGAGTTGATTCTCTCCGTCCCCTTTACATAGGTTCCCAGGGCTAGGCTTAGGGTTCTGTGTATGCCAGACAAGTGCTGTTCCAATAAGCTATATCCCAGCTCACAGCTACACTTTCAGATATAACTTCCATTTTAGAAGGAGAGAGGCATGCTGGGAAAAACAGAAAAGGCTAGCACATGAACATTTGATTGGAAGTCTGACATGATCTTTTCTAGGCAAGCGCCACTTACTTAATGCAAGGGACTCTTCTCCGTTCAAAAGGCCCAGATGGAAGGAACAAATGCCCTGTGTGAGTCCTCCTGGATCTTAGTCTGTGGGAGGTGTGCGGGCATGGTATGCTCTGAAATTTGTCTTTGAGGACTTCCAGGTAGCTTTGTGCAGGGAGAGTAATTGAATAACACAAGGAATTCTTGCCTGCTTTCTGCATTGAGCAATGTGAGCGAACCTGGTTATTTGTAAGAAAGATTTGCTAGCATTTTGGAGAAAATGTGTGTGAGTGATTATAATTCAAACGTCAACCCAGAGTAAGTGTTTATGCACACACACACACTCATGCACTTACACACACGTACACACAACTATACACACATACATGGATGCACACAACCCAATTAAACACACACAAACTCATGAGCATGTATGCATACACATGCATGCATGTACAACCGTACACACACACACACACACACACACACACACACACACACACAAGTATGTCTGCACAAACGCACGCAACTATACACACACGCACACACACGCACACCTCCTTACACTTGCCTATGAAAAAAGAGATGAAGCAAATGAAATTAAGTTGGGAGGTTGCTGGTGTTGATCTGAGGCGGATGGAAGGCTGTGTATTCTCTCAGCTTTCTTTGTGCTAGATAATATATTTTTATTCTGCAATATATTAAGGTGTTAAAAATATCTTTTTGGAAGAGAACACTGTAAGCACAAAATTCCTGCAGAAAAGACCAGACACTGGAACAGCTTTCAAAAGTCAGCTCTCTCCTTCCATCTTGTAGACTCCAGGGCTTGGACTCAGGTCACCAGATTCCAGTACAAGTGTCTTTATCCACTGAGCCATCTCACCAACTGAGGAGACATCTTTATAAATAAAGACTAAAGCAGTTAGAAAGAGTAAAAGAAGACTGAAGTAATTCTCAAAATGCCATTCATAACAATTAGGTTAAATGTACTTAACAGTTATACCAAAATGAATATGCTAGGTTTGGTATAAATATTACAATTCAAATACATGTTCCCTAAAAATCAGCATTGTGTTTCTTTCTGTAAGGTAGATCTGAAAGTAAGCAAAATTGAAAATAAAACGTTCATTCCCACAATTGAGTAACAGTTAACCCAAACCTCTTATGTGTTCAGCAGTGTATATGACTGTGACAAGCATTATATTAGACAAACGAACAAAGGCACTAAAATATACACTTGGTGCAATTCCATTTACATGGATGATTAACCGATGCTGTTAGAGGTCAGTGGGCCACACCGACCATGGCCGGCTGGCACTGGCACTAATCTGGATGGATTCTGTAACAGTGTGTACACAGGCAGAGTTGCGGAAAATATAGTCTTAAGGTTTTATGACTTGGTGTGATCGCCCCATGTGACCTACACCAGCTGTGACAGATAGAATTTCATGTTAGTGGCAGCCTGAGATTTCAAACCAGGATGCTGGTCATTTCCACATCAAGGTTGTGGTTCTGAAAAACAACTTTAACATGTAAGGTTTAAGTAGGAAAGATAGGTTCTTTCAGATGCTTGCTCTTGGATGGCAAATGCCTTATTCTTACTTAGAAGTCACAATTGGCTATGGCCACACGCTCTTGAATGTACCTGATCTCATCAGAAGCCACAGTTTACATGTCTGGCTTTTCTACCACCCCCATCTGGTTCCATCCACCCAGAATCTTTGCATGTGCTGGACAAGTGTTCCACTATACTTTCCGAGCAAGTAATGTACGCTTAAAGACATATCGGATACTGCATTGATTCCTTCTATCCTCCTGTCTCCAAAGTATTTGCATCTTTAGTTTTACTCACTTTTTTCACTTCATCATTCATGCATGCATTCATTTTTGTGAGTACTGCATGCTACAGTGGACTGTTAGGAATCACAGCCAATATAAAGCCAGACACAATAGTTTGAGAACAGTCACATCTCTCCTTTGAGAGGGTACTTATTATTTTTTATATGTGAGTGTATGTGAGCTTGTGAGTATGAGTGTGTGAGTGAGGGTGGCTGTGTGAGCATTGTGTGCTTGTTTGTACCATAGCTCTTGCATGGCGGTCAATAGATGACCTAGTGGAGTCAATTCTCTCCATCCTCCTCTACATGGGATTGAATCCAGGGTGGAACTCTAGCCAGTAGTCAGTATAGTTAGTAGCTTTACCCACTGAGCCATCTTGCTGGTCCAATAAACCTCTCATTTTTGATCCCTGAAATCATAATTAAATTTCCTCTTGGAGTCTCAATCCCTGTGCATAATTTAGCATCCCCGGGGAATCAGGGAGATTGGCTTAGTGTTCTATGGCCACGAGAGTGGGCGTCCTTTTGAGAAGCAGAAGTGTAACTGTCACTATGGGGGCGATGAATATGGTGGGCTCTGTGTCTTCATTTAATTAGACTAGATCTGCTTGTTTCCCCGATTATTATGTAGTTGAGTAGGGAATCTGGCCTCCTAAACACAAGAAGCAATATTGTTACACAATATTGACTTGAGATTTGAGAGAAAAACTCTATGAAAATTCCTGCCAGAAAGGAAATCAAACAGAGGGTGTATTAGCTGACATCTGCTATAGCAGCAGTTCTAAAGTCTTAGTATCTTTCAGATACTAACATCTTGCCGTGTTGTCCCTGAGGGGTCTGGTTGGCAGCGGGCGTACTGAGGAGATTGGATTTGTTTAATTTGGTTAAGATTCACTGACCTGGTCAAGACCTAGGAAGGATAGTAGAGCGCCATTGTCAAGGTGGAGTGTTGAAGGTTCAAAGGGGAAGAGCGAGTTCATCACATGTGCATTTGAAGGGTCTTCTGACACGTGGCTTAAGTCACAGGCTGTGTACCAGAGCAAAGCTGTATTGAATCCAAAGTCAACAGGAAAATTTGGCAAGGGTTTGTGGGTATGAAGCACGGTGAGTTAAAAGTTCAGTCCACAGCAGAAAACAAAGTTTGCCAGGAACTGCATTTGCCTTTGGTTTGGTTTAGAAACTGCCAAGCCTTTGGCAGACAGCCATTTCTGCCAAACCTTATCTTGCTCTCTTCCAGTTTCTGCATTTAGATGTGTGCTCGGTGCATGGTCGGACTTGGCATCAAGACTTTTTTGCCACTCCACTTCTCAAGGAACCACTGTCTTTCATGGATTCCCAATGAGTCCACAGTCATTTCTGTAAGCATAAATCCCAGGCTTTCCCAAGTCAGATTAAACCTGAGCCTCAGTTGGGCTTCGGTAGAGAAAGTTCTTACAGTGAACTTCTCAAAAAGTCTTACAGAACGTTCTGGCCTTCTTTGGAGAGACACAGAAGTTAGTGATCATAGTAGGTTTTAGATAAAGAAAAGAAATCAACAATAATATTAGTAATAATAATAATAACCAGATGGGTAAGTGGCCCTCAAATAAGCAGGTTTTTGTTTTTTTAAATTTCTAAGTTGGCCCATTACTGTTTTAACATGAAGAATATATGAAGGATGTAAGTAAAAATGCCTAGCATCAATATATACATACCATTGATGATGAAGTGTCCCATCATTTCATGCTGTCAAAACCTTTTGGAAGACTCGTAGCTGGATTTCCCATTAGAGATCTCTTTGTAGCAGTGTTTGTCCTTGAAGATATAACTCTCAGGTATTTCAGGTTTTCTTCATAAAATTCATAACCCTTTGTGGTCCTTGTGGCTTGGGAAATACAATTGTGAAGAGGACAAAAAAAGATACAAAGAAAACAGTCCTTTTCCAACTGGTGAGACCTTTAGGATACTAAGTGGAAGACAAACATTTGCCACATCTCTTTCAAAATTCACTGTCTCATTTCTTCCAAGCAAATGAGAATTGTTCTTAGTGGCTTTCCAGGTTATTCCTTGGTTGATAACTCAGTAGGAACCTAAAAGAAAATCAATTTCATTATAGTAGAATTAAACTTGTAGCAACAGATTTACATTCTTTAAATTTTGGTCTTTATTAATTTTTCTATTAATTTTCATTTTTATATAATTTTAAAATAATTTTTTTCATAATATGTATCACCTCTGTTCTTAATTTATTAATATTTTGCTTCAAATAGCCAGTTTTTTGTTTAAATAGGTTCACTATGAAAGAAAAATTTGTTGCTACTTCTAATAAGAAAGCAACATCATTCGTAATGAATCAAAATCAACACTGAAATGGACATGCTATGAAAATAAAATTATTTTTAGTTACAGGCACTTTGAATGTCTCTATATAAAACAGGTCTACATCTTTGCACGTACACATAAAATACCTATCTTTGTAAGCATCAATTATGCTTTTGTTTTGGGGGTGTAGGAGATCAAAGCCAAGGCTTCACATACGCTGGGTAACTGCCATACCCCAAACTGTCTTAACATATTAGGCAGTAAGGTATTGTTAATTATATGCAAATAATTGCACATCAGATCTTTGGACTCTCATTCCTGTTCGATTGAAGCTATCCATGCACTGAATAGCAGCTTCAAGTTTTCCTCCTTCCTCTGCTCAATTACTAGTTTGCTGTCTGCCCTGCTGAGTGTGACTGCTTTAGATTCTTCACATTCTTGGAATCATATAGTATTTGCCCTTTTCTGATGAACGTGCCCAGTGTTGGGGATTGTTCTCAAGGTTCATTTGTGCTGTGTCATGTTGAGTTCCTCGTAGCTAAAGATGCAGAGCATTGCATTGTATGTGTGCATGCTCCTTGTTTTCTGGACCTATTCATCTGTTGATGACATATCCCTCCTCTTTGCTATTGTGCATAATGGCACCATGAATGCAGCTGTGCACATCTCTCTTCATGATTATTATGGCTCAATTGGAAAATGCGCCGCACAGGTCCATACAAAAACCTCTTGGTTCTCAGTTGGTGGTGCTGTTTGCAGATCCTGGGCTCAGATGTAGAAAGTGGGTCACCGGGGAGTAGGATTAGGGTTCTAGCTTCACCCTACTTACAGCCCACAGCCTCTGCCTCCTGATCCACTAAGATGTGAGCAAGCTGTCTCACTTTACAGCTGCCTTGGGGCCTCCTGTCACTATAACCACCATGCCACTGTGTATTTCTAACCAGAACAGCTCTTTCAAGTTGCTTCTTACTAGGTGTTTAGTCACCTATAAGACTAGGAACTGATACAACAATCCTGCCTTTGATTCCTTTAGATACATTTCCCAAAGTGTGTTGACTGAGATGTGGTAGTTCAATTTTCAATTTTTGGAAGGATGTCTATGTTATCTTTCATCATCTCCGAACCATGTTATGTTAACGTCACATTAACTCCACTTCCTCTACATCTCACTAAAGCATTTCAGTTCTCAATTTCTTTGATGTCTCATTGTTGTCCTGATTTGCACTTTTGGAATAATGATTGATGGCGAGAGAACTTACCTGTTGGCCATTGAATGCCAGCTTAAACCCTGTGCCCATTTTTCATTGACTTTTCTGTTATTTACTGAGTTGTGGAAGTTGCTCATATAGTTTGAATATTAACCCCTTGTCTGACATAGTCTGTAAATAACTTCTCCATAATCCAAAAGCAATGAACATGGGAAATTTTAGGTTGTTTATGAACTAAGAGGTAAAACATTCACCTTTTACCATCGAGTATATTGTTGGATGTGGATTTTTCATGTATGATCTTCTTTATGTTAAGATAATTTCTTTCCATTTCTGGTTTGTTAACTTTGGTTTTTCATTGTGAAAGAGCACTAGTTTTATCAAATGCCTTTTGTTCCAGCTATCTGTCCATGAGTTTTATTTACTTTTCTTATGTTGACCCATCCTTGAATTCCAGGGATGGATCTCCCCTTAATAATTAGTATCACCAGAAGGGGAGGGCATACAGGCTGCCAGATAGAAAGTAACCATTTTGCAAATGGATGATTGACCCCTCTCGCACCGTGGTCTCCTACTTTTAATCCATCTACTTTGAATATACTCTTATAACAAGACTCTAATTTAACAGGTTTTTATCTCTGGCCAGGGGGTAGCATCCAATACCCATCAGGATGGAGCCAAGGGCATTGCAGGAGCAGCAAAACTAAAAAAAAAATCAACAAACCATAATTCAGAACATCAGAGACTCTATATCAACCACCAGGAACTAGGCCAGCCTAATCTCTCCCCATTCTGAAGCTCGAGAAAATTTGTGGAAGAGGGGGCGATAAGATTGTAAGAGCACAAGGATGGGAGGAGTAATGATATGCAAGATACTCCACACAAGTTAGGGCCGAAGCAATCATAATAGGACTTTGCATGACCTGCACAATATCCAATACATTATTGACCCCGCAAAGTCTAGCATGGACTAAAGGCACTAGGATCCTTGGAGGCTAGGAACTGACAGTCACAGTAGTGTTCCTAAGCTTAAGAGGAACACAGGAAAGGGTTCTGGGAAATGCCCCTGGGTCCTTGCACCTCATCGGAGAGGAGGACCCAGAGGAGAGTTTGGCATGCACAGTAAAGTATGCTCCAGGGATGGGGGGGAAGACCTGGGAGATGGGGAAGGAGGAGGGAGGGGAGGGGGGAGCAGGAGGGTTAGGGGAAGGTAGAGGAAGGGGACCTGTATACCTGTTAAGTTTATATGAGGGGAAATAATAATAATAAAAAAAATTAGTATCACGATGTCCTTTATTTTGTTATACTGTTGAGGTTTGCTAATGTTTTTCTGAAAAAATTATGTATACTTACTAACTACATTATCCTATCTTTATTTTCTTATAATATCTTTGTTTAGCTTTGGTATCAGGGTGATGTTGGTCTCCTAAAATGAGACAGATTGCACCTTTCTCTACAGTGTTTTGAAAGAATTTGAGGATTCTATTTGTCATTTACATGTTCAGTAGAATTCTCCAGAGAAGGAATTTCATCCTGGACTCTATGTTTCTGGATTGAACTTCTGCACTAGTTGTAAATGTCTTCAGATTCTTCTGCTTCTTTACAATCATATTTGTATGTCTTTTTTAGAAATCTTGCCATTTCATCTAGGCTATCCATTTTGGTCTTGGTATTTAATTGCTCATAGTAATCCCTTATAAACCCCTTTATTTTGTAGCATAAGTTGTAGAATCTTCTTTCATTTGTAGTCTTATTTATTTTAGTCTTCTCTCTCTCTCTGTTTTAATTTTAAGAGTTTTTGATTTTGCTAAAAATCAGCTTTTAGGTTCACCTATTAAGTTGCCTTTCTGTTTATTGCCGCATGATTCTGTCTTCCCTCTGCTTCTTTTGGGTTCAGAGTGTCTTTTTCTTCTCGGTCTTCAAGTAGCATGTCGGGTTGTTTATTGGAGATGTTTGTTCTGTGTTGACGGAGTCACTTAGTACTCTCCGTACCATCTCAGTTCAGTGTACTGTGTCTTCATTTTCATTTGTTTAAAGACGTTTTTAACTTTCCCTCGTCATTTCATCATGGACCAATGCATTGTTTGAGCATGTGCTTTCCTTCTCACCTGTCTGGTGTGATTTCTGACTTTATTGTATTGTGTTTGTAAAGGGTGATAGGCATGATTTCATCCTTCTTGGGTTTGTTAAAGACTTTGCTGTTGTTTGCTCATTTGTCTGAGACAGAGAGTAACTGTGTTCCCAGGCTGGCCTCAAACTCCTCCTACCACACACGAGTGTGTGACCTGCGGACAGCTGGGATAGCACGCGGGAATTAAGGCTCTGCTGGTACTTAACTCGTGGTCTGTCCTGGGGAATGTTACATGCAAGAAGAATCTAGATGTGGGTGCTGATTGGTGGAACCTTCTGCTATGTCTCAACTTCATTTGTCCTTCAGTAACCTACAAGTGATCTCTCTCCTTATTAATATTCTCTCTGATGCTCTACCCATGAGCCACAGGATGGGTAATCCACCCTGCCTCAGCATTCACATTCGTAGAAGTGAGGATAAACGGTCTGATACGGAGGTTTGACGAGATGCCTCAGGGGTAAAGAGCTTGCTGCTCGTGCCTGACGACCTGAGTTCTGTACCTGGAACTCATGAGAAGCCAAATGCCCTGACTTGCATCTGTAATCCCAGCACTCCCACAGTGAGATGGGAAGTGGAGGTAGAATTGCCTGGAGTCTATGAGGAAGTGAGCCACGTGTGCAATGTAGCATGCGGTGGTAGAAACAAGAGAGAGCCAGCCCAACCCGACCACGTGGAAGGAGACACAGACTCCTGAAAGTTCTCTGAACCCAGATGCACCTTGGCGCATGCTCACCTGCACCTGCATGCACACACGCACACACAGGTCAATAACAATAGACAAAAACAAAAGTCTTACATGACTTATGAAGGTCTTTGTGGAGGATAGTTACCAATTACACTGTCTCATGTGTGCTAATGAAATGAAACATCTGCTATGAAGTCATAGACAACAACTTTTAAAACTCTTTTTATCCTTTCCTTAATATTTTGTTTGCTTATTAATATGAGACAGAGAGAGAGAGAGAGAGAGAGAGAGAGAGAGAGAGAGAGAGAGAGAGAGAGAGAGAAACATGGCACATGGATGGAGGTCAGAGGACAACTTTCAGAACTCAGTTTTCTCCTTCTACCAGGGACGGAACTAAGGTCTCCAGGTGTGTGAGCAGGTGTTTTATCTGTTTTGCTGTCTCACTATCCTAGGTTGCAATTCTGTTAAATAAGGTGAATGTGGTATAATGTGTGCATGTGCATGTGTGTATATGCACACGTGTGTGCATGCATATGTGAGTGTGTGCGCATGCTTCTTGAGGCATAGCACTGAGCTCCACATCCAGATGGTCGCTTTGGAGCGCAGTCTTTCCCTCCTGTGATCCCCACAGCTCTGCCCCCGCCTGTCTGTGATCCTCACTTGCCTCCCCTGGCAGTGAGCTAGGGTGTTGCTTTGCTTATTACCAAAACCAATTTCCAGAATGGGCAATTGTGCTCTGACTCACACAGTCCCCCAGCATTTCCTGACGGTTTTCGGTGACTTATGTCTTCCTCTTTGTCCTTAATAGATGGGTAACAAGGTGATGCATGTTTCAAAGTCACAGCTGTGTGTCAGGCTAGCGAGGCCTTTTCTGAAATGATGTCTCAGCGCAGCATCGGCCCAAAGCCTGGTACACTCATGCCCTTCCTGGACCCCCAAGAGAAGAAACTGTGTTGAAAAGAAAAAGGTCTTTGAGCGAGGGGGCAGGGCCTTTCAGGGGCTGAAGATTCTTGGGTCCAAAAACTTTCAGAGTTATTCATTTGCACATTTCAGACAGGGTTAGCGTCTTCGCTTTGGGATCTGTTCTCTTTGTTCTGTTCTTGTTTCTGTCACTTTTAGCCATGAACTTGGTTGTCCGATTGGTTCTCAGCCTCGGCGTCTTCTGAACAGTGCCTGTGATAATAACATTCATCATTCTGCATGGAATGCCAAGCCTACAGTGTAGCATCTGGGGGGTTCCGGAGGTGCTGGCTCATAGTCTGATGGCTTCTCGTGGACACCATCCGCCCACCGTGGCCAAGTGACTCAAGTCTTGCTGGGAGCCAGAGGGATAAATACATGAATTGCAATCACAGATAACCAAGCAGAGCCTGGCACAGCGTGTTGGAGCCTAGACGTGTGAAGAATTCATACACATTGAGCTCAGAGGCACGTTTCCTAGGGGGAAATGGGTCACGGAAGTTAAGTTGTGATGAGTTTGATTTTTCTATCCACAGAGTTGCGTGTAGTTCCTGAATGCTCACTGGCAGACAGGCGCTGTGTCAGATCTACAGGATGACCAGGGAGAATGAGAAAAGACACAGTCCCCGCTCTGTGGAACTAGCTCTCCTTAGAGGGTGGTAACTAGCACTTGGAGGGTGGTAAGGAGAATTGCAGGAAGGCGCCATGTGGTATGGTTTGGAATGATTTAGCTATTGGGGTGGAGATTCTAGTGGGGTCTCTGGCAACTAAATTTTTTTATTCTTTGAAGCTTTTATAGACGAATACAATGAATTTACATGTTTTCATCCCTCTCATCCCACCCCACACATTCTCCTTTCCATCCAGTCTCCCTCCTGCTCCTACATCTCCCTGCATGTGTGATCCATTGGGCCCCATCCAGGGCTTGTAGGGATTGACAAGTGCCTGGGCATTTGCTGGGGCACGAGCAGCCCACCAGTGAGCAGACCTTTCAGTAAGGAGCTCCCTCTTTCTTGTGCAGCACCAGCTACAAATGGTCTTTCAGGGTGGCACGGTATCTCTCGAGATTCTCCCTCTGCTATACAAAATGTTGATAGATCATCTATCGTGGGGGTCTAGTGGAAGTAGCTGCATGGAGTTCTTATGTAGAGCAGCCCTGCTATGAACAGAGGCCATTGTCTGGCAGTGCCCTTTCCTGCCTGCCCTCGGTTCTTACATTCTTACTGACCCCTCTTCCAGAAGATTCCCTGAGCCCTGGTGGGGAGTGATTTAGATGTCCTGTTTAGGGTGGAGTTGTCCACAGTCCCTTTGCATTTTGGCCAGTCGTGGCCGTATCCTCCATTGCAGAAGGGCACCTTTGGCTGAGGCCTAAGTACTTTTCTAATCTAAGGGCATTTAAATGAAGACCTATAGGGTAAGCAGAGTGTGGGGGGGCAGGGGGAAGGAAGCACAGTGAAGGCTCTGAACTTGGCGAGTTGTATGGCATATTTTAAAGTGGGATAATGTCCAGTTTGTCCAGTACGTGATAAGGTTGAAAAGATGCTGGCGAGTTCTCAGTGCAGGGTCTTGATGGTTGTTTGGGCCCAGTGACTTGTCTTTTTATCCTAATTGCAATGGAACATCACGGAAGTGTATATTTCACATATAGAACTTGGATTTGGGTGTCACAAAGACCATCTGCCATTTGCACACTGAGTTCTAGGAGCTTAAAACACAAATGAGGGACCAGTAGTCAGTTCGAGCAAGAGAGTTGGTGACCCCAAAATAACCATGTACCAAATCGGCAGTTGTCCATGGTGAGCTCTGAGGGCCTTGGTGCAGGGGGTGGAAGGGTGGGGTAGGGTGTGGAGGCTGTGGGTACGCTAAGTGGTGCAGATCGCTGGAGACTCAGATGTATCACACCCCTGGAGAGAGCTGTGTGATTATTGCATGCTGAGAAATTTGTATCTGTACCATCAGGGGGCCAGAGGGAGCTCGGAATCCTGGAAAGGAAATGATTTAGCCCACACATGGAGGGTGTTTGCTTCTCTTCCCGCCTACTCGCCGAGTCAGGTGTCTTGCATTTAGAATCATGGATGGCAGAAGTAACCAGGCATCACTGCAGGCCGGCACCGATGGGAGTCCGGTCCTTTTGGACAATGGCACAAAATGGACGTACTAGCGGGAAGTTAAGCTTGTTAACAGGAAAGGATTGTTAACCTTGGAAACACTTGCCCTAAAGTCCCCTAAGTCTTCCTGCTGGTGGAATCAAAATATGGCCCCCCCTTTGACATAGCTGAGGATCCCATCTCGAGAAGACCACCGTCATGGAAACACAGTAGGTCAGCACCCTTTCAGCAGGGGAGATATTTACATAAACGTCCTGAACTGAGAGATCATGGGAGAAAGAATGGTTCAGAAGGATCTGTAGGGGCATCTTCCCTACCCATGGGAACAGGCTGGTATTGTGCAGTTTTCTGAATCCTAAAACAGAGACTCTAAGAACCATGAACAAACTCAAAGTTAACGTGGAAGATTTGGAGCTGGAGAGAGGGCTCAGGGGTTAAGACTCTGCCTTGCAAGAGGAAGGTCCTGAATTCAGATCCCAGGTCTTGTGTCCCATGTAAATAATGCCAGGAGTAAATGGCAGTGACCTGGTGGGCAGAGCCTGGGAAGTCCCAGAGCAAAGCAAAAAGGAGGTAGAAGCAATGCAGGATGACTCCTGATGTCACCCTTAGTCCTCCACAGGGGCACACAGTACCCTCTCTCTCTCTCTCTGTCTCTCTTTTACTTTCTCTCTCTCACACAAACACACACACACACACACACACACACACACACACAAATAAAATTTAAAAATAGTGAAAGATTCTTGAAAATCAAGTTGCAAGATTGTCTCTGAGTTGGAATGTATAGTTTTGGCCCTTAAATAGGCTGTGCTGTGTTTGAAACCCTTACTTTTCCACCCTCCCCCCCAAGAGATGATTTAGAGGTGGGTTAGGCCATCCTTCCTTTTCCGTCCCTCGCCCCTCCCTGAGATCATGCTTAGCCTTCGGAGCCGCAGATCGCTCATGGAGGCTCACCAAGGCGTGCTTACTGCACACAGCCGCTCCGCTCAGGTGACTAGAGTCACACGAAGCAGGTGACCAGAATTCGCTCTGTTCATGTTTCAGGTGACGGAGCTCAACAACGTGAAAAGTGTGGCTCGCTTGCCAAAGACCACCAAAAAACACGCCATAGGGATTTATTTCAATGACGACACCTCCAAGACCTTTGCTTGTGAATCAGGTTTGTCTGAGGTTGTGGGGGTGTGGGGTGCGGAGGCTGTGGGGGTGTGGCCTTTGGATCCTGGGGGATATAGGCTAATCTTGCTTGGCCATCTCTACAGATCTTGAGGCAGATGAATGGTGTAAAGTCCTCCAGATGGAGTGTGTGGGGACCAGAATCAATGACATCAGCCTTGGAGAGCCCGACTTATTGGCTACCGGGGCTGAAAGAGAGCAGAATGGTGTGTACCGGAAATCTCTTCTTTCTTTGTGAATTGTGTCCCTCCACTATGATAAGACATAAAGACACAAGACATCCTGATGAATGATTTCAAGTCAGAAAAAGCAGTCTAAGGAAATCAGTTTCAAATAGCGTTTCGCCTAATGTACAATCTATTCTGATGCTGTGGGGTAATGTGTCTTGATATTTTTGCAGTGCATGAAAGTAAAGTGTCAACAGTGATCATGTCAGTTCTGAAGTGTGAGTGGCACACTGCGTGCCAGTTCCACACAGAGTAAATGCTTCACCAATATTAGACAACCACATTTGCATAGCAGCCCCACCCACCACACAGGTGCTAGGTAGGACTGCCTTCATTTTACAGATGAGGAAGAGAAATCTTGAAAGATCTAGACACCTTGCTCCTGGCTAGGCAGAGTTAGGTGTCAGCCCACAGTCTTGGGGTCGCTATTTACAACACATTCACTTTCGAGTCCAAATTTGTGACTTCTTTTTTTCTTTTCTTTTTTTCTGTTTTTGAATGAATACTCAAGTCAACTCAGCTCAACATATAATCTGGAAATAAATTGTTTTAAATCATAATGGCCAAAATATTCATGAACCTTTTCTTTCTTTTTTTTTTTTTAGTAAAAATCAATGTTAGCTTCCAGCACAGGCCTGAAATTATATATATATATATATATATATATATTTCATTTTCAAATAGCAGAGCTTAGTGATGGGATGGATTGGATCCCAGGTTAGCTTGATCAGTACAAGGGATGCTGGTTGGATGACAGACAGACAGACAGACAGATAGACAGACAGACAGAGAAATGCATGGTTCTCTCCATAGGCCCTGCATTCCAGTGGTTAGTAAGGAATGCTTACCCTCACAATGCAGCCCTGTCTCCACGACACTTTGGTAGTTTGTGAGAACATTGGATGCACCAGCATCTGTGACAGTCTGTTGCTACCCAAGTGTTCTTCACCCAGATCCAGAAGCGTAGCGAGACCTCTTCGAAGGTTGTGCACTGGAGCTGGAGGAGGGGCCTCATCATTTCCTGGGGTCGTTCGCCCCATCCCCAAAGCCTTCTTCTGTGGCTCATTGAGCCAGTGTGGCACTGGGCTGAGAGAAGGCTTCCTGGCCTTAGACACAGGTCTAAGGGTCAGATGTGAATGAAGAAGCCTGGTAGGGCTGGATTTCAGTCACTTCTTAGAACACCCAGGTCAGAGATTCTTGCTCACATATTTGTGAAACGACATGTTCAGGACACCGAGATCTGAACTTAAGAACTGGCTGAGCCTCAGGCTTACTTCCCTTCTGCCAGGCTTCTGTCCCTGGGTTTCCTCTTTTACCATAAGAAGTAAGAATACCTCTGCTATGTAATTACTAGGAGTTATTACAAAGCTCAGCTATGGCTTTGAAAGTCCCTTACAATCCTCACTCGTATGACTAAGTAATTTATAATGAATGTGATCTCTCTACCTGCAGGTATCCACCATTGAGCTATATTCTCAGTCCTACAGTAGAGCTATTTCAAATGAATTTGCCTCTAAGCAATCCATTCGTGATCATTCCCTTTACTTCTTACATTAGACAGTATTTTCCACTTTCCAGAAACACATTTTTCCAGTGGAATATAAATAAATTTTAAATAATTACTGGAAGGCAGTAAAAATTTGACTATTGTCCGTTTTCAATGATTTAAAAGATTTAACTAGCAGGTGCCTAGATCCATTTCATGGACTGTCTTCGTGCAATCACATGATGCCAATTTTATTGTTAAATGTTCAGACGTTCACTATTAAGTTCAACTAAAATCTATGAAAATGCTACTGATTCTCTTATTATAATTATATATTTTAGAACACAGATGGTTATAAATTGATAGCATCTTACTGCTTTTTCAGATGCCAGCAACCCACCGTGAGGATGAGTGAAAAACATGTCTACTATAATAATAATATTCTTGTTTATATTTCAGTTGTAGATTTTTGACTTTGTCACTTTTATATGGGTGGAATTTTCTACATAATAATAACAACACCACTATAACTATGTGGGAATGAAGGTCTGGTTTTAACCCATCAGCCAAGCAATTCATTTAGAATCGTCTTGATGTTAGTTCTTACCATAGCTGGCTAAAGAAAGCTTTTTGTTCAAAGTAGTCTAAATCTACCCTGATAGCTTCTCCAATTGCTAGTCAGTTCATTCCATGGTATCACTGTAGCATCTTATTCAAATAAGTTGAGATGCAGTTTAGATTACAAGTTGGTCAATTACAAGTTGATCAATATAACTGGGAGAGGACTGAATCACAAGACCATTCTTCTGCACTTTATAGCTTTTGCAAAGACAAAGGTGTGCATGTAATTAATACATGCTTGGTGGCAAAAAAAATTGGATTCTAATGGTTTTCTTGCGTTGATTTTTTTATTGACATATACTTTCTTACTATGCAAATGTAAAAGTCCAAAAATGGTCTCTGCTTATAGAAATAAGGTTCAGGGTCTGTTGGCACTCAGAGCCCACCAATACCATGTCATGTAACAGTGCTATGCTTAAAAGTGATCCTCTGAGACAAATCTTGATCCCCTGAGGAGTAGGCCAAAGCCTGGGGTATGCATTTAAAGTATGTTCGCATGTGTCTGTGTTCCTACAGTGTCTCTGCCGTTTTATTCCTGGGGCCTGTAGACTAACCTTCTGTTTTTCTCCCAGAGAGATTCAATGTGTATTTGATGCCGTCTCCTAACTTAGATGTACATGGCGAATGTGCCTTGCAGATTACCTATGAGTATATCTGTCTTTGGGACATCCAGAATCCCAGAGTCAAACTCATCTCATGGCCACTAAGTGCCCTGCGTCGGTATGGACGTGACGCCACGTGGTTCACTTTCGAGGCAGGAAGGTGAGTGTCCTAATTTCCCATGACTCCTTGCCCGGGTTGTTTCTTCCAGGTTCAGATTGGAGGGTTGTGGGCGACGTGCAGACGGAGTCTGCGCTCACATCACACCAGGGTCGTTGTAGTATGTTTTCACAGTCAGCATCTCTCCCTTCCTGGGGAGAAGCCTAAGGTCTGGCAAATGTGATGTGAATGTTCATTGCTCAGTTTGGCTGTGTCCCACCGTGGAAGTTGAACTGGGAAGCTACGCAGAGTCGGTGCTTTGTCTTTGGAAAGTTTCTGGATTATTCAGTGTTGTGAGATGTCTGGGAAGGAGAGGATCGAGTTCTCGTCCAGCACATGGAGCTTGAGGCCAGAGGGGGAACAGAAAGAAGAGAGGAGGAGGAAGAGAAAAGGAGAGAGGAAGAAGGAGAAGAAGAGGAAGAGAAGGAGGAGGAATGGAGGAAAAGGAGAAAAGGAGGAAGAGGAGGAAGGAAGGAAGAAGAAGGGAGGAAGAGGAAGAGAAAAAGGAAAGAGGAGGAAGTAAAAGAGAAGGAGGAGAAAGAAGAAGAGAAGGAGGAGGAGGAACTGAAAGAGAAGGGAAAAGAAAGAGGAGGAAGGGAAGGAGAAGACAGAAGAAGAAAAGGAGCTGGAGGAGGGAAAGGAGGAAGAGGAGGAGAAAGAGAGAGGAGAGGAGGAGAGCGGTGCTGAGCTGAATCATCTTCAGACATAAGACTTATTAACGCGTCACCAGCAGCGTGACAGGACAGTGGTTGAGTCACTTCAGTCCTGCCAGAGGAAGCGAGGGGTCTGATTCTGAAAGGTTTCCGAGGGAAAGAGTGCTCTTGTATTGTGAGGCACCAGGCTTAGTGAATATGTTGCCTGCGTTTCCTGATAAACATACCTGTCATCGCTTGACCTTGGATGCCCCTCCTGCACCTAGAAATGGCTTCCTTCCTGGCTGTGGGAGTGTCCACGCCTTAGGACTGTCCATCTTTCCCTGGGTGCCATGGGAGTGTCCAGGCACTTAGACCCTTCTAGAGCTGTTTCCCTCCTTTTCCTCCATGGACGAGCATATCCAACTCACTGCCATGCTCCTCTTGAAGAGATCCAGGGGGGCTCAAGCCTGCAGCCCAGCGCAACCCATTCTGCACTGTTCCTGGAGGTGAACAAAGTCGGTCCATCTCGTTTGGAGGCTGAGGGATGCAGCGCTTTTATGTTTGACCCTTTGTTCCCTTTGTCCTACTTCAGGGCCCCTAATTGTTTCTGTGGGGACACCCTGCTTCCCCAAGCTTTCACTGCTGACCGTTGTCACTTCCCCCAAGGAAATTTCTGGAAGTGGTGACATTTCAGGAAGTGTGCCAGGTGTCTGGCAGGTTCTCACGCTCACGTTGCCTCTGGCTGCTGAGGTAGCAGGCTGCTGCCCCAGGCTGTGCTTAGTCTTTTGACTGTGCTTGAACCCAACATCCTGGGCTGGGGAGATGGCTCAGGGGTTAAAGCCTTTGCCTCGAAAGCAAAAGGATCTGAGTTCAGTTCCCAGAGCCCTGCATTAAAAATGCCAGGAGGATATGGTGGCAGACTATACTTTTGGCTTTGCAGGGCAGAGCCTGGGAGACCCCAGAGCAAAGCAGTAGGGAAGTAGAGCAATCCAGGATGATCCTCAAAGTCATTGAGTCTGCACAGCCACACATGGTGCCCTCTTCTACACACACACACACACACACACACACACACACACACACACACACACACACAAAACACCTTGGGATTTGCACCTTCAAAAGTGGGGAATGTTTAGGTGACATCTGCAGAGCATGCTAAATACTTTGCACAATGCAAGCCCCTCTCTTTGCCAGCCAGAGAGGTCTCTCCTGTGCTTTTGACATCTTTTCAAGAGAAATCCCTAGGGTTGCCAAGACTAGGTGAAAATCTGAATTGCAGATCCAAGTGCTTTTCTTAAATGTGTGAAGATGTGTGATTCTAAAGACATCTAAAAAGCCATGGAGAGGGAAGTAGTTTCCCTGAAAGAGAGTAACTTCTCTTCACCCCATGACTTCCCAGGTGACATGATAGGTGTGCCCAGTCCTGATTCTAAATCAATTAACCATCTTGAATTTCTGAATGTCTCATAGATGATAACATTTATTCTTATTAAGAGGTCAGAAGTAAAGGAATAATTCCGTGTACACGTCGGTTAGAGTTATTCTGTTCACTGGATCTCATGCACAGACTTGCTCAGGAGAAATGAAATTCTCTTCTTTCACCAGAAAACAGAAAGTATACCGACTGATTTTATGCAGTTATGCATTCTTCCCCTGTTAGCTTCTCTCTGTGAAGGGATTTTAATCGCCAGTGATGTCCATGCATGATAATAATCTAGTAACAAGGCAAGTGTGAAGTCAGAGCGAGTCTCCTTTCCTACTATACAGTGACCATCTAACTTGATCCTAGCTAAAAGGCCTTACAGTGACCGTCGTAACAGATGTGCCACGATTGCTTGCCTGCTTTCTGCCAGACACTGTGCTCGGTAGGCACTGAGGGTCAGAAACTTACCGATGATCTAAACATGTGAGCTCCTCAAAGGCAAAAATGATTTTATTTCCTGGCCTTTAGGCAAGATTAAACTCATGGAGTTGGAGAGATGGCTCAGGGGTTAAAGTCTTTGCATCGCAAGCAAAAGGACCTGAGTTCAGATCCCAGGCCCCACTTAAAAATATAATCCAATTCCAGCTCTAAAAGGTAAGGCCAGAATACCCCAGAACAAAGCAATAAGGAAAGAGAGCAACACAGGATGATTCCTGTTGTCACCTTTGAGCCTCTACAGACATACATATGCGAGTACCCTTTTCCACACACTTTTCTACAGAAAAAAATATAGACACTTGCCAGTGGCCCTGTCTGTCCCCTGGGGATTGTGATTCCTGTACATGTGCGGAATCTTCTTTGAATTCTAGAAGGGCCCAGCACACATGATCCACTCATTCTTCCATGCAAAATGCTCCTAAATGTCTGGTGCATTAGAAACTATCCACCAATAGTGCAAAGAGGCCAAGAGGCTGGTGAGATGGAAGAGAATAAATGGGAGGAGGAAAAGGGGTGGGCAAAGCACCAACAGAGATGGGGCATGTGGGGCTTGGAAGTGTGGGGCTTGGAAGAGGATGTATGGAGGCTGGAGTTTAAGCTAAAGTAGAGAGCGGTTCAATATGGTTGAGCTTTGGGTACAGCTATGAAGAACTTGATAGTTGGGCAAGTCCTTGAACAAGCCTGCAAGATATTGTCTAATTGATGGGGAAGGCCCAGCCTATGGTGGGCGAGACTAGTGCCTAGGTAGGTGAATAAGATGGGGGAGCTGGTTAACGAAGTTAGCCTTCTTCAGTGTACTTGGTCAGACAAGCTGGTCTGGCAAGGAAGGATCGTCCCTCTCTCAGCAGGCCTGTGGATATTGGTGTGGCCAGTTCCCTCGGCCCCTGGGGTTGGTGGGAGCTCTTCTGCTGAGCTGGAATCCTAAGCAAGAATTGAACCTCTTGTTCCCTTAAGCCGTTTTGTTTGTCATGAATTTATTGGCAGTAATGCCAGCGTGTGCGGCAGCAGCTGCTGGTGGCGCCTTAGGGCCGGAGGGCAGCACTGGAAGGAAGGTCCTCAGAGCAGCCCCCGTCCTGGATTCTGAGTGCAAGCTGGGGTTCGGCTGCTCTTCCTCCCCCAGACACACGCACACTCCAGCCCTGGCATCTGAAGGCATTCTCACATCCCTGCTGCTATTCTGGGCTGTGACCTCCCACCTCTTCAAGACAGATGAGCTTCCCAAGCATCCGAAGGCAGAGCCCGTGGGCGAAAAGACAGAGAAATGGGAACCCCGCCGTGTCAGGACATGTATATTGGCTATTTTTCCACGTGGGGACCCATCTTCCTTCTGTGCTGTGTTTTCTGTGGAGCCGAGATGCCCGTGCTGCAGTGACAGATCAGATAAAGCCGTTGGCCTCACTGCTGGCTTTATACTTTCAAATGCTCCTATAGACTTGAGCCAATGGTGGATTGAGCTAACGGTCCAAGGTCTGAGGCATTCAAAAGTATAAATCCATCAGTCAGACAGACAGGCAGAGAGACAGGCAGAGAGACAGGCAAAGAGACAGGCAGGCAGACAGATAGGTAGACAGACAGAGAGGCAGAGAGCAGCTTTAGAACATGTGGAATGCTCCTATAGACTTGAGCCAATGGTATATTGAGGTAATAGTCCAAGGTCTGAGGCATTCAAAAGTATAAATCCAGCAGTCAGACAGACAGGCAGAGAGACAGGCAGAGAGACAGACAGGCAGACAGGTAGACAGACAGACAGGCAGAGAGACAGGCAGGCAGACAGATAGGTAGACAGACAGATAGACAGGCAGAGAGACAGGCAGAGACAGGCAAGCAGACAGATAGATAAACAGACAGACAGACAGACAGACAGACAGACAGACAGGCAAAGAGACAGGCAGCACACTCGACATTCCAGCCAAAGGTTTCGTGTCTACTGTCTGGAATTCTTTTTACCTCTTGTAGTGCATTTCACCTCTTCATTGGATATGGCTGGAGAATCTCACCATATCTGGAGGATCAAGTCATTTTGGCCTTCAGCATTAAAACAGAGAGATAGAGAAAAGGTAGAAAGAAAGGGGAAGAGGAGGAGGGGGGAGGAAGAGAGAGGTAGGGAGAGGGACAGAGGTGGGAGAGAGAAAGAAACAGAGTTCGGGCTGCTGTATATAAAATTCAGGGAGCATCACATAACAATGAATACTTCTGGCTTCTCTTAAATAATCGGACATGGTGCCAGCACTGGCCTCTGTGTAGATGGGGCTGTGACATTCTGCTGGCTACAATATTTCTTTTTAAAAATTTAAATTTACTGCGCGTGTGTGAGGGGAGGTGTATGTATGTCGTAATGTGTGTGGAGGTCAGAAGACTTCTGGGGATAGAACTCAGGACGTCAAGCTTGGCCGCAAGCACCCTTACTTGCTGAACCATCTCTCTGGGCCCAGGCTACAGACATTAAACAAGAGTGTTAACTCCCTGTTAATTGAAGCTCTCCTGTCCTGGAGCAGGACTGAGGGGTGTCTAAGATTTGTTCCATTCAATTTCTTTGCCTGAACTGTGATGGTTCTTTGGGATGTGATTCTTGGTTTTCTCTGTGAGTGGCAGGTAGTGAATGCAAGTGTGTGTGTATGTGTATATGCATGTGCATGTGTGTGTGTGTGGCATTTGTGAGTGCATTCTGTGATTATGTCTATGTGCATGTGTATGCACATGCATGCATGCATGTGTGTTTATGAGTGCATGTTTGTGTATGTGCATATGTATGCACATGCATGCATGTGTGTGCAAGCGTGAGTGCATGAACGCGAGTGTGTAAGTATGAGTGTGTGTATGCATGCATGCCATGGTGAAGGTCAAAGGACCACCAAGGGGTCGGCTCCCTCATTCCGCCCTGTGATTCAGCGTCTCTTGTTTGGGCGTCCAGGTTGACCCACAAACTTCCCTTGAGTCTCCTGTCTCTGCCTCCTATCTTGCCTTGGTTACAGATGCCAGGCAACACATCTGACTTTTTCAGGGTTTGGGGGATTGAACTCGGGTCATCAGGTTTATGTGGTAAGCCCTTGTACCCACCGCTCCTTCTCACTGGCCTTAGTTTTAGGTCTTTATTGGACAAGGACGACTTCACAATTAAAAATCTCACAATGGACCTTGTTTCTTTATATTAACTGATAGAAAATAAGCGGTCGCCCATCCCCCTTTCTTTTCCTTCTTCTCGTATAACCCGCAGTCACGCGGGAAGCCAGGCAAATGTTGCCCAGTTACTGAGGGCCGGCCATATGGCTGCGGGACTGAGCCAACTGTGACAATCTGGATGGGGAGAAACCTTCCTGGTTTTATTGCATTCGTTGCTTTTTCTGGGGGACATTAGAAATCAGCAGTGTCTTGAGCTAAAATTTTGCTTAGCTTCCATTTTATGTGGGATAGTTTTACAGATACAAGCAAAACCCAGAGATAAGATAGGCCAGTGCTCCGCATGTCTCTGCATGGGATTCTAATGTGGAAAGAGAGATTGTTAGGATAATTAGGTCTCTTTAAAAAAGAGCCTCTTAGTTTACTGCTGTCAAAAGATATGCATCAAAATTAGAACCCCTTTTAATGTCTCTGCATATGATTGTATTCGAATGTGTCGAAAGCGTTCACAGTAATTAAATATATCTGAGTAGGCAGATGTGTATGTGCCAACTCAAGCATATGTAATTGCAAGGCATTTCTTTTGTTCTTGCTTAGTTGCGCGGGGGGGGGGAAGGGGGGATATGCCCTTGCCAGGTTGTTTCTGTGTTGCGAGGTCTTGGGTGGACGTGACTCGCTTCTCATACTCGACGTGAATCAGCAGCCCCACGTGCTTCCTCGTGTGTCCTGCACATTTGTCCAGCCCAGTCACACTCATTAAGAACAAGAAGGATTCACGGCATTTGATCATCCTGCTGAAGGGATCGTGGACTCACGTGACCAGGGATTCCCCACGTGAAGAATCCCTAAAACTGTGGTGTGAAGGGCCCAGGAAAGACAAACTCCTGCTGTCGCCGGAGCTGGCCAGCTCACGAGTGGCCTCTGCCAAGAAGTAGATAGGGGGACAGGGTCTGGGGACAGGGAGCTGCTCACAGGCTCTCCCGAGCAGACAGGTGAGTCCAGGGATACACCGAGAACTGAGATGTGGTGCTGGTTTCTGCTTTGCTTGGTGAATAAAAAGAAATCCTTCACTACTTGTCAGTGTTGACTCCCTGCTGAGAGTTTCCATAATTAATTTGGCCCTGGACATTTTGAATCTAGCTAACTTTGCTTAGCAAAATGTGAGCAAGAATCCTAATCACAGTCATTTGTGATTATGAATGGACTCAAGACCTCGGTTCTTTGTGAGGAGTGAAGAAACACATGCACATATATATACACATACATATATACACACATGCGCACATGCATGCACACATACATATACACACATACATACATATACATATATACATACATTCACATATGCACACCTATACACATGCACACACATACATACACACATATACATATACACACATGCATGCACATATACAAACACACATATACATACACATTCATACACACACATGTCATCCTAGTGCTGGGGGGCAGGCAGGGCTACGAGGATTGCTGCGGGTTCTAGGTCAACCCGGGTCATCTGGAGAATTCCATACCAGCCAGGGCTCAGCGCAAGACCCTGTCGGTGAAACAGACGGGTAACAGCTCAGTGTGCCGAGTCTACCAGAGTCTGGGTTTTCAGAAGTTTCTCGGTTCTGTCTTCGCAGGATGTGTGAGACTGGTGAAGGACTGTTTATCTTTCAAACGCGAGACGGAGAGGCCATCTACCAGAAGGTCCACTCTGCTGCGCTGGCCATAGCCGAGCAGCACGAACGCTTGCTGCAGAGCGTGAAGAATTCAGTGGTATGTTCGGCATGTCCTCCCTCTGCCCGGTGCCCGGCGCTGCAGCTTGTGCCATGCTTGTGTGGAATGGGATGGTCAGCAGTGTCTGGTCAGTTATAGCACCCTGCGTCCCAGATTAAAATACCATCCTCAGGCACCCCCAGCGTGGCCAGCGGGTAACCCAAATCCATGCATTCCCTCTTCTATGTTCAATTATGGTGTATGGTCTCTTTTGAAAATTAAAATCCACATGGACATTATTAACATCTGTCACAACTGTGCAACTCAGCTCTTGTTGCATAGATAGGCACGGGTATGTCCTAAGCTATTATTTCAAATGCTGACAGAGATTGGGGATACAAATAAGAGGGTTGAGGGAGCCCTGGCTGAGGCTCAGGTCTGTGTGTGATCGTGTGCAGTTGGTCATTGTTGGAAATGGGTTGCATTTCAACTAGCCTCACTTGGTGAACCTGGGAGGCTGCACGCAGCCACACATCTACCTATATGCAGGGATGCCGGGCATTAGAGCACATTGAAAAACGAGCTGTGGATACATTTCCACTGCATGATGTGCAGGACTCTGCTTTGTGTTCAGGATTTCGATTCCTCAGTGTCTTATGAGGGACAGCCAATCCCAGAAACCTTTAATGGAGACACAGAAGCGGAACAATGCAAAGGGTCCATTCATGGTTGTGAACATCTGGAAGAAGGGAAAGCCCACCCAGGCATGCTCCTTTGTGTGGCAAGCATGGGAGCAGATTGGCTAATCTCTCAGTGACTGAAGCTCTTGCTGAAGGACCGGGGTTCAGATCCCAGATCCCACGGAAAACAGAAGTGCTGGGTGGGTGGGGTGGTCCACCTGTCATTCCAGCCTTAGAAGGAGGAGACTGGGAATCCCAGAGGAAGCCAAGATTTGCCCTATTAATGAACTCTGGGTTTGATTAGAGATCCTGTCTGAAATAAACAAGGTAGAAGAACAAGTGAGGGTTATACACACATTCACCCAATGGCATGTACTCAGGCATCTCCCCCCCCCACACACACATAGACACAAATTTTATTTTAAGTCAACAGGGAAGCACATCATGGCAACAGACTTGGTTGCGATCCCCTCAGATGCTTTTAAGCCCCTGAACTTCTGCCAGATTACCTTATCTGCAAGGCTGTAATTGGCACAAATTAGTGCTGCTAGGGCGGGTTGTGTACACGAGCTGGTCCATCTTGAACCCAACGTTAATTCCACTAAAATTAATCAAGAATGTGACTAATTCATTCAGATTGCCCCTTTGCAGATTTTGCTAGAAAATGATGTCGTTTGCCTTTAATTCGCTGCATGTGACGTGAGTTCCACGAAGCAAGTGTGATTTGAAAGCAATAGCATCCTGTTCTAGAAGAAATGAGTAGGCGTCCAAATGGAGACCCGGATAATGAGGAAATTAAGCTGGAGATGGAGGGAAATGGAATGTCTCCGTGCTTTAACCAGAATCTGATTGGGGTGGGATGGGGGAGAAGAGAGATATTGCAGTAGAGTGGGACAGGTGGACCCTTCCGGGCAGCCCCCTCTTTGCTAGGTGTATGTTTCTGGTTCCTGTGGTTCAGAATGGACCTGCAAGGATGGATGGCATGTTCGGGATCAGCAATGATGTCATATTCCTGCTGGCTCTGAGGAGGTGGGAATGTGCCCTGTGGCAGAGCAAGCGAGGGAGAGGGAGAGGGAGAGGAAGAGGGAGAGAAAGAAGGACAGGGAGAGGGAGAGGGAGAGGGAGAGGGAGAGGGAGAGGGAGAGGGAGAGGGAGAGAGAGAGAGAGAGAGAGAGAGAGAGAGAGAGAGAGAGAGAGAGAGACTTTGGAATATCGGTAGTGAGGTTGAAATCATTTTGGAAGCCTGGGGAGTGGAAGAGAGCCAGACAGGGACTGTGTGATGATAGTTGCAGAGAGAGATGTCATTGCCACACTGGTGGCTTTGAAGGTGGAAGACGAGCCGTGCTTATTCTGTGTTTGTGGCTTCTGGTAGCTGGAAGATGTAGAGACAGATTCCAAGACCCGAGTTCAGTCCTCAGAACCTAGGGGAGGGATAGAAATAATCCAGATGTGGTACATGCTTGTAATCACATTGCTAGGAAGCAGAGACAGGTAGATCCCTGGGGGGGGAGGAGTTGCCCCCACAAGCTGCCGTGTTTGTGTTCTTAGTTGGAGTTTTTGTTTGGAAAGTGGTGCAGCTTTAGGAGGAGGTTTGAGGCTCGCTGGAAGAAGGCATGTCACAGGGGGTGGGTCTGAAGAACAGGAAGCCTCTGCCCCCTGATATCTACAGTGACCTGCAACCTCCCGCCTCTGCCTTTAGCCATGTCTACTGCTATGGGATTCCTACCATCATGCACTGTATCCCCTCTGGAGCCGGAAGTCAAAGAAATCTTCCTTTCTCCCTTAAGCTGTGTCTGAGAGTTGTCCTACAGTGGGTAACTATAGAGTCAGCCTGCTGCACTTGGTCAATTAGTGACAGGCCAGTGAGGGACTCACTGGTTCCTGTGGTCCAAAAGAAAAGAGTCGAGAGGGGCCTGTGAACCCATGGTGACTTTCCACCTTGTAATTCCTCCCCCGACTTCCTGCTTTTCAAATGCAGTGTATGGCTGTCTGCTGCGAAGGGGATGTTGGCAGAAGGGTGGGCTGGAGGACTGCTGTGTGAGATGGGGAGCACCTTCTGGCTCGCCAGCAGCCAGCTGCTGCCCTGGGATAGGAGAGGGGGCCCGTGAGGCTGCAGCAGCCGCAGCAGCAGCCATCTTTGCACTTTGAGATCCCCATCTGTGACAGGGTCTAATTTTGGAACAAGGGAGTGGCAGAGTGTGGGGTGTTCCCTACTCCAAGAGGAGGCCTGTCATTTTTAGAATTTCCCTCCAGGGGACAGCCCCAGGATGGAATGGCATGCTACATACACACACACACACACACACACACACACGCACATATATATATAAACTCAACCTTCAGGTTGAGCTCTGTTGAAGGTGACATTTGGATGCTGTGGGGACTTCTCCCTACCTTGAGACCTGAGCACACACAGGTTCCAATTGCTCTTTCTGTTTGCTTGTTTGATAAACTGATTATGGCCATGCTGGATTTCTCATGTAAAACCTCATCAGTTAAGAGAATTCAAGTGGCATTCTTCCTCATCCACAATTTCTTGAGACAATTAATTTATAGTAAATATCATTGCAATATATTTGATGTATGTGACATATATATATCATGTATAACAGAGAGAGAAAGAGAGAGTCAAAGAGCTCATGCAGTCAGTTTGATTGGTACTTCACTGAGCTGGACCGTGCATGGTAGAGAGTTTCATATGCAGAAACTCTTTTCTCCCAGCTGTGCACCTACCACTGATCTCCCCCTTATCTTCCCTTCCCCCAAATTGTATTTTGCTTCTTCTATTTATAGACTCGGGTTAACTTTGCTAACTTTGACATGCTGCTTAAAGTGACAATCGGCTTTCTTCTCCTCTCCTAAATTAGAATCTTTGTATATCCTGGCATGTTAATTATTCAGAAAGGTGTATGGAATACCTGTCTACTACTTGCAAAGTGGTGTGCTAAGACTTGTGACATTACATCATAAATTACAGGAAATCCTTTGGATGTGTAGCTGGCTGGGGGGGAGGCTCACCCACTAGGGAGGCACAGACTGAGAATAATGAGTTCGAGACCAGTTTGAGCAAATAAGTTTTGTACGTTTCAGGAGCTTAAAATTTAGATCAGAGCTCAGATTCAAAACCTAAAGCACTTAACAGCATTGACTTATATGAATTCAGCGAGTTGTGTTCTCTCAGTAGCATGATGTGTTCTTTTAAAAAATATTTATTTGGTGAAGAGGGAGAAGCTCATTCTTGGAGTTCAGAGGACAGCTTTGGGAAACCAGCTCTCTCTGGTCACCACGTGGGTCCTGGGTATCCAACTCAGATCACCAGGTTTGTGCACAAGAGTCTTTACCTGCTGCGACATCTCGTTGGCCCTGATTTATTCTCATTTACCAAAATAAAACTCTTGCAACTCTGCTCAGCAATGGCACTTCTAGGAATTCCAAGACATGCTCGCTGCCAGGCCAATGAAGTGTCCACAGATGTTTACATCTGTGTGTGTGTGGCGGGGGAGGGGGATCCTTTGTTCTTAGATTCTTCTTTGCAGTAGACATTTGTGGATCTCTTTCAGTTTATTCCTCAGTAGATGAGGCAATGGAGAAGATGAAATCCCCATATCCAAGCAGCCTATTTGTAACAGCAGCCATAACCAGGAAGAAATAGCTGCCCTCGCAAAGGAAGTGGGTTAGATCACAAGGTGGACCAGGCATGGTTATGGGGTACAACAGAAGACATGCAAAGTTGGGTATAGGAATGACTCCAGGAAACAGCATGTGTGAGTTGCAAATCGCACAGTAGCATCTGGGACGATGGCTCCGTGGACAGAGTGCTGGTTATACAGGTGTGGCGTCACTAGAAGCAAGATGCGTGGAATGACCCTGGGCTCAACAGCAGGCATTTAAGGCAGGCCGATTTCTGCATTAGGATACAGGAAATGCAGATGAAACTCGGGGTGACTCTGACCTTGGCGTGTGAGGAAAGGATGCCTGGGGCTGGCCCCAGGAACATGTCTGTTTCTGCTCTCACAGATACGCAGTGGCTGCAGCTTCTGAGATGTAGACAGCTCTCCATTGAGCTGCAAGTGGCTGGTGCGTGACTTGTCCCCATGAAAAGAGACAGCGGCTTGGAGCTTTGCTTACAAACACAAACTAATATCCAAGCTTAAGGAGGTGGTTCTGTTTGAGTCATTGGTACATGGAGAGCCCAGAGGTGGGGGGTGATGGGGGAAGACACCTTCCTCATCTGAGGGTGTACCCCCAAGAGCAGATGCCTGGGGTGCACCCCATCAACAGAGCTTTGTTAACGATCATCTGTGGCCAAGTTCAAGGTCAGGGTGATGATGAGGATGTGGGGAGATGAAGGGAGCCAACTTCATGTGCTTCCCATGCGTTGTCAGAGGTCAGCAAGAAGCGACTTGTTGGCAAACTTTCTCTGTGAGCAGACAAATGGCAAATATGGGCAGTGTTTGTGGGTGGAATATGATAACCATTGCTGCCCCCTTTCATTTCCTCCTTCCTTTCTTTTTTATATAAAAACCATTCTCCAAATTCTGGAGTTTGGCTCTAGTTCCCAATTTCAACCTTGCTTCTGAGACATTGATTTATTTAGCCAGACGTTCCCACCACCCCAACCCACATGCATTCATCTCCCCTCCTCCCCTGCCAGATTTTACTAAAGGCAAGAACAACAGTCACCTCAAGGTGCCAATTTAGTCAACGGCCACTTAAAGTTTTTAGCTGGAGCCCGGGGGCATTAGAGGTATCACAGGCGACATTCTAAAAGGGTTCCAGATTCAGATGGTCCCGGAAGGCAGATGCTTTGTCTTGTGTGGCTGTTAGCTGTGACCATTCCCTGGCCACCAGAATGCGAATGCAAAGGGTCTTCAGACTTGCAGACTAGGAGCACCGCCACCGGCCCTGAAGGCGTCTTTGTTCTCCTAAGAACAGTCTATGGCACCCGGAGAACCAGGAATTGGCTTTTTCATAGGTTTCTGTAGTTATGAGTTTATCCAAGCATTAAATGTGAGTTGCGCCAGCCCATGTAGCTATCAAGAGAGGTGAAATGTTCCACTTTAGCTCAGCCACAAGGAAACATTGATGAATGGCTCAAGGGGTCAGGACAAGACAGAGTCAGGATTGCAGAGACCATGGGGGAAGTTTGGAGAGCTTCTTATAGGGACTAATTTTTTGTTTGGTTCACCAGATTTTGACTCAGATATGTTTTCAATGTTCCAACTGGGAGAATCTATTTGAACTTCAAATTTCTGTCTTTTGAGAAATGGGAATTCCTGATCGATGCGGGGCCTGCTTAAATTAAGACATGCTAGCAAGTGCCATGTTGAAATGGTGAGTGATATTCATCATTCACAACTCTCACCATTTCTCCTTATCTCAGAACCTGCCTGACTCATGGTAGCAGTCAAATTTGCATATTCTTATATAGGGGGATGACGCATACCTTTTTGGTCTTTTGTGGCTTTTTTTCCCCCCAAGATTATATTTCTTTCTCTGGTAGCAAAGGCTTGTGCTCATTGAGAACAGCGTTGGGATAAGTGTGCGTCTAAGTGCTTATGATAGACAGTGGAAACAAACTTGTGGGGGACATGGAGGGATGTCTGATCATTGATGGAAATCATTCAGATGGTCTGTCTCAGAAACAAAAACCAGGCTTTTGTAGTTTTCAATGTATAAGGGAAGACTCTGATTGGCTTTTAGTTTGTGTGTGCGTGTGTGTGTGTGTGTGTGTGTGTGTGTGTGTGTGTGTGATATGCATCATTGTGTGTCCTGTATATGTGTGAGTGAACATGTGCACACGTGCCACAGTGCACCTGAAGAGGTCAAAGGATCCTCAGGTGGCAGTCCTTGCCTTCCACCTTGTTCTGAGGCAAAGACCTCTTACTCTTCACCCGTGTGTGCCAGGCTAGCTCGCTGTAGGAGCCCCTGGAGATTCGCCTGTCTCTGCCTCCCATCTTGCCATAGGCACCCTAGACTAACAGATGTGCACTACTACATCTGCCTTTATGTAGGTTTGGAAGATCCAAACTCGAGTCCTCGTGTTTGCATGCCAACCATCTTCCAGCCACTCTGATAAACTTTTATAGGCTCCATTACATGTGGTCAGAGTGAGAACTGTGGGAAATTTTCTTTTGTACATGGAGATGCTTTGGGGAGGGAAATAGACTCTGTTAGGAATATGGTTAGCTAAGTCATTACTGAGCTCAAAGTTAAAATGTAGGGGGCTGGAGAAATGGCTCAGGGGTTAAGACTCTTGCAAGCAGAAGGTCCTGAGTTCAGATTCAAGGTCCCACATAAAAACACCAGGTGGAAATGGTGGTGGAAATGGCGGCAGTCTGCACCTCCAGCGCTGGTAGGCAGAGCCTGGGAAATCCCAGAGCGAACTAAGAAGGAGGTAGAAGCAATCCAGGATGATTCCTGAAGTCACCCTTGGTCCTCACTGTCCATCAGTTCTCGGTGGGGACCCATGTTGCTTCCCAGGGGACACAGATTGCTTTGGATTGTCCACATTTGTGTTCCTGAACTCATGGACAGTGGGGAGATGTGTGGCCTCTTCTCACATCCCACAGTGCACAGGACAAAGAGTAATGAGGCCAGGCCCATAGCCCAGTGGTGCTAAAGCTGAGAAGTCAGAACCCACGGGTGACGGGTGAAGTTCTGCTCACAGGGGATCAGAACTCCACAGGACAGTGGGCTTGGAATTCAGTGTCACTCCTGAGTTCTGTACCTGACCCCTTTTTGCTTTATTTCTGCCATGTGTGAGTTATAATAACAGTGTTTTTGCATTGTTGTGCTTCACAGCTCTGGTACGTGTTAGGCCCTGGGAGGGGGTGTAGTAGGATTTCTCAGGCGTGAGCTCTTCAGCTGGTGTGAGATGAGCCGGAAACAGAGACTTCGGCCTGAAGCAGTGAAGCGTGTATTTGTTATGTGTCACTAGGACAATGTCTCTGAGCAAAGCCACTTCAGGAAGGGTTGACTGGCTCACAGTCCAAGGACACAGGCCATCATGTGGCAGGAGTGTGAGGTGGTTGGTCCCAGGGCATCTGCAGTCAGGAAGCAGAGAGAGAAGGACGCTGGTGCTCAGCTAGCTTGCTTTCTTGTGTTCAGCCCATGGGCTGGTGCCGCCCACCTCAGTTAAACTAGTCCACAAGCTCCATTGTAGACATGCCCAAGACTTGTTCCCATGGAAGCTATAAATCCATCAGTTGACAAGATTAGATGCCAGAGCACAATCAGAAGCACAGCAAATTTGGTGGATGGCACCTTGTGTTAGGGCGCTCTCGAGTCCCTGGGGAGTTTGTGTTTTATAGAGGAGCAGAGCAAGTGTGACTGAGAAGCGAAGCTTTGCCTTCTATGTGTGTGTTGCAGTTCGCCTGCATGGTTGCTGATAAATGACCATCAAACGGCATAAGGGAACAAGGGGTTTATTTTCTTACAATAGTCTGGTTACAGTTTGTCCAGCTTGACAGGAGAGCACGCACCAATACCAGGGCCAAGGGAACTGACCACACCATAATGGCTGAGAGATGGATGGTCCTTAATTGCCAGACCAGCATGTCTGGCCACGTGTACACAAGGATGCAGACTCTCTCAACCAGCTCTCTGTGTTTTATTCCAGGGCCTAGTCCCACCTACCATAGGCTGGGCTTTCCCCATCAGCTAGACAATCTCCTGTAGATTTACTCTGGGCTTAACTCAACCACTAATTCTCTGCAAATGTGCCCAGAGCTCAAACCCTCAACTGTCAAGGTGAACCTGTGCCAAACTATGACAGTGGACCATGGCATAGACTAGTTCTTACCAAGGACTTTGTACACGTGCACGGCTGTATCGGCTTTGCAAAGTAAAATAGAAAAGCAGATACCAAACAGCATGGTAGACAATCTGCAAGGTACGTCACTACCCTGTGCTAAGGCCCACACCGAACACATGGCACGGACGGTGGGTCCCTTCTCTCTTTCTGCCATGAATGTGGCATCTCCGCCCAAGCACACCTGTTATAGAAAGGGTCCATCTGACTATGTGGGGCTTTTGCCCGATGCCCTAAACTTCTAAAGTCGAACTTTGAGACCCTGATCTTAAGCCTCTGCTGGGCAGGAACAAACACCTCCTCCCCTACTTGTGCCCTGTTTTGGCATAGGATGCAAAGGTTTGTGGACTGGACAACATGAGGGTGGAGCAAATGATATTAGAAGCACAGAAAGGAAGTGAGATGAAGCGAAGACCCGAGCTCGCTGCCCGCACAAGGCTCAGGTTCCTAGTTCATGGTTGGCAGAGACCATGCCTGGGTGGAGAGGGTTTGTCCTCACCAAGGAGGCTGCAGAGTCACCCGGAGTGAAGGGAGCAATGGTTCTGTTCCCTGCATGTGGCCCCGGCTTCAAATGGCTCCCAGTCACTAGATGCAAATCGTTTTCCTCCCTGTGAAAACACCCGTTGGAGCGCATCTGCTGCATAGCAAAGCGCTGCACTTGGAAATTTGGCACCAATGGCTGATTTCATGAACCTTTAGCTTGTCAGAGCTCCAAGCCACAACGGAGGCTTTGTCCTAACTGTGCTGCTTGACTAATTTTTAACCTTAGTAGAAAACAATCTTCCTCCCTCCTTTCCTTTTTCCCTCCTTCCTTCCCTTTTTTCCTCCTTCCTTCCCTTCTTTCTTTTTCCTTTCTTCTTTTCTTCTTCTTTTTTCTTTCTTTCCTTTCTTTCTTTTTTCTTTCTTTCTTTCTTTCTTCTTTCTTTACCTTCCCTCCCTCCCTCCTGCATTCCTTCCTCCCCTCTCTCCCTTCCTTCCCTGCCTCCTTCCTTCCTTCTTCCCTTCCTCCCTTCTCTCCTCCCTTCCTCCCTTCTTTCCTTCCTTCCTCCCTTCTCTCCTTCCCTCCTTTCTTCCTCCCTTCTTCCCTTCTCTCCTTCCTTCCTCCCTTCTTCCCTTCTCTCCTTCCTTCCTGTGTGCACACATGTTTGCATACAAGTGGAGGCCAGACATCAGCATTGGTATTATTCCCAGGTGCCCCCCCTGTTATTTTTTAGAATTTCATATATGAATATAGCAAATTTATGATGTTTTCACACCTTACTCCCCATTCCCATCCCCCTCTTTTCCCCCTTTCAACCCTTCTTCTTCCCTCCTGTGCTTCTTCCTGTTTTCATGTCTTTTCAAATGTGGGGCCCACCACGTGTCCTCTGAGCGGCCCTGAGGACATGCGTGTGCCTGAGCCCTGAGGACATGCGTGTGCCTGAGCGCTTGGCGGAGCATGAGTCACTCATCAGTGATTTTCTCAGTGCGGCCACTGAGGAAAACATCTCTCCCCACCCCATCTGACATTAACCCTCACCAGTCTGTCTCTCACGAGCCTCCCCCTTCCATGGTGAAATGTTGACAGGACAAATCCCGTGCAGGTCTCGCAGAAGCGCACATGACTACAGAGAGTTCATGGATGTGACATCGCTCTCATGTACAAAAGATACTGTCTGGCTTCGTCGCTCCCCTTTCAGACTCACCACATGAACGTGCACACACGGTCACACACACATGCACGTGTACACATGCGTTCCCACAGGTGTGCTCAGGGCTCGTCTTAACTACCCGTCCTTACAGACGTGCCCAGAGCTCAGCCTTCGGCCCAGTCTATACGTGTAGGGGCGCACGGGTCGCGATCTGAGAGACGGCTTGTGAGTGCTGCTTCTCTCCTTCCTTCCTGTGGATTCTGGGGCTTGAACTCAGGTCCTCATTAGCCACAGCCCAGACTTCAGACTTTAAAACCTTTCGCGGAGATAGAAGCTTGCAGCAGGACATACTGACCCTTGCCACACACACTTCTATCCCAAGAGCAGAGCGTCAAGCCAGGTGACCTCCCCTCCCTGCTTGCTTTAACCAGCGCACCGGCCGTGAGTGCTGACGACCTTCATCCTATGTTTAGGGGAGGAGAAGAGCTGATTATATTCTTTCATAGAGAAAACCAGAGCTTTTGAGAGGCGATTCCCCCTTTAGCAATGCGCTGGGCTGTGGGCCCTGTGCTGAGGCCTGGCCTTCCTCCCCCGCCCCCAGCCACGTGATCACCCCCATAATGATTATAGCCTCATCCCTTCCTGGGTCCTGGTGGAAGAGTGGTAGCTGCCACTTAACGTGGCAATTAGCATTTTAAGCAGTTTATATTATTAAATTAACCTGGTTCTTCAAACAGAAAGAGCCCCCAAATGCAGCCAGTGTATTTATCTCAATACATTACACCCGGCACCGAACTGTACAACATGCATGCGTGGGCGCCCACCGGGCATTTGATGGCCCTCAGAAAAACAGATTTGTTTCAGAGGCAGGGAGTGGGTTGTGCATGGTACCAGCCCATGCTAGCACATGTTTAAGAAAAGTCTGGGTAAGACTTGCTGTCTTTCAAGGAAGAACATTTGGTCTGGGTTTTGTAGAAATAAATCTAGCATTTTAAGATTCAGTTCAAAACCTGTTTTTTAGTTATGAGGCATGTGAATTACTCCTGTCAAATTAGATTAGAGATTATGTTTGATTCCTTTGTGAGTGCTTTCCAGTTCCTTTTCACTTCTGGGGTGTGTGTGTGTGTGTGTATGTGTGTGTGTGTGTAAGAGGACACTTGAGTGTCCTTGGGAGGCCCAAGGGTGATGTCCGGAATCATCCTGGATTGCTCTGCCTCCTTTTTGCTTTACTCTGGAGTTTCCCAGTCTCTACCTTCCAGGGCTAGAAGTACAGGCTGCTGCCATTTCCACTTCTTTAATTTTTATTTATTTATTTGTGTGTGTGTGTGTGTGTGTGTGTGTGTGTGTGTTATCAGAGGACACTGTGTCTCTGTGAAGGACCAAGGGTGACTTTGTGAATCATTCTGGATTGCTTCTACCTCTTTTTGCTTTGTTCTGGGATTTCCCAGGCTCTGCGCACCAGAAGTACAGGCCACCGCTATTTCTGCCTGGTGTTTATACGTGAGACCTGGGATCTAAATCTAGGACCTTCTGCTTGAGAGGCAGAGTCTTAACCCCTGAGCCATCTCTCCAGCCCCACCAAGCATTTTTATATGGGATCTGAGGATGTGAACTTAGGTCCTTTTGCCTGTGAGACAAAAATTTAACCCCTGAGCCAATCCTCCTGCCCTTTGGGTCTGCCTTGGCTTGGCAGTGTCTCTTGCATTGGGAGAAGAGAGAAGAGGTGGGGCTGGAGAGGCACCAAGAGAGGGGCTGTGTGGAAGGGAAGGAGATCTTCCCTGGGAAGTGTGACCCACCTGCTTAGTGCTCATGCCTTATGTAATGGGAAGTTCTCAAGCTTAGGAGCAGAATCCTTTGGAAGGAGGTGAGATCATAGTTCCAAGTACACATTTAGGATGTGCAGATCTTTATTGTATGGCATTTAAATCCATTTGGGTTATTAGCTCCTGCCCGAGGCGTAGAGAGGATTCTCTTCCTCTCACCTTCAGCTTCATTTTATTTCACTCCACTAAGACTTATCTCTTTTCTTTTTTTTTAATGGCCCCAGGTTGGTCCTTTAAATGATTATATGAAGGTAATAGGAAGAAAAATGAGAGTCCCAAGTCACTGCTTTTGTGACCGAGCAGCAGCATTTTAAAGTCATTTTTGTGTCGGTGGAAATCTATTTTGATATGCAAATTGAAAGTTAAAATTCATTTGAAAACTGGTCATTGGATCAGTCATCTGTATAGCGGTTTTCAGAATAAAAATTGTGGTCTGCAAGAACAAGAGAGGAGAGGGGTCAGATTTCAAATCTGCCATCTCATCAGGTAAATAAAAATGGTGAGAAAGCAGTGGAGAAGCTAAGACGCAAACAGAGCAGAGACAGTGATAAGAGACATGACGGGTGTTGTGGAAGAGGATGGCATTCAAGGGTGCGGGGATATGGGCCAGTGAGATGGCTCAGCAGGTAAAGGAGCCTGTGTGCAAATCCAGAGATCAGAGTTCAATCCCCAGAACCCATATGGGAGGAGAGAGAGCTGACTTCTGAAATTGTCCTCTGATCTCCATCTGTGTACTGTGATGTATATAATATGATATAATATACAATATAATAAATATAATATATAATTAATATAATTTATATTATATCTGTCTCTCTCTTAAATGATTAACAAAAATTTTTTTAATAAAAAAGAATGTTAGGGGCCAGTGGCATAGCTCAGTGGGTCAAGCGCCTGCTCATAAAACCCAGCAACCTGACTTCAATCCCCAAGAGCCCACGTGGTGGAAAGAGAGATCTGACTTCTAGAAGCTGTCCTATGACTGTCAGGCACATGCCCTGGCAAGCATGTACGTGCCTTCCCCCTGCTTCCTCTTTTTGTTTCTGTCTCTCTTTCTCAAGTAAATAAAATAAAACATTTAAATGAATGTTAAGATGTGTCCAGGAAGTATTAGATGACAAAATGTACCTACATTATCATGTAGTTTATATCACACACATGTTGTTTATGCACACTCAAAAAATACTAGCATGCTTGAGGTACTTTGCATCTATGTTTTTGTTGCAGTTAGCCTGCATGGTTGCTGATAAATGACCATCAAATGGCTTAAGGGAACAGGGGCTTATTCTCTTAAGATTCCTGGTTACAATTGTTAGTCCAGCTTGACAGGAGAGCATGCACTAATACCAGGGTTGAGGGAACTGGCCACACCATCACTGCATAATGGCTGAGAGATGGACAATCCTTACTTGTCAGACCAGCATGTCTGGCCAAGTGTACACAAGGATGCCAACTCTCTCAATCAGCTCTCTGTGATTTATCCAGGGCCTAATCCCACACACCATGGGCTGGGTCTTCCCCATCAGCTGGACAATCTCCTTTAGGTTTGCTCTGGGCTTAACTCAAACATCAACTCTCTACAACTGTGCCCAGAGCTCAAACCCTCAACAGTCAAGTTGACACCTGTGCCTAACTATAACAGTTTTGCTGCTTTCTGGTTGCTAATCTAAAAATCTGCCTTGGACATGTTCCTGTACTTTCTGAATTAGAAAAATATATCAATGATATGAAGACACAATTTATTGTAAGTCTTGGAGAAGGGTAATAAATCTCATGCATGTATGAAACACTTCTGGGTGCCAGATCCAGGATGGAGCTGTGCAGATTGAACTGTGTAGACGGAGCTGTGCAGATTGAACTGTGTAGATGAAGCTGTGTAGACAGAGCTGTGTCGAGTGTCGAAAGTCTTCATGGGATAGGCTGTCCAGACTGTTCTGGCCCGTGAGGGGCATGAGACTGGAGGGGAAGTAAGATGAGAGTGTCGCCTGTGAGCAGCCGAACTGTTTGCTTGAGGATATTTGGTTTCTTGGCTGGTTAACTCAGGAGACCAGGCTAGACCCTCTCCATAATCTTCCAGCTCGAGTGGCTTGGGATTCTATTCCGTTGATGGGCACAGGAGACAGCCTGGATGCTTCGCCATTTTCTTGTGGCTGTCATTTTGCGTAGAGTAGAAGGACGCCACCTCGGCTCCTCTGCGGCAGGGATAAGATAGGTAGGAAGGAAGAGCTTATCATGGCTCACAGGGCCAGGACGCAGTGCATGATGGTGGGGAACATGGTGGTAGGAGCCAGACGCAGCTGCTCGGTCACCAAGCAGAGAGAGATGCGTGCTAGTGCTCAGCCTGCCTCGTCCTGTCGTTCAGCCAGGGACCCCACTCTGTGGAATGGGGACACCCACATGGAGGAGGTGTCTTCCCTCCTCAGTTAGGCACTGCAAGAGGTTTGCTTTTGAGGTGATTTCGAACCCAGTGAAGTTGAAAGTGATTAACCATCCTCAGCCTGGGCGCGTGTGTTGGGCTAGGGCACGAGAAATGGAGATCAGCTGTAGTTAACAGTTTGTTCCACATTTGACTTGTACAGCCCCGTGGGGGCTCAGAGGCAATCCAGTGAGCTGGAAGAAGAGTCCCCACAATGCTGAGATCTCTGGCCTCCATACCCACGTGCGTGCATGTGTTTGTGCATGACCCCCCACAAATGGGGGAAAACTGAACTACAGTGCTCTCCAGGTTACTCAGTGTTTCTTCTTCCCTGGCGAGAGTTGATTTTGTATTTCCCTCAGCAGCCCACGTGATCACTGTCACTCTGCCTTAGGAGCGACAGTGACTTGTCACAATTCAGGGGAACACAGGGACCCCCTCTCAGAGTGTCTGTTTCAGTTACTCCGCATGTTGTCCATACAGTCACGACCAAGCAGCTTACAGGAAAAGAAAGGGCTTTGTTTTCTCTTCTGATAGTCCAGTTACAGTTCTGAATCCAACTTGGCGGGAGGATCCACACCGAATTCACAGGACGGCTGAGAGAAGATCAACCCCTGCTTGCCAGACCAGCACGCCTGGCCACGTCCAACAAAGGACGCCAGCTTCCTCAACCAACTCCTTCCATCTTAGTTAGCTGCCCTGGCCTAGACTACCACCATTGGCTGGACCTTCCCTATTAACTGGATTTCCTCCTGAAGGCTTGCTGGGGGACAGGGGTGCTTAACTCAAGTACCAATTCTTTACAAATGTGCCCAGAGCTCAACTATCAACTATCAAGATGATCCCTGTATGTAGCTATGACACCGTCTTTAAGTGACTCTCTGAGTCTCCTCCGCCTTAGAGAACCTTCCAGATGTTATTTGCATTGGTCAGTGACAAGGCATTTCTCATAATTTTTCTTCAAGGACAATTAGAATAAAGCATGCTCCTTTCATAAACTGAGATATTCTTTCAAAGGGCCCAGGAGAAAAGGCAGTGAGGCATTGTACTGTTCTCTACAAACCATGACACCCATTCATTTCACTCTTTTTCTAAATAAATAAGTTTTCTAAAATTATCCCTAAATCATGCTGGGCCATCTGGATGTATTTGCAGTAAAGTAGTGAATAATTTGAAATGAATGCTATTTCCCAAATGTTTCCTTTTTATTTAAAATTTCTAGTTCATTAAATATAACCTCCTTATATTAAGAAAATCAAACAATCATTTCTTCTAAATTTATCTGATCTTGCATATAAATGAGGTTGAATGTCACCCTATATCACTAATAATTGGATTCTTCCTCCCTCCCTCCCTCCCTCCTCCCTCTCTTTCTCTCTGTCTGTCTTTCTTACAAGAACAGAAAGAACCACTACACCTTCCTATCAGCTCAGTTGTCATCTTTTTCAACTTTGAATTGACAGTATATTAGAGAAGAGTTTCTTATTACAGAAAACTATCTGTATGAAGCCTCATGCTTTGCAATACCACTTGGGGACACATTTTGGTGGCTATGTAGTTATGACAAGGACCTTGGATTTAATCCAGCGAGTGTAAATGCAGCACTTACAAATTGAATTATCTGCCTAGTGAATGGTTATGAGGTTTTCAAGTTACATCTCATCAAGTGCAATGAGTTTCGGTCTCTTGGGTGTGAAGCATTATATTATTTTGGTTTATTGAGCAGATGTGACGACACTGTATTTAAATTACTGTGCTGCAGATTCATGCAGAGGGAAACCTTTCTTTAAACAAAAGTCTAAATGAGCATTGTGGTTCATCACCACGCTCATCATCACCATTATCATCACCATCACCATTATCATCACATCATTATCACTATCATCATCACTATCATCATCACTATCACCATCATCACATCACCATCATCATCACCATCATCATCACCATCATCATCACATCATCATCACTATCATCATCACTATCACCATCATCACATCATCATCATCACCATCACCATCATCATCACCACCATCATCATCACCATCACCATCACCATCATTACCATCATCACCATCATCATCATCACCATCACAGTCATCACCATCACTACCATCATCACTATCACAATTAATCACCCTTTTATCATCATCATAATCAGCATCTCTATCCCCATCATCATCACCAATATTGCCATCATCAACATCATCACTATCATCATTATACCATCATCATCACCATAAATCACCAACATCATTGCCATCATCACCATCGCCATCAGCAGCACCACCCCATCATCATCACCATCGTCATCACTATCAGCAGCATCATTACCATCATCATCGTCACCTTCATCACCATCACCATCATCATCATCATGTCTGTTTCTTTCTCTGTCTTCTTTTGGTCCTGATCTAGCAGGTATCCACTCTCCCACTCAGCATTACACTCCATCTGGATCAGGGTTTAAAGCCACTGTTTTTCCTATGATCATCTCGTGGGATGGCTTGTGTTTCTTTCATGATATAACATGTTTCCCTTTCAGCTCGCCTATCTATTCCATCTTCAGATAAAACTACTACCAAATATTCTGTTGTGCCTACAGGCAACTTGATTGACAGACACTTAAGTTGCCTCCAGCTTTGGCTGATCACAAATTACATTCCAGTGAGCACCTGACACACATCTGTATATTTTCCTGCATCTTTTAAAAGATCGAGGTACACGAACATCCAGGGTAGCAAACCGAGCACAACTGCTTGTGCAGTGGCATGGGAGCGCTTCATCCTGGGCTCTGAGGCCAGGGTTTAAAAGACAGCAGGCTGGGGGGGGCAGCTTGAAACACGCCCTTCTTGCATATGTGTTCCCCGTTTGTGCTCCTTTCTTTCCCATCCATCTCAGGCTGTCTCTTCCCTTCTGTACGGTTGGCTCCCCGGGTGCGGCAGGAGAGCCATCTGCTTCTCTCGGGATCTCAGATGCTTCGCTGGGTCTTCCCTTTCTCTGCTTGGTACCCAGAACAGTGAGCATCTGAGGAAGGGCCTTGGCCAGACAGTTGGGTTTCTGTGACAGAGCATTGCCTTGAACTTGGCTTGAGCTGAGAAGCCGTCGGCTCGTGTGGCTGAGAGGTCTCGGGCTGGCCCCTGGGGGACTGTCTAGCCCTGACTCCTGCCCTTGGCTACCTTTGGCCCACTAGTTTCTCTAACTTCCACATTCTCCTGTTATCATTCCAAGAGACGTGCTGCTCTCATTTCCTATCTTCCAGTCAGAGAACATTTTTTGTAAACCCTGGTGTGTGTGTGTGTGTGTGTGTGTGTGTGCACGTGTGCGTGTGCATGTGCGTGCGTGTGTGTGTGACAAGGGGAGCGGTTATACAGAGCGGGAAGGGTGCTGTCACTCTAGGGGACAGAGAGTTAAAAAAAAAAAAAGAAATCCTGATTAATATCGTAAAAGCAGCTGGGAGACAAGCTTGCGGGGAGTTACCTTTCAGGATGCCGGGATGGGACTGTGTAGACTGGACTCACTAAGGTACCACCATGGTTGGGGGAGGCATCCTTCAGTGGGTTAAGGTTCTGAAGTGGGTGGAGAGGAGAAAGCCCCCTGGGCACTGCCTGTCATGTCCTTCTGCCTCCTGACTGTGGAGACAATGCCACCAGCTGCCTCCAGTCCCTGCCCCACGTGACAGGCTGCACCCTGGAACTGAGAGCCAAGGGAAACCTTCCTTGTTTGAGTTCCTCTCCTTGGGCATTTTGTCATAGAATAAACAAGCATTGGATGCATTTACTTATTTTTCCCCGTATATTTTATTTTTACATTGTTGCATGCATGAATATAGAATATATTTTCACCCCATCACCAGTCCCATCCCCCTTCCATTTCCCCTTACAACCCTTTAGCTCCTCTGCCAGACTCCTATTTTGAAGTCTTTTCACTTGTGCAGCCCACTGGGTTTCATCTAGTTTGTCTTTGATGACATACGCCTGATGCGCTTCACTCTGCAGCCAGCATCCCAGATCAGTGCGTAGACCACCGAGGAAAGCATCCTCCTTTGCTTCCCCATCAGCATGAGTCCTCGTCAGCATCTCAGGGATGCTGGAGCTTCTTGAGAGCTTTCCTCTTTCCTGGTGACATGTTGACAGGACAGTTTCTGTGCAGTTCTTGTGAAAGTGTACATGCCTGCCATGAACGCAGGGACACTGTAGCCCTGTCATGTCCGGGAGATAATGTCTAGCCCACCACTGTCCCACCGCAGGCTCAGATACATTCACTTCCGATCCTTCCATCAAAGTTGTAACAAAGGCTGGTGAGATCAACGGTCAGTCACAGATCACTACCTCAGCCCCAGAGTGGGGGGGGTCGATTTCCCCTCCTAGGATTAGGGGGTGTTGAGTTGAATGGGAGGGAAGTCACTGTCGCTAGCAGGGTGAAGGGGGCCTGCTCTGTGAGCAGCAGCTGCCCACCCCAACTGCTCCGTGGAGCCCGGGACTCCGCTCTCCGGTCTCTCCTCTGCGGTTTGGCGCGGCCGGCTCATGGCTCTCTTCTCCCTGCCTGCAGCTCCAGATGAAGATGAGCGAGCGAGCCGCCTCGCTGAACACCGTGGTGCCCCTGCCCCGCAGCGCCTACTGGCAGCACATCACACGGCAGCACAGCACTGGGCAGCTGTACCGCCTGCAAGGTAGGTGGGCACTGCAGGCTGAGGGTGGGGGGTTGCGCCAGGGTGCGCTGAGGCCTGGGGGTGGTGCTCGGGGAGGGACTCAACTCAGCTGCTACCTGCAGACACACCAGGGTGAGTCCCCTTCTTTACTCCCAAGATCAGGACCCCCTTCCTCAAGGCTTCAAAACTTAGGCCACTTCATCTCTCTGGAGTCCTGAACCTCAGCGTTTGCGTTGATCAATGTTCTGGGGGACTGTTTGAAATATGGAGTCCAGGATTCTGGGCCATAAGATACAAGATGTGCTGAGCACTCCTCCCTTTCAACCCTCATGGTGGTAAGATCTAAACAAAGGTTGGGATCCAGGTTCCAGAAATAAGACTGCACTAGCGTTACTCCCAACTTATTAGAAATACATACCATCAGGAGTTTCCTCATGGGGCAGGAGCTCAGTGGGAGCCCCCTTTAGCCAGCCTTGTGGGGGGGCAGTGCTCTCTCTCTCTCTGGAGGAGCACCCATTATTATGGGCACCTCAGGGAGAGTAGAGTGGTTGGGCTGCTGGCCCCCTGAGTATCATCCAGCAAATCCTCATGAGCCCTCATGAGAAACTCATCCTTGAACCCAGGGTCTTGGGCCCCTCAGTGGGGGGACAGCAAGGTCAGTCAAACCTTAGAGTGCAGAGTCCCCAAGTGCAAAGGGGCATGCTCTAGGCCACCCCCAGTCTGCATGCAGAATGTCACTGAGTTAACATGGGACTGTGTAGATCACCGCAGAGACCAGTCTCTGTCGTTCACATCTGCTGGGTCCCCGGTACACCAGCTGTCCTCAGTTCTTCCAGCCACTCTTCCTTGCTGGACAGCTTTGCTGGGAGGAGGTTCTGTTCCCCAAATCTAGTTAACATCTGCTCGCCACTGTGTCTCACCTCATGTTCCGAGACTCAGAGGGACACTCTCACTTTACCATGGCAAGTGCACAAGACTGGGCATTTCACACTTGACCACTAGGGGGCAGATGGCAGGGGACTTGGCTCCTTATCTTACCACTAGCTTCTGTGCCTTACATAGACTGAGAGGTGTGATATGAAGAGGAACTGAATCTCTCTCTCTCTCTCTCTCTCCCTATCATCTATCTATCTATCTATCTATCTATCTATCTATCTATCTATCTATCTATCTATCTATCTATCTATCTATCTATCTATCATCTATCTGGAGCGCTTCACAAATTTGCAGGTCATCTTTGCAGCAGAGGCCATATTAATCTCTGTATTGATCCAATTTTAGTATATGTGCTGCTGAAGCGAGCACCTCTTTTTATTGTTTGAGACAAAGTCTCATGTGGCTCAGGCTGGCTTTGAACTAGTCAATGATGGGACTGGACACCCTCCCAGTGCTGGGGTTACAGACACGCCCACCACATCTGTTTCATGCATGCTGGGAAAGCACTCTACCAACTGAGCTATACCATCACCACCTCGAAGATCTTGGGGTTAATCTTGGGAACCACATTGACCTTTATGGGAAATTTTATCAAACTAGTTTGAGAAGGGGGGGAAAAAAAGTTCCTGGTCTCAAATTTAATCCTAGATCTCCACCTGCTGACCATAATTGGAATTGCCATTTTTTTGCTATATGCAATTTACCTAATTGCTAACACATTCACAGACCTCCCACCAAGTGCGGAAGCCTCAAATTCTGTCTTCACTGGGGAGACCCGCTACATTCAGTGAGCGTCTTTGTAAAGTAGTCCACTTATTTATGCGACAGAGAAGGTGCACACATGCATGCGTTCCATGGTAACACAGTTGGCGGGCAGAGACTGCTTCTCCCTTTCTACCATGTGGGGGCTTTTAGGGACCGAACTCTGAATGCCAAGTTGCTGAGCACACGCCTTACCTGACTAGCCATCTCACAGGCCCCCAGGGAGTGTCTTTTTAAAAAGTGACTCACGCAGGGTCTGATGGTGTGGCAGTTGAGCCTACCACCCAGGAAGCCGAGGCAGGAGGATCAGGAATTCAAAGCCAGTGTTGGCTACAAGAGGGGGCAAATGGTAAAAAGACTCTTTCTGAAGACCTTGTGTGTGCTAGGTTTTGCTTAGACACCAACATGCAGATCTTGTTTCGTTCTTAGAGGAATTACCTGGGAAGAGTGTTTTCTTTCATTTGCTACTAAAACCACTCACGGTCAGTTAGTGGTTGTTGATGGATCCATGATTACCTGCCTGGTAATCAGGTTCGATTTGTTCATCCACCCCTGACTCGCTCACCCAGTGCATGTTGATTCCGCCTCTGTTTTGAGCCAGCATGGGCTAGAGGACAGACGTGCACCTTTCCCTCCTGCAGCTGAAGATGCAACGATGAGCCATTGGGGGCCGCTAAGTGCACGTTGAGCTTCAGATTTGATGCCCATCACTGCCACAGAGAATGCTTGGAAAGTTGTTAGAGGCCAGGCAGAGTTACTGGCTCAGAGAAGACAAGGGCTTGGAGACGTGTTGGGATGGAGTGGTCGCTAAGACCCCAGCATCTGCCCCAAGACTGAAAGAGGCATCCCATGGAGGGCCAGGGAAAAGCATCCTCTGTAGACAGACCAGCAAGTGCAAAGGCCCTGAGTTAGGGATGAATCGGGGTGTGTACAGAGGGCAGGAGGAGAGAGGTCGGCTAACCACTGGCCACCACTAATGGTCAAGATTTGCTTGTCCAGGGGGAGGAGCCTCAGAGGTGCTGAGCGCAGTAGCATCAGACTTCACTCGTGTTAGTCCATCACAAGAGAACTAGGAGCAGCACACGTGGTCTCAGGCCTCTGCATGGGAAGGGGGGGTTGGCTTCTGTGCAGGCAATTTCTCTTACCCGCCCCCCTCTCCCCCAGGAGGCTTCACTCTTGTGTCCACGGCTTTAGAAGCCTTAGATGAAGTTACCTTGGAGGCTGAGTCCCTTGTTTCAAAACAAAAACAAGGAAAGACATTTCCCTCTACCATCTGCCGGGCAGATGTGGGTGCGAGAGTGGGTGTGAGCAGGACCTGGAGGAAGAACCAGGAACATGAGCAGGTCAAGTTCTTGCTGAGGATCATGGGGCTGCTGGGTGGTGGACTGACACCACATCCCCTCAGCTGTGGGGGAACACCCCGCCCCCCAAGGTCTATCCCTGAGTTGGGAATGTCTTCCTATAGCCTTGGTCCCAGCGCATGAGAGTTGGGCACTAATCTTGGGGGGGTAGGACAGAGTCCTGGGGTGAGAGGCTAAGCTGAGGACCCGCGTGTTGCTTTACGAATGTACATCACACGGGCAGGGATGGCATATTGACAGGCCCTCAAATTCATGTCTACAGGACACAGAGTGGGATGGGTTGGAACCGGAGGGGCGGGTCCTCCGTGAAGGGCATGCATATCACCACCCTGATTGGCCCGCAGTCACCTTTGGTTGCTATAATCTGGCAGAACACAGGGGAATAAGGCACTCTACGTCTTTATGGGAAGTCTGCAGGTTTTTTTAATAGTACTTTAAGAGATACTTGGTAGTTTCCAACCCAGACCTTCCTCTCTGCCTTCTGCTTGCCTGGTGCCCACAGTTGGCTCTGTGCTTAGAAATGGAAAAATATTCAGTGGTGCCACCTCCGGCCAGCAGGTGGCAGTAAAACATCCAGATTCACAGAATCGTGGGCTCCTGGTTGCCTCAGAGATGGATGAACTGGTCGTCTAAGGCTCCATCCAAGTCCTGCGTCTGTTTGCCATCCTCAGGTTTCACTGGCTGTCCTGCCCCGCCAGCATGTGCTGCCTGAGGCTGCCTGTTCGCTGGCCATGCAGGAACCATCCGACTCTTTACAGAGACAGCGTGAGGTGCTGAAGGGCTCATTCTTTTCCTAACGTGCTGAGCTGGCTTAGCTTGGAAACTGGGCTGAAATGATATTGGCTGACAGGATGCTTCATGTACCCAGCCCAGGTACAAGTGTGGTGCTAACTGAGGACAGGTTAGGGTTTCAAGGAGGGCCCCCCTTGAAAATTTACACAGTCCTGTTTCCTCTCTCTCTCTCTCTCTCTCTCTCTCTCAGCAGATTTATTGAGAATGAGAAAAGAGAAATTCTCAGATACTTGGTTTGAGAAGGGCAAGAGGAACTCCCCCTTTCTCTTCCTCCTCTGTCTCCCTCTTAACTATGTCTCCACTTACCTCTCCCTCTCCTCTCTCTTCTCTGTTTCTTTCTGTTTCTATCTCTCCTCTCTCTTTCTCTGTCTCTCCTTTTCCCCTCTCTCTCTTATCTATTTATTCATCTTTTTGCTCTCTCTCTCTCTCTCTCTCTCTCTCTCTCTCTCTCTCTCTCGCTCTCTCTCCCTCCTGTCTGTCTCCAAGTCCCATTTACATGTGGGAGTTGATTAAGCCTTCCTTAATACAAAGGCCAAATGCAAATGATATGCTAATCATGCCCTCTCTCCTGATGCTTCTTTACATCACCCTGATTGGCCTTGGGAACCTTGCACATCCCTGGTGTCTGGCATCTCACTTCCAACTCACCTGACCACAGGGTCTCTTGACATGTCACTGTTTCCTTCCTGACAGATGTCAACAGCCCCAGGAAGCTGCACCGAACAGAGACTTTTCCTGCCTACCGGCCTGAGAACTGACTGTGCTGGTCCAGAACGCTTGGCACCCGGAGGCATCTGCCTGGGATCCGCTTGGAGGAGCTGCAAGGAGGAGCCGCAGGGAGGAGCCGCAAGGAGGAGCCGCAGGGAGAAGTCATGGGGGGAGAGAGGCAGCTTCCAAGAGGCCCAACCTGTGTGTGGTTCTCAGAAACACTGCAATAAAGCCTCCTTTTCTAAAAATCACGTCTTAGCCTGGTGGACACATGCCACAGAGATACTGACTCCCCCATCCCTCTTCCCCTGTGTCCCTCCATCTGTCTGTACAGCCCCCTTTAGTCAGAGGTACAAAGAGATTCTCCACTGGGCCCCTCTGGCTGCTTCCACTCTGTCCTCTGTGGATCTCTGCGGTTTTTCCCTTCTGAGTGTTTCGCTGTATGACGGTCGGTCTTGACAATAAAAATGGTTCTTAATTCTTTGTGGTTTGTCTGCACCCTCCTCTTCCTTGGTTGCTAATGCCAGGGTTCTGGCAGCCTGCTGGGGCTCATAGCTGTGCCCCTTCCAGTTTGCTCTTCCAGGTATGCGACATGAACATTCTAAGGAACCTTCTGATGCCGTTGATGAGGCGACAGAGCCCACTCTCAGTGCAGCTGTCCCTCCCTGCCCCCTCGGAAAAGCCCATTTCATTTGGAGTACGCCACGGACACTTCCAAAATAAAAGATGGCTCCTCAGCTGCATGGTTTTTGGATGCGACACGGGTCGCTGGAGACCCTCAGTATTTCTGGAGCGTGGGGGACAGTGAGCACAGAACTGTGTTGTTGTGCTTGATGCCAGTTCACATGCTTATAGGTCTGTCCACTGGGGCACTTAACATGTGGGTGTCTGCTTGAACATCGTTGGCTGAGCCGTTTATCATGTCCCACGGATGCTGTGGGTCTGCAAGTCTTTCAGGGTGCTGAGACACCCCGGTGAAGAGGATTACATTCAGCTAACTGTTAATGAATGGCTGGATTAACATGTGAATGGTTTCCAGCTAACAACCACTTTTGGATGTGTCTGTGCCCCTCGGGGTTCTGAAACCTTCTTTCTACATCATCCTAGCGCCTCCTCCTCCTCTCAGATGTGTGCACATTCATCTCTTAAAAATTGGGCTCGCCACGCACGTTGGTTAATGCCCCATTGCTCATCTTTCCGGCTGTGCCCGGTTCTTCTTTTCTCATAAGAAAATCTCCTGAGAGAATTTCTCCCCAATTCCCATAACCTCAGCTAACAATGAGAAGATTAAGAGAAGGTAGATGGAATTCAAGAAATAATTATTATTGGAATGAAGGCAGAATGGGCCAAAGTGAGTCTGCAGGGAGAAGCTGTGGGAAGGAAGGCTGTCGGGTGGGTTGCCTGCAAGAGAAGATCTGCTTAGGGCCTTTAGGGACAGACTTTGGGAAAAAGAGTTTGCGAGGGGAGAGGGGTCCTGATGACTCGTGTGTGTGTGTGTGTGTGTGTGTGTGTGTGTGTGTGTGTGTGTGTGTAATGCACACTCAGACATAAGCTTTTCTAGATGGGCATGCTGTCTCCCGTTCTCTACCCAACCGCACCTCTGTCCCCTCGAGCCCCCCACCCACGAATCGATCAGCCCACCTTTTGGCCCTCAGACTGCAGTCAGGCTATCAGATTCCTCAAGGTCAGGCTGCCTGGGGGCAGAGCCCACGGTGCCCATCAAGGCCTAAGATGTAAATAGTTGAGCTTTTTTGTGCCTCGCAGGTTCTGTGATCTTCCAGTTCCAAAATAACCACGGATACAGATGTAGCTAGAGACACGAAGCAGTTTAAATCAAATTTTATTGGCAGGTGGTCCACTCACAGTCTCAGCACCCGCTCTGGATTACAGGAGGCCCTGAGAACTGTCTTTTACTATGTCAGATGTTCAGAGAGCTGTCAACCAGTCAGAAGACCCTTTGCTGCCTGTCTGTCTTTCGGTTTAAAGGGGTGGGGCTTGAAATGACTTTGGGGTTCTGTAAACCTCTCACTCCAAAGGTGGTTACTCTTCTCTATTGCTGTGAGACACATGGAGGCACAAACAACCTAAGGGGAGAAAGGAAGATTTATCTGGCTCGTAGTTCCAGAGGGGAGATATAGCCCGGTATGGTGGAAAAGGTTTGGCTGCTGGCAGAAGCTGGAGACAGCCTGAGTCGCGCCCATCTCGGAGGCTGAGAGCTGTAAAATTGCCAACTGAAAGAGCTGATCTCTCCTGGAAGTAGGGCAGGGCTATAGAATGAGTGTCCCCTACCAGGGACACCAACATTTTTTTTGATGTGTTTGAATCAGACGGCACTGTGTCCCTGTGGAGGCCCAGGGGTGACTTTGGGAATCATCCTGGATTGCTCTACCTCCTTTTTGCTTTGCTCTGGGGTTTCCCAGGCTGACATCCAGGGCTGGAGGTGTAGGCTGCCACCATTTCTGTCTGGCACTTTTACTTGGAATCCAACATCTGAACTCAGCTCCTTTAATTTGGAAGGTGCAGAGTTAACCCCTAAGCCATTTCCCCAGCCCTCAACCCTTAGTAAAGAAAATCTTTGTTCCTTTAGATGCCGGATACACGCATCTATGTGTAGATCACGGTTAAGACAGCAAAGTTATTTCCCTTTTGTAACGAAGTGGTAAGTTTTGTAGGTTAAGTCAGGGATGGAGGTCTGACTCAGCCCACTTCAATGCGAGCTTTGGGGATCAATCCACGACGACGATGAGGCCCAGCTGAGGCAGGACCACCTGGTCACCCTCACTGACCTCTGCACATAAACGAAGGGCCATCACTCACATCCTCTGGCTGTTGGTGAAACATCGGCTCCACACACCCAAGGTAGACCCCCAAACCTGTACTTTCTCTCGCCTTCTCCACATAGTCTCAATGCATGCTGTAAATGATATCAAACTGTATTTCAAGAGTCCCAGGCGGGTGACTGCAATCGAAAGGGCCATCAGGTGAGACTTCTGCCCAGAGACAATCGGCCAGGTGTTTTCATCACAGACACACAGGACAATCAGCTGGAGGTCAGACTCCACTGGTGGATTCACGAGTCACGCCCCCAGCCTCTTCCTGTGTGTGTGTGGGGGGGTGTGGGAGTTCAGACACTTAGGTACGGAGGCAACTGGGCACTTGAAGCTTCACACAAGGAGGGAAGCCGCCGTGTGACCCCCGTTCCTCCGAGTAGCATCTTTCTGGCTTCCACAGAATTTTCTTTGTTGGTATAACAACTAATAAAGAGATGTGGTTTGACTTTCTCTGTGGCTGGAGAACAAGATGGTTCACACTGTTCTGGGGACAGTGAGGCCCTGGTTAGAGTCGGGATCATTCCATAATGAAGACCCTAGGCCTACTGTCCCCGCCCCCCCCACCTTCCTGTCTATCATGGTGTCTGTTACCTTGAGAATTCTTCCATTCTGAGTCTAAGAGCATCCTCGCCGTTATTGACTATTGGGAATGCTGCCTTCCTGTTCTACTCCAAAGCAGAGGTCGCTTGGGTGACCCACAGACTTTGGAGGTGACCCACAGACTTCAGAGGTATTCTTGTTTCCCATTGTACCATCCTTGTGCTGTCCCTCTTGCTGGGCATATGCCCTGTTGGTTTCTCCTCACTTGCTTTGGACACTGAGAAGACCAGGCCCCACTTTTTGTCTGTGATGTGTGTGTGTGTGTGTGTGTGTGTACACGCTTGGTGGTCATGCACTCTCAGCAGGGACACAGCAAGTGTGTCTGTAGGAAAGATCTGCAAGTTCTATCCTCGAGGCTGGATCTCTCTCTGCTTCTGCACACACAGCTTTCCGTACATGGCCGCATCTCTGTGAGCTACATCCACGGGATCCTTAGCCCCCCAGGATGAGTCCTGCTCTTGTGACCAGGTCCTCAGGCCCTGATGGGGCCCCTGGGCTCCTGTCCCCACATGCATGTCTGCATTCCTTGAGAAGTTCAGGTCCTCTCGGGCAGTCAGGTTTAGCTTCTTCCCACAACCTCCTTCCACTGGGCAATTCTGACCTTTCTCTCCCCCTTCAAAAGTGACAGTGGCAGGATTTGAGCTTAAATCTTTGCATCCCAAGTCCCCCTTGGATCCCTGGCCGGGTGAGGCTGCCAACTACACAGTGTGTTGTGTGTGTGTGGGGGGGGAGCATACATGTGGATATATGTACACCAGAGCCTGTGAGCAAGGGTCTTTGATCAATCTTCCATCTTGTTGTGAACCTGGGTCTTCCATGAACCCTAGAGTGCAACATTAGGGTTAGTCTGGCTACGCAGCCTCCTCTGGAGATGCCCAGGCTCTGCCTTCCAGGACTAGGGTTGCAGGTGGGTCACCTGCTAGGCACCAGCTGTAGCCAGCTGCGTTGGGGATTCCCAGTCTCCTTCTTCTGAGGCTGGAGTGACGGGTGGGTGGGCTTCAATGCCTACCAAGCATTTTACTTAGATCTGGGGATCTGAACTTTAGTCCTTTTGCTTATAGGGCAAAACACTTGGACGACTGAGCCATCTCTACATTTCAATATTAGATATTTGAACTTTAAAAAAAAACAAAAACAGAATTCGGGGAACTCTGGCTCTAGGGTGTTCGGGTTCACCTTGAGACATGAGGATTCCATGTTTCGGTAAGAGACAAACCTATGAAAAGACCTGTCTGGGTGAGGAGTGGGGGTGGTGGGGTCCAGCTGACCCCTAGGACTCACTCAGGGGCCGGTGCCTCGCAGGTGAATCTCCCATCAGCAAGTTAAGTGTGCCTGCTTAAGAGTGAAGGAAAAGAATCTATTTTGATTTAATTGTGTCTGTAATGGCTGTCCATTGGTAGAACATCAATACATTACAAACTGCAGGGACCTAATGATGCTGTCAGTGGAATCGCTAGTGTGACTTTTAAGTTCAAGTACTGGGACCATATTTTTGTGACCCTGGAGAGCACAGTACCCAGTGTCCCCAGGAGCTTCTGTTTGGGGGCTCCCTCCTCCAGAGAAGGAGAAGCGATGTGTACCTGTGTGTGTGTGTGTGTGTGTGTGTGTGTGAGTGTGTGTGTGTGTGTGTGTGTGAGGGGGGGGGTGTTATACACACACATGCATCTGGAAGCCAGGGGACAACCTCGCATGTTGCTCCTCGGTGTCTTCCATCTTGGTTTTTATGACAACATTTCTCACGGCTCAGGACTCACCGAGAAGCTGGTCTGGCTGGCCAGGGACTCAGGACCTGCCTGTTCTGACTCTCCTGTGCTGAATCTTCCTTTCTGGGTTCTGACCTCAGGCGCTCATGCTTGCTTGGGGAGCACTTTGAGGACCTGGGGTATCCCCCTGGGAGTGCTTTGCGCGCTGCTCCTGCAGTTGTGGCCAGAACAGAGTATGTGCGCGTTTATGCACTGTTGGGTACGAGAGGTTTAATTTTGTGACTGAACATGTCATGTCAGCGTTCTAATATGAACATTTAAAATGGACACTGTGGCGTGTAAAAGCAAGTGGCAAAATTCGTGTTCCTGACTTAAGTTTGCTTTTCTTCCAGTGAAACTGAATAGTAATAATATTTGCAGTTGGCAGGAATGGGAAGAGGCTGAGAGCAGAGCAGGCTGCGTTTTAGCTCATTTGCTCCATGCTTCCTGCTTTGGGAAGAAGAACCCCTTGTGTTTCATAAACTGCTCACTCATATTAGTTTCCCTTTATCCTGGCCCTCCACGTTCCTCCCACCCCCACCTCTCCTCCCTCTACAGTTGTTGGGGGTCATGTTCTCCGTCTCTTTCTCCATTTTTTAAAATTCTTCTTTCATATCATACACAAATATAGTGAACTTACAATACATGCATACCTTGCTTTCATTTTTAAATATATTTTATTATTATTATTATTTTACTGTCTCCTACATGAATGGAGTGAACTTGCTACAAGGTAATCAAGTAGGATTGAAACACCACATGTGAATTAAGCTGAATAGAAAGCTTTTTATATTCACTGGCCAGTGGGCCTACTCTTTGGGGGTTACAAATGTCAAAACACAGACCCAAGCGATTTCTCAAATGAGTTTTTATGTAAAGTCCCCTCAGATCTAAGTCAAATGGAAAGTTACAGAGAGCAAGATCGACAGTTTTAGCACCATGGCGACATACAGCGTTTCTGTGGGCGTTTCCAGGACAGTTACCTGCCTTGACCTTTTGACTTCCATTTCCTTCTAAGTCCTCTTGTAAATGACCAGGTTAAAAATGTCCCATCTCAGTCTCAGTGGGGTCGAGCCTGACTTGCAAGAGAGCTTACTTTTGTTCAAACTTTATCTCGAACTTACAAGATACTCACCTTAGTCCCCAATCCCACCTCCTCCCCTCCTCTTCCCATCACAATTCTTCTTCTTCCCTGCCCGGCTCCCTCCTGTTTTCCAGTCTTTGCACCTGTGTGGTCCACACTGGCTTTCATCTGGTTGCCTTCCATGGCGTGTGCCCCAGCACTGGATCCTTCTCGTCTTTAAACAGAAACACCACAGAGACCTGTCAGCCAGGGAAGCTCTCGCTGTGAGAATCACAACACGGGCCTTGCTCCCAACCGGGAAAAGATGGTTTATTCTCAGCCAACCATGAGCCCCAGCATCCTAGAACACAGACTCTGGTTACCTAACCCGGTGACAAGTTCCACTGTGGAAATGGCCCCGAGAACTTCTCTAGTCCCCACACGAAAGATGCCATGTCTGTGTTGGTGGGGGATGGTAAGATATTGGGTGAGGGCGCAGAAGGGAAACTCTCCATTCCAGGTTTGTCCCAGCAAGCCACACCACAAACAGAAGATACGGCCTATTGATGATGGGAACGCGGGCAGAGAACTATAGGGCGCGAGGGAGGTGTGGAGATTTTGCAGTCTTTGGGCGGTGGGGGGGGGATGGACCAAGAAGGGTGAATTGTTATCCAATAAGGTAACAATTTGGAGGTTCCTTGTCCAACCCCTCAACTGCCACAGTGTATGTGACTGAGGACCATGTGGTCAGCTCTTGTCCCTGCTCCTGTCCCCATGAGGTACTACATTAGGGGTGAACTTTCACAAGCACAGACTCTAAGGGTGGGAATGGTGTGAGAGAAAGCGCTCAGGAGCCAGAACTGCTGACCTCTGGGGGTTGGGGAAGGAAAACTCTACACGGTTTCTGGTTAATGCTGGCGCTGGCAGGAGCCAGCCCCTTTGAAGAAGGCATTGTGAAGGTTTAACCTGAACTCACCAGGGTCAGGTTAGTGGGAAATAAAAAAGTCTTAAGTGGGTGAAAGGTAACTCAGGTTGCTCTAGATTTGCAATATTCCCACTCTCCAAGATCACAATGCAGTCATTCAGTCAGCCTGAAGTGAATTTTTTTTCTCAGTGAACCTCAGGGGACATCTCCTTTTGCCTTTGCTCTTTCTGAGGATCCCGGAGCCTGTTCCTTAAGGATAAAACAAGCTGCCGGGACCAACTGTCTCCTCCCCTCACTCACGTCCTTGCTCCTTCTGTATATAGCTCTGACCCTGCACCCATGTTTGCCTTTCAAGACTGTCAGCCCAGCTGATTTAATAATTGACCTCAGTGAAGGCCAGAAGCCAGACACCCCCTTTCCAACAGCAGCTGCCAGCCAGTCACGCAATGACAGCAGCTCAGACAGACGGTACAGATTTCACCCTTCACTGCCCCCTTTTCAGAGGCGGACCTTCTGAACAAAGCACGGAAGAGGAACATTTGGTTATCAAAGAGAGCCCGCCAGCCCCCCAATTTACCTTCTCCTTGGCTCTCATGCAAATAAGAGCCAGAGGCTCACAGGAAACTTTGAAGATAAGGATCACAGAGCTGCCCACCCCAGGCTTCAATAGGGGCTTCTGAGGGTCTCATGCTTTACCCGGGGAAGGAAGAAAGAGCGAAGAACAATAACCCCCAAAGCCTCTCTGAAGGCTCGAAAGCCGCTTCCAACCTCTTGCCAGGAGGCAGCTGGGTGCCTGATATCGGCTGGCTGAGGCTGGATTTTCCCCTGCAGTATCCCAAGAGTTGCTGATTAGGTTCCTCTGAAGGAAAAGGAAAGATGTGTTCCAAGAAAAGTTTTAGTGAGCAGCAAGTCAAACTAAAGCGGAGAAATGATGGGCAGTCTTTTCTGGAAAAATAACCTTTCTCTCTGGAATCTTGCTTGGCTCTCTCTCTCTCTCTCTCTCTCTCTGTTTTTCTCTCCTTGACAACATCTGTTGGAGGCCTTTCTCCCTTGCCAGTTGCACCTGGCAGCTTTCTAGGAATCCCCAGCACCTCCTGGTATTATTGTTGTTGTTGTTGCAATTCAATGGACAGCATCTTGGGCCATCCTGTAATCTCACTGAGCAGAGAGATAAAGAGAAAATTAACAACCTTCTTTAGGCAGTGTTAGAGCATCCATACTGGGACAGTTTCGAAAGTCATTCCCCCCACTACTGGGGTTACTCTGAAAGAATACACCCTATTAATCTGGAAGAACTGACTCTAATCCTTCAAAGATAAAGTGGCCACCCTTCCGGCACTCCTCTGTTTCTGAAAAGATATGGAGATTAGTTTTCCATTGTAAATAAACCCTACTTTGAGGTTAGCTACAAGATCAACTGGGTTGGGCCCCAGGATGAATAGACCAATGAGATGTACATATGTAGAGGACCAAAAGCTCCAATCGGGTTTGCAGAAACTGGAGCTAACCAATGAGGAAAAGCCACCTTTCCCAGAGCTGCCTGAGCCTATAAATAATCCTCACCCTCATGGGGCGCCCTTGCCCCTCATGGGACCCCCCTGCCTGGCGTCCATGAGTTCCTACTTGACTTTGCTCTCACCCCGCATAGATTCCATGCCTGGAGTCCATGAGTTCTCCAGGGCTCTCTTGCCCCTGCGGATTCATGTCCGAGAGTTCTGTTCTTTCTCTCCTCTAAAAAAACTCTGCCTTAATCCTTGGGGAGTATTCGCACTTCGATCTCTGGGACACACAAAACCTCCCCTGCAACATTTGGCAAGCAAAGCCCAGAGATCAAAACCCCATACCATTTTTACTTCCCCCAAAGTCTCTTTCTCTTAGCCTCCTGCTAGAAATCTGTGTGCTGAGTGTATTTTAATAACCTGCTTCTCTTTGAGAAGCTCAGGTATGTAACTACGCCCCCCTCGCACCTCAGCACCCTTTATTCCCATTTTTAAATAAGCCCAAACTCAGCTTCACACAGGTTTTCCTTGAAATTCTTCTTTGCCTCGAATGCTAGAATCCAGTTTTCTCCGAGTTGAAGTCCCTAAAAGGCTAAGAGAAAGTAATGTCAAATGACTTTTGTGCAGATTCATTCTGTGTAGAGCCAAGCTCAAGGGAAAAATATATCCATTGGTCAAAGTAACCAGGAGGCTCACATTGAAACCTCACATTGGATTGAATGATATGTTAATCATTCGGGGAAGGAGTGGAGGGAGGGATGGAAGGTGGAGGAGAGATCTCTGAGGGAGATAGCTTAGAGATAGGAGAAAGAGAGAGAGAGAGAGAGAGAGAGAGAGAGAGAGAGAGTCTATCTATGGGACTCAATTCTTTCCCCCATGTTGGCTTCTGGGGACTAAACTCAGGTCTCTGGGTTAGTGAGCAGATACCTTTATCTGTTGAGTGAACTCACTAGCTCTTTAACCACAGTTCTGACAATCCAGTAAAAATGTTTGTCCAGATTTTGTGAGTAAATGGAGAGATGGGATGAAAGTTGATCACAGCTTGCTGAACTCAGTGAAACTCCTACAACCTTGGACTTTATATGAAGGTCCGACAGTCAGCTTTGTTTTTCCTTTTCCATTTTCATGTGTAGGTACATGGGGAGTAGGATGGGTGCATGTATATGTGTGTTTGCATGTACACGTGTATGTGTGTGTGTTTGCATGTGCATGTGGGTGCATATGCATGTGTGTGTGTGTTCGCATGTGCATGTGGGTGGATGTGTGTGTGCTTGCATGTGCATGTATGTGTGTGTGTGTGTAAGTCAGGGGTTGGTACTGGAAATCATCCCTAATCACTCCTCCATCTTATTTCTTGAGTCTGAGGTTTTAGTCAGGGCTCTCAGATTGGCCTAACCTAAGCAGACAGTCACACCCACCAGCATCTCATGTAGGACCTGGGGGTCTGAACTCTGATCCTTTGTTGACATTTCTCCTTGGTCCCAGCTTTGTTGGTAGTTGTGATCATCATACTTCATGTAGGAACCAAACTAACACATAATTGCTTTTGTGATATATCTATGTCTAACTATCTCTCTATCTATTGCTCTGGTGCATGTCTGAGTGTATGTACTTGTGTACACACACACACTTATGTGTACCTATCCACATGCAACAAACACACATATGCACTCTATACACATGTACATGAAAAATAAAAATACCCCCAATAATAATAAGTATTAATCCTCATGGGAACATACCAGGTACTTTGCTCATTGCAATTTGAGGTTTATTTGTGCCCCGAGTTTGAGGGTGTACAATCCATTGTGGCAGGGAACTCCTTGCCTGCTCACATCCTGATGGCCCAGGAAGTGAGAATGTACAGAAGGTGTGGCCAGGCTGTGAATATTCAAGGTCAGTCCAGTGACCCTCCTCCTGCAGTGAGTCTCCATCTTCTAAAGGTGCCACTGAGCACGGAATGTTTCATCAACCGAGCCTACATCCTACATAGTAACAGGAAGCATTAGCTCTAGAAGTCCTGGACATGAAGTTAGACAGCTGGTCAGAGTAGAGAAGGGAAAGGTAGTAATAAGTATCACTTAGCCAACTCATAGTTGGCCACTGCTATTAATAGGTTATTGGGGTTGGAGAGATGGCTCAGGGGCTAAGACCCTGCCTTGAAAGCAGAAGGACCTGGGTTCAGACCTGCATGAAAACCCCAGGCACAAGCCTGCGCTTGGGACTCTGGAATGTGGAGCCTGGGAAATCCCAGAGGGAAGCAAGAAGGAGGTAGAAGCAATCCGGGATGATTCCTGAAGTCATCTTTGGGCCTCCACAGACACACACACGCACACACACACTAAGTGAATAAATAAGTAAAAATTGTTTAAAAAGGGAAAATAAAAGATTACCAACTTGCAGATGCTAGTGAAGTACTTGTCGCCAGCCAGGAATAGTATGGTACACATCAGAGGAAGCTGAGAGCCGTGGGGAAGAAGGGCAGTGCGCCAATCAGGTGCCAAAGGGCATGGGTTGGGTGTCACAGCCAGGGGGGGGCCTAGCTCCTTCTCTTCTGCCTTCCAGCTACTTCACCTTACGCTAGACCCTTGAGCACTCTGATATTCGGGTTCTTTATGAAATGGTGACTGGGAGTCCTACATTGCAGGACTTGGACCAGCAGGTTCCTACTGGGTCTGACTGGTGCTTCGCACAGGGTCATCTCTGTGGTTGGTCCTCAGTGAGGCGTTGTGCAATGTCCTGGGGCTTTGTGCCTACCGTCTGCGCGTGGCATCCCTGCCTTCAACAGCACAGATGTCGTTACACTTGGTCACATGGTCCCCGGTCACGCTGTCGGCAAGGGGAGCCGCTGCGATAAGACGTGCACGTGCCATCCTTGCTGGCTCAGTCATACCGTCCAAGTCAGTGAGCAGAAGTGTGAGTGTTTTCAGGAAGCCCCCAAGACTACCTCACTCAGGAAAGCCCAGAATAGAGTCAGATCCAGTCAGGCTGGTTGAGAAGCATAAGCTCTGTTCCAAGATGCAACACTGACCCCTAGGAAGCTGGGGGGCGAGGGGAGGAACGGTGCACTGGGCTTGGACAGATGGCCCGCCGTGCCCCGTGTGCTGTGTCCAGTGTCCCCTCAGATGTCTGTGAACTTTCATGGGCAACAGAGGAAAGAGGATGCCATCCTGGGCAAGGATGGCACGTGCACGTCTTATCGCAGCGGCT
>JALPQD010000245.1:2833375-2848375 GCA_023101885.1 Typhlomys cinereus
GGCGTAACCAGTTCCCGTCGCCCTGGTGTTGGTGGAGGCCCTACCTGTTTAAGCTGGACTATGTTAAGAGAATAAAGCCTCTTGTTTTGCCTTAAGCGGTTTGAGTGTGATTTGTAATCATCAACCAATGCCAGATAAACCAAACTCTTTCTGGAGGGTGTGAGGGCGGTAGAGAAGGGGAGAGAGAAAAGGGGAGGGTATAGAGTGATGGTAAGGAAGGACGGAAGAAGATGGAGGGAGGAAGGAAGAAGAGGGAGGAAGGACGAAAGGGAGGGAGAAGGAAGAAGAGGGGGGATAAGGATGAAGAGGACAGGAAGGACGGAAGGAAGGAGGCAGACGGGAGGCGGGAGTGATGGTAGGTAGGGATGGATTGAGGTGCGGTAGGGATGTCGGGGAGGTAGGGGGATGGAGTTAGTTCGTTCGTCTATAGCTCTCTCTCTAGCTATCAGCAACTACATACCGATATGAAGACCTCACTATAGATTTCTTTCTCTCTCCCTCACCTAGACACTATCTGCTTCCTCCCTCCCTCACCCTCCCTCTCTCCTCCCTCCCAACTCCCTCTCTTCTCCTCTCCTCTCCCTCCCTCTCTCTCTCTCTTTCTCTCTCTCTCTTTCTCTCTCTCTTTCTTTTTCTCTTTCTTCTCTGTCATCTGTCAAATATCTATCTTTATCATATACCTATCTTTCTATATCTATGTATCATCTATTAATCTGCTTTCTGCCTAATATCTACCTATCATTTATCCTGCATCCATGCATACGTCTACCCACCCATCACCCACCCATCCCTGCATGCACATGCCTCAAGAGTGACTTGGATGCGTGCCTAGCATTCTGATCAGTTCCAGGAAGCGGAGAAGACTGCAGGCTGTTGAAACAGCTCCCCCCACCTGGTGGCCTGGGAAGTTTGTGCAGGCTCCGCGTGACCTGTGGTGACAGGTGAGTCCTGAGAACCCAGAGCAAACAGATCTGTCTGCAAGGACCGGCTGCCCTCCTGGAGGAAACAGCTGCTGAAAAGACCCATTGGAGAGGAGTGTGGGGCCCAGGGGCACTGCCCACAGTGAGGGTGGATCAAGTACAGAAGGCCGGACACCCCAGAGATCTTGAAGGAGCAGGAGGAGGCATGCAGAGGGACCACGCATGTAAATGACAGAAGAACTCGGCAAGGACATGATAGGTGTGGCTGTGCTGCCCAAGGCAGCAGAGACGAGAGGGCAGAGGGAAGCTGTGAACAGAGAAATCTGTGGAAAAGGAAGTGGTGTGACTGGCAAGGAGTGAATTTACTGCTGCGTGTGTTGGGGGGGTGGCGGTGATGTACACGCTGGTGAGCAACAAGACTAAGAGTAGGAATCCTGGAGGACCCCGGGGCTTGTCGCTGACCAGATCCAACAGCTGTGGCAGAGGCGCCCCCAGCCCGGCTGATGGGGACGCACATACTCAGCAGTCAGCACACCTGTGCCGCTAGCTCCTCTCCAACACCTGCATCCCCGTGAAACTTCCATCTGCACTCGTGTGTGTGTGTGTGTGTGTGTGTGTGTGTGTGTGCACGTGCACGCCCCTTTCCTCTGCATAGAATCTGTTTCCAAAGGTGTGTGTGCATGTTTCCCCAGGAAAGCACCGTCATGCCACAGCCTGACATACACAGGGCTGGACGCATCCTCGCTTTGCCGTGGTTACTCGGCTGACGGGGGCGGCTCCTTCAAATGCCGGCCATGATGAATACATCCAGACACCTCCATCTCTGTATCCATGGCAGCCGTCACCGTCCGTCACTGCACTCTTTCCTGGCCACTTCAGGTAAGTCCAGAATCCTTGGGCTGATCTTCACGAAGTCGCACTTCATCTGCCACCTCCGCATCCCCGGCCTCGGCGGTGTGTCTTCCTCCCTCATCTTTTCCTTTCTTCCTCCATCCACTCGCTTCTCCACTTTGAGGCTTGGCTCTCTCAGACCTCTCCCAGCATGCTCGGCTCTGGGCTGTTGCTCTGTCCCTCTCGGTCTCTGTCTCTGCCTGAGGCTCCTTCCTCCTTTTCTGGTTCCCATCCCGGTCCCAGGAATCCCATGCGATGTAATCTGACCGCCATGGCGCAACTGGGCCTGTGGTTCACCACAGTGGGTGGCAGTCCACTCAACAAACGGCAAGCTCCCCATGCCTGAGGCATGGAGAAACCACACACACACACACACACACACACGCACACACGCACCACACACACACACACACACACAGTGCAAAAGGGATGTAGTTGTGGCTGTTGCGGATGAGCGTGGGCTCTCCAGTGTTGAGGGAGCTGATTGGCATGTAAGTCTGAACCACATGTACGCATACACCTTCCTGAGAAGCAGCTGTGAGCACAGCTGGAGGGGAGCAGGATAAGGCTGTGATTTGCACAACTCTATTTCTCTTCTCCGTTGAATTGTTGCCAGCTCGGCTTTCCAGGTGGTCTTGGGTTCATCTGCAAACTCCTGAGCTTGCTCTAACCACACAGAAATGGGGTATCCTTTTCTTTATCTCCCCCTGTGGGTCAAGTCAAGACGTCAGGATTCATTGATTCACCTCTTTCTGGTATCAACCAAGGGCCTACTTCTCTCTAGGATTCACACTTGGTAGTTCAATAAACAAATGGGAACAGCATCACAATAAGGTCCACACACACACACAAACAAAACTCAGTGAGTTGATAAAGATGCAGGAAGACAGCTTAGCTTTTCCTGCATTTGGGCCCTGTGAACCTCGAAGAATATTCTAGTCAGGAATAATACAGAGGATGAAAAGCTGCAAACTCACTGTCAGTCTAATGACAAAGGCGACTACGATCCAAACCCTGTTGTAATGTGTGTGTGAGAGCTGCAGAAACAGGATTCAGTGTAGCTGCTTCTGCTGGGTACGACAGGCCCAGTGGACCATCCAACAAGCCCCTCAGGAAATCATCCACAGGGTCCCTCGGGAGATGCTGCACTTGCTTTTATTTTTGCAGTGAGACAATACTCTGACCCAAGCAGCTTAGGGGAGAAACAGGTATTTACTTGGTTTCATGGTTCCACACAGTATGGTGGGAATTGAATAGCAGAAAGCAAGGCTGGATGTGGGTTCAGGTCACAGCAGCCAGGAGGAGGCAGAGAGAGCAAGAGCAGACTGAAAGGAAACAGGATGGGGCTACTGCCTTCCTCCAGCAAGGCTCCATCTCTTGAAGGGGCCACAACTTTCCCAAACATGAACACCAGCTAAGGATACAAGCACATGAGCTTGCAGCTCATAATTCAAACCCTGACGTGTCATCTGCAGAAGTTCCCCAGGATGGGATTTAGCATTCTCCAGTGGAGGAAGGGGGGTAACTTGTGGACATTCAAGGTCTCTTCCTTACACCTCCAGGATTTTGTGAGAGAGAAATATCAACTGGGGTGTTCTGTCCCTGGATTCAGCTTCTTGTGAATTGTCCATGACTGTGGGCAGAACATGCTGTGGGCGGGACTTCCTGTGACACAGTGTCTTGTGAGTTGTCCAGATGCGAGCTAGTCTCTTTGTTATGTACCTGCTTGTGGATCCGATATGCTGGGGGCGGGACTTCCTGTGATACCATGTCCTCTGAGTCACACTGAGTTACTATAAATAACCCTACCTTATTGAGTACCAAGATTGTCGTAGAAGGATTTCTTCCTTTTATCATCTCTGATGCCCTCTATCCAGGGTGAACACACAAAATGTTTATGTGTACCTCTCTGCCCAGTGGAAGTCATGCAACATTGTCCCCTGGAACATGTAGAAATCCAGCATTTTACCTGGAAACTCAATCTTCAAACTAGACATCTCTTTCTGTTTTGACAATGGTTCAGCATAAACCACACCTGTTTGTGGGTCTGGACTGAGCCCCGTTGTCTCTCTAGGCTCCTGTCACAGGTGAGATTGACAAGAACCAGGAGCTCATCTTTCAGTGAAAAGAAAGTTCCAAACTCCAGGCTCTTTTAAGAATTTCAGTGAGGGTTGGGGAGATGGCTTAGGGGTTAAAGTCTTTGTCTTGCAAGCAAAAGGATCTGAGTTTGGCTCCCCAGATTCCACATAACAATGCTAGGCAAGATAAGGCAGTGGCTTGTAAGTCTAGCCCTGGAGTGTAAAGCCCGGGAATCCAAGCAAAGCAGTAAGAAGGTAGAGCAATCCAGGATGAGTCCTGATGTCACACTTAGGCTTCCAACAGGCATGCACACTCAAGTGTCCACACACACACACACCACACACACACTCATAAAGAAAAGCTGCATGCTTTGTGGTTTGCATTAAAAAGACATAATAGGGAAATCATTTGTATGGTCTCAGTGGTCTTTTGAGGAGTGTGTGGAACACTTTGTATAAATAAATACTGAGCAAGATCTGAGTCAGTAACCGCGAGGGGAGCGGAGCCGTTGGAAGACCCTGTCAGGAAGACAGATTTGTAAGTCTCCTGGGACAAGTGGAGGCAAGTTGTATATTAGGGACTCCAACAGGTCAGCAAGTAATTTGAAATCTGAGTTTCTTCTATTATCTATAGTCCTCTGTCTGCCCGTGCCTGACCTCAGGGGTCAGAGCTTGGATTTAAATTGCTTCAGAAATTGTAGTACTGATGGTGCCCACTGGGTGGCGATATTTCCATTTGGAAACCTGGGAAAGCGGCTCCAGAGAATGAGCAGCTTGATGTTGGCTCGCTGTCTCGCTGTTCCGAGCCTGAGTTTGCAGTCAATCAAAGAAGCCTTGCTCACGTGCTCTCCCGCCCCGTTCATCTTCTGATGTTATCTACAGTTCCCACCACCCAAGCCCACAATATTTATATCTGTGGCATCTGCCATGCAAATCGTAAATGCCAGGAAACATCTGGATTGTTCTAGCATCTTCTGTAGAAGCTGCGCTGCGGAGGGAGAGAATGAAAGTACCTATTCACAGGGGGTCGGAGGGTGATGTCAAGACTGAGAGAAGATGACTAACTAACTAAAGCAGGATCTTCCGGCTCCCTGGCCACGTGGACGCAGATAGATTTGTCGCAGAAAAACTTGTTGACAAGAAATATGGCATGAAACATTTTAAAAACATATACATATAAACTATATATTTGGATATATTTAGTTTTTTTAAAAAATTTTTTTGTGAGCCGTTCATTTGTAGCATTCAGCCTAAAAGCACCCGCTTCGAGGGGCATAGCCATTTATTTCATTGGAAGACAGGCAGCCAGGCACAAACACCAGAGAGGAATCAGGTTAGGGGGGAGTAGGGGAAGAAGGCTAGTCAAGAGGCAAATTTTTATTTATTTGGGTGGTGTGTATGTGTGGATGTTGTGTGTTTGTTATATGTGGATGCATGTGCATGTGTGTAGGTGTGGAGGCTAGAAGACAGCCTTGGCTGCTGTTCCCCAAGGACTACCTATTTGGTACTGTTTTAAAATTTTTATTTAATTTTATGTGAGTATGCGCACATGCGTGCGTGCATGTGTGTATGTGTGTGTGTGTGTCAGTGTGTGTCAGAGAGCACTGTGTGTCCCTGTGGAGGACCAAGGGTGACTTCTGGAATCATCCTGGATTGCTTCTACCTGCTTTTTGCTTCACTCTGAGATCTCCCAGGCTCCTCCTACCAGGACTGAAAGTGCAGGCTGCTGTCATTTCTGCCTGGCTTTTTTTTTAGAGGATTAAGGTAGAGTTTATTAGAGGAGAGAAGACGGAACTCAGGGACCCCAGAAGTGGAGTGCCATGAGGGACAGGGGCAGCCTGGAGAACTCATGGACTCCAGGCATGGAATCCATGAGGGGCATGGAGCTAGAAAAGAACTCATGGACTCTGGCCTTGAATGCTGCCTGGCATTTTTGTATGAGACCTGGGGTCCCAACTCAGACCTTTTGCTTTTGAGACAGAGTCTTAACCCCTGAGTTATCTCTCCAGCCCGCCCCCTCCATTTTGTATTTTAAGACAGCACCTTTCACTGGCCTAGGACCCTCCGCAAAGGCTGGGAAGACCAGCCACCTTCTCCACCTCCCCAGTGCTGGGATTGTGGGCGCATACCACCCAGTCCCAGTATTTAATTTTTCATTTTAGTACTTTATTTAGTTTGCACAATGTGTGCAAGAGATGGAGGGGACTGGCGCAGAGGAAAGGTGTGCGCATGCCACACTGTGTGTGTAGAGGTCACAGACAACTTGTGGGTGCCAGTTCTCTCCTTCCACCCTGTGGGCTTCCGGGAATTGAACTCCGGTTGCTGAGTTTTCACGCAGGTGCCTTTGCCTGCTGAGCCATCTCACAGCTTTTACACGTGGGTTGTGGGGTTTGAACTCAGATCGTCACGCTTGCAAGGTGGACACTTTGAGCCATGTCCCCGGCCTTAGAGGCAGCTTTGAAAAGCTTCTTTGGTGTCTTGGGGCCCTGCTCAGATTTCCTCTCCTTCTGGACGCCCATGTGGGATGCGCTCCATCCCCTGTGGATGCCCACATGGAATGTATTCAATCCCCTGGGACAGGCATTACCAGTCCTGTGAGACGCTGTCACCAAGATGATTCCTCTCCCCCTCCCCCTTTGCCCTCTTTTCACTCATATGTGCCCCAGCCTTGTGTGGAAGGCCAGCTGATGAGCAGTGACCTCCCCCCAACCTTCACCCCCCAACCCCTTTCTTCCCTAGGCTAGATTAGCCCCTAGACGTGTCTTGAAGGACTACCTTGATTAAGTTAAACCTAGACGTGAGTAGGATCTTTCCCTGGGATTGGGGCCTGGCCAGGACTATAAAAAAGGAGCAAGTGAGCCGAGCATCAGCAGCTATAATTCTCTGCTTCTGAATGTGCATGTAGCGTGACCGACTAGCTGCCGCCTGCTCCTGTTCCCGTGTCTTCCCTGCCATAATGGAGAAGCCCTTTGAACCGTGAGCCAGAATAAATCTTTCTTCCTTTAAATTCCCTCTTGGTGGGTTTTTGGTCACAGCAAGGAGAAAAGTCAGGATAACAGTGTAAGTGTGTGCTGAACTACAAAACTATGGAAGAATGAGAGGCAAGTCACAGCGAGAGAGCACAGTGTCTTAAATGGAATGTGTGTGAATATGTGCACATGCTGTATGTGTGCATGTGTGTATGTGTTGTGTGCAAACATGTATGTATTGTGTGTGCATGTGTTGTGTGTGCACATGCATGTATGCATTCTATGCTATGTGTGAGTACATGTGTCATGCATGTACATACATATTGTGTAAGTGTGCATTATTTTGTGTGTGCATGTATCTTTGTGTTGCATGTGCGTGCATTTTTGTATCTATGTATGCTTATATGTGATGCATATGCACACATGTACAATGTGTGAGCATGTGTGGTACCAATGTGCTATCCATGTATGCATACCAGTATCATATGTGCATCTATGGGTGTGTTGTGTGTGCATGTTTTTAAGATGGAGATTTCACCATCAATAGTGCTAATTAAAAAGGTGACTGAATTTGATTACAACTAAAGTAATATGTTTTTAACATGTCCACAGAGTCAAGGCTGTCTTAAGCTCTGAGTAGATGTCTTTGGCCAAATATTCTAACAGTTGTCAGCAAGCCTGAATGTTCAACCATGGTCTTAATAGGCCATGTTAAAAGTAGACCACGACTTCCTGGTGATATTATTGGATGATTGATCCATAAGTATTTTTATGGTGTAGGGGAAACTTGGGGACCTTCTCTTTGAAAACCTTCAATTAGGACATGAAGCCTAAGGATCTCCAATCAGTTGCACCTGGATTCAAACATTTTACAAATTTGTATGCACAGCAGGCCGGCTTTCTGGTTTCTCCTTACTGTGATTTGAATCAAGCGGCGTATAGGCTATCCCCCTAAGCAGAGCCTGTGCGGGGATGTTGTGGGAAGACCCTGCATTCTGGCTGTACTAGGAGAAAAGAGGCTTCCTACATTGGCTTCAGCAGCAGTTCCCACGGTCCTCTGGATCACGCTTGCCCAGCTGCCCACTCCCCCAGCTGCCTGTTCCCCGCAGCTGCCCGCTCCCTCCAGCTGCCTGCCCCACCCCACTGTCCACACTGCAGCCAGGAGGTGCATCTTAAAGGCTTACATAACAATAGACCTTTGTGGCCGGGACCCCTGAGTCCCCCTCAGCGCAGTCCGTGTTCATTCATCCACCCGACTTCACCAGCCCTCTGCCCCAGGACCTCACACTCTGTTTATGGCTCCTACCCTTAGCTATGGTCTCCAGGCACCGAGTTCAAGTGGTTCTTCTCAGAGACTTGTTGCCTGGCCACAGTGCATTTACGCTTTCCAATTATAGTGAACTTTCCCTTCACAGAACTTACCACAACAGAAATCCAGCAAATAATCGGGTAATTTATTGTTGAAGTTCTGTTTCCTCCAAACAGCTTTTCTGACGCATAATTTATAAACCGTCCAATTCAGTTCTTGCTGGTAAATTTATAATTGTGCAATTATCACCAGAATCCATATTTAAATCATTTCCTTTACACTCAGGAGTCTCTTGTGCCCATGTGAGATCTAGGCCTGTTCTCACCTCCAGCTGAATCATGGCTGTGCTTTATGCCTGTCTGTGTTGATCAGTTTAGACATTTCACCGGGACCACATCATGAGTGCGGTCTTGTGCCTCGCTTCTTGCACTTGACACACTGCTAGTGTGTATGAGTTTGTGTGTGTGTATGCAGGCACATTCTATGTGTGTATATGCAGGTACACGTATGTGCAACTATGTGCATGTATATGCAGGTGCATGTGTGTGTAACAATGTATGTATATGTGTGCAGGTGCACATGCATGTGCTTGTACCTGTGTATACATTAGTGTGCTCATATGTATATGTATGTAGACAGGTGCATGCACTTGCACTTGTGTGTTCATGTGGGTTTGTACCTCTATGAACATATATGTATGCATGCATATATGTGTGAAGATGTATGTGTGTATATGTGTGCATGCACCTGTGTGTGTGTGTGTAAGTGAGAGATCAATGTTGGATCTCTTCCTCAGTCATTCCCTGAACCTTATTTGTTGGGACAGGGCTTCTCGCTGAACTTACAGCCTGTTGATTCAACTGGACTGACTGGCTGACACACAGTGTTTTTTCTTTTTTCTCTTTTCATGTGTATGTGTAGTACATGTGTGAATACTTGTCCGTATGTACATGGATACATGTGTGTATGCATGCCGAGGTCCAAGATTCATGTTGGAGACTCTCCTTAATCACTCTTCTACCTTTTCATTTTGGAGCCAATCTTTAACAAACCTAGAACTTGCTGACAGGATTAGTCTAGACAGCTTCCTCTCAGGCTTCCTGGTTGCTGCCTTCCACAGCTAGAATTCCACGTGGAACGCCACACCCACCCAACATGCTCCTTGGAATCTGTGGATCCAAACTCTGGTCCTCATGTTTTGTTTTTTTTTTCCCTCTGTACATTGCTTTTATTATTTACATAATACAATATAGCATCAATGCTGAATAGCATGATTATGTGCAATACATAAATATGAACTATCTGTACACATCTGCAGGTCTAACTCAGAACTAAAGGTACATAAAACTGAAAGCAAAACTAAATGCTTTAAGAATAAAGAAAAAAAAAACTAGGACTGAACACTGCAAGAAATCAGAAGTAGTGCCTCGTGTACATACTTAACTATTTACAGATGGAAACAGGCATTACCACAACACTAATCTAACTATGCTCATTTATATAAAAAAACCACAAGTTTCATACATCACAAAAAACCTTCCATTTAAACACAGAAGTGATATTACCAGACAAGCATCAGTGAAGTATACTGCCTTTTCTAGTTGTTTATTGTACAATGCTTTAGATAATGCAGCCCATGCAATACACCCAAGAACACTAGAGTCCTACACCCAAATACAATTAATATGTAAAGCAGCCCTCTGCAAGTGGTGCTGGATACCACTAAGAAGTCTACTGCAGCCGTGTTGGTTATGATTTTCCATGCAGAAGGGTAGTTACATTAAGAACTTAAGTCTTTAAAAAGCTTTAAACGTTCTTTCTTGAACTGAAACATTCAACAGTCCTCATGTTTTTAAGACGAGCTCTTTACCCCCTGAGCCATGTCCCTAGCTTGTTCCACAAAGGGCTGTAATAGGTCCCATCTCCAATTCAAGACAGCAATAGTTGTGTTTGACCGGAAAAAATAGTTGCATAGCAGAGGTCCACGAATATTTACCCAAGTGAAAGTTGATTCAGCGGCTACTGAGATAGTATTTCCTGCGAGGCACCAGTCGGCATGTAAAGTTGTCTGTTGGCACAGATGGGCATTTTCATCTTTGTGGCTTTGGATGCAGAGACTCCAAGAAGCAGAGATCCACAGGCCTCAGTGAGCTAGACTAACTGCTCAGCTCCAGGCTAAAAAGAGACTCTGGGAAAATCAAAACATGGGAGCTGACATGGGCCCATTGGGTCTGCACAAGGACGTGGTCACGTGGTGACCATTCACAGCTCTGCTCTGCTAATGACTTGCTCTGGGGCTTTGGCAAAACCACGTTACTAGCAATAATCATCAGCAACACAGATAAAATGTAAGATGACTTCCACATGTTCCTAGTGGGTATTTTACCTAAATTACTCATCGGCTCTTAATGTAAACCCGAAGATATGGATATGCTCTATGTATTCTTGCTAAATAATAGCAAAACAACAATGGTTATTATACAACCTTATTGTTATCATCATCATGACCACATGCTACACACCAAGCTACGTTCTCCATAAATTAAAAAATTATCTATTTTTTTGCAGCAATCCAAGAAAGTCAGAAGTGCCACATCTACTAGATTATAAGCTCCCTGAAGGGTGAAAACTCACTGGGCAGGCCGTGAGTCTGCCAATGTGTTTCAAAGTCTGCCCAAGTACAGAACCAGCCCCTCCATCTTACCCATCTGTCCAGAGAGTGGTCCTGCTCACCGTGGACTGGGGGTCTCTATATCAAGTAGACAGTTTCCTGCAGGCTTGCTCAGGGGTTCTTCATAGAAGTGTCCAGAGCTCAGCTTTCAATTGGCAGACTTGACACCTGTATTGCATTGGTACAGTCATGCAGGATTTCAGCTCCATATGAACTCAGAGGGTCTGGGGTCTGACATCAGGCACCTAAGTAGCCCCTTGGTTTATTTGAATTATTGGTTCCCTCCTCTGAAGCTTGGTCATCTCCAAGATCCTTTTTGTCACTGTGTCTTGATTTGTCAAATCTCCAGCAAGTTCTATGAACCACAGGTCCATGTTTTGGTGATGAGCCAGGGGGGCTAACTCAAGGGCCCAGGCGCCTATGCATGTAGACTGTGATGTGGATTTTCTCTGGGAGACATGAACAACCCTCTACTCACCCCAGCTAGGACATCGGCAACAGATGAAGGTGGGATCCCACGGCAAGCCAGCTAGGTGACTCCATGAGCTTGTTGGGCTTCCTTAAAGATTGTGGTGGCCCCAAAGCAGCTGTTCCCTGAAAAAATCTCACCCAAGCATGGATGAAGACTCCCCCAAGGAAGGACAGAGGAGTCCCCAGCTGGAATCTCAGGGTAGGGTCTGTTGACTTCCCGACCCTTTCTTCTGTGAGAGAATGTTAACAGGCTCCACCTTGGTAGTCAGGACTGATGGGAGGAAGACAGTTGTATCTCTTAAGCCCAGAGCCCAGCATTCTACGAGACAGCCCAAGAGAAGTTATTCAGATGGCAGCATCCAGAGGCTCTCTGTGCCCTTCCTAGCATGGACGCATGGGATGGCTGGACAAAGCCAGCCTGCTCCTCCTTCCACAACCCATGAACTCCACCAGCACAATGGCCGCCACCTGCACTAAGGTTTGAATCTGCAATGTCCCCCATAACGTGCTTGAACTCTCCTCCCCAGCTGGCAGTGCTGTTTTAGGAAGTTGTGGAAACTTTGGTGTGGGGAGGGATGCATGGCTGACAGAGGTGGGTTCATGGGGTGGGTCTGGAAGATTGGGCTCCATCCTACTTCCAGCCAAGAAGGCTCTCCTTCCTTTATGGTGGAAAAGGCATGGCTGGCTGGTAGAAGTTGGAGGTGACACATCCATCAAGGGGACTGAGAGCTGCAAAACTGCCAACGATAAGAGCACACTTCTCCTCAAAGGTCCAACCCCTGTGACCTCCCTTCCTCCAGCAAGGTTCCACCTTTTAAAGGTGCCCTGACCTTTCCAAACAACTAAAGATTCAAATACGTCAGCCTTTGGGGGACAACTCACATGATAATCTGGTCTCAGATCACATCTGGTCACATCTGGCTTATGATCTCTGTGGAGAGAGACTATACCGATCCAAAAGGTTCTAGTACTAATTAACTAAACCTCCTTCAGTCCTTAATCTATGACTAGGAATAAGAACACTCAATAGTTGCAATGTAATTTTATAATTGTGATTAATTATAATTATATTGTAATTATCATAGTTAGGTACAGGTGTCAAGTCGATAGTTGAGGGTTTGAGCTCTGAGCACATGTGTAGAGAATTAGTAGTTAAGCCTAGAGTGAACCTGCAGGAGATAGTCTAGTGGATGGGGAAGGCCCAGCCCATGGTGGGTGGGACTAGACCCTGGACAGGTGAATAAAATATAGAGAGCTGATTGAGAGTCCGCATCCTGTGAACACTTGGCCAGACATGCTGGTCTGGCAGCAAGGATCGTCCCTCTCTCAGCTGTTACATGGATAATGAGTGGCAAGTTCCTCAGCCCTGGTGTTAGTGTGGGCTCCCTGTCAAGCTGGACTAAGAACTATAACTAGACTATCATAAGAGAATAAATCCCTTGTTCCCTTAAGCCATTTGATGGTGATTTTTATCAGTAGCAATGCTTAGTGACTGCAACATCAGTCACAACAGTGCATGAGTGATAGAGGAGAAGTGAGAAGTACATTTCCATATTCTGCCTCCATTTACCCCTGTCAACCCCAGTGACCTAACCAATATTAAACAGATGACTTCATAAGTACAGAGCAAAGATTTCCCTGTGTTCAATATAAAGAAACATTTTTCTCAACAAGACTAACATAATGCACTTCTAAGTCTTTTAAAAGTAATTCGTTATCATGAACATTTTTCTGGTCAATAGTGATAAGAATAACATTATCTCTTTGTCTGGAGAGTATTTCATTTTTTTTTGTTATACCTTGTACTGCTATAGATATCCTGATCATATACTGGGATATGACATGTGTGTCTCTACTGATTTTCATGTTCATGTGTGCTGTGTGCTGACATGTATGTTTATGTGTGCACATGTGTGTATTAGAGGCCCAAGATGGATGTTGGAAATATTCATTAATTGCACTTTCCTTTATCTGATGAGGGAGGCTTCTCGGTCAAACAGAGCTCGCCAATCCGGCTGGTCTCCCTAGTCCACGTGCTCTGAGGATTCCCTATCTCTGCCTTCTGAGGTTGGAATGACTGGTGGGCCACTAAGCCCACCCAGCAGTTATATAGGTTCTGGGGATGCAAATTCTTGATTGTTTCAGCATGATACTGGGGCATGAATGGCTTCGCTGTGTGCAGTGCTCAGTGCTTGAGTCAATACCCAACATATCTGCCTGATTATGCTCTTTTCCAAAGGCTTGCCTAGGCTGAGCCCCACTCATGGCTCACGGGCGTGGTTAGCAGACTTTGCTTGTATGTGACTGTGACTGAGACCACCGCCAGGGACTTTTTTCAGCTCGTAGAGGTTCAGGGAGCTACAGTTCACATGGCCCTCTTCTCTCCCTAGAGAATTCCCAGGCAGGGCTCACTTTGCTTCCTCCATAGGACCAAGAAGAGCCAAGAGTAATGGCTTAGGTGGGTAATCCCCACTGTGGGGAGGCTGAAGTAGGACGTTCACCAAATTCTGGACCAGCCTGGGTCCCACAAGGAGACCCTGTTCTCAAAAAGAAACAAACAATTAATAATGAATGGGAGGCTGATGGAAGGACAATTATCTTCTACAACCTGTGAAACAGAAGAATCACCCATCTACCTGAGGGTTTTGACTCATTGAGGACCACCATAGGGTGTGTCCACCCAGTGTTGCTAGCTGACTCTTCCTAGATGTCTCTAGGTCACGTCACACAGAGACTTTCAATCCTTCTTTCTACCAGCAGTGTATGAGGCTACCTGCCCCCCGCCACACTTTGAATGGGTCTCTAATGTATCTGTCTTATTCATTTCAAGAGATCTTTGGTTTCATTGTTGTATTTTATGTCTGGGATATAGAATCATGTGTTCAGTTACAAATCACAAGTGACTAGACCTGGCATGAAGCCTTGCTTGAGAAGTTCAAAGCCAGGCATGGTATGATTTGAACTCTACAATGTCTTGGTTCCGTGATCTTGGGAATTTCTCCACCTCTGTAAGCCACAGAAGATGAACTAGACAGTGATTTTGTTGAGTGCTGGCAATTAGCTGAGGGAATGATACATGGAGATTACATAACCCAGGGTGTGGAGGTGCTGTGGAATTACTGAAGGCTTTTGCGCCCCCCCCAGTAGCAGCATCAAGACTCAAACCAAACACAGTGTTCACTGGTGCCTGATATTTCATGATTCTGATTTGCTTAGGCTCCTGGGAGCCTGTAATGGCAGCTGTGCAGAGAGAGGCAGAGCTTACCATGATTCTCATTCTCATAGGAGCAAGTCATGCTGAGAGACCTCAGTGCACATTTGCAAACCACCCACTAGAATTATGACTGACATATGAAAAGCTACTCTCATCTAAAGACACGTATACCACCACGAGGCCATCACTGCCCCCAAGGCCACAACTCACCCATCACCCAAATTTCCTCTCATCTCTTTTGTTGTTCCTGTTATTTCTTTGTATCTTTTGAAAGAGCACTTACTCTAAGATCTACCTTCTTGGCAAATTTTAAGGATGCTGTGGGATAGTGCTAGCTATAGGAGCTAAGCTGTATGGCAGGTCTGCAGATTGATCAGTCTTAGGTGCTATTTTAGGTCTGGTTCTGAAATACTTTGGTATTCAGTGCCATTGATTGAGGCTTCCTCTCTCTCAGAAGGTCTTGACTTTTTCAGCACG
>JALPQD010000245.1:2853375-3220875 GCA_023101885.1 Typhlomys cinereus
GTCTCTAGGTATCTAAGGGACAATAAGCGCTTGTTGCTTGCGTGCATTTTACCAGTGCTTGGGGAAGAAGCGCCACACTGAGCGGTGACGGATCAGTAATTTGCGATGAGTCCCTACATGGCAATGCGCTCCTGAAGCACCTCTGATCATGGCACAATCCCAGAATTATTTATACATACGATCCATCGTTTAGTATTCCAAGCACTAAGGACAAAACACAAACACGTTTGAGGGAAACCACAAACCTTCCCCTGTCTTCGCAGGGTACCGGTGGTCTCTGTGGGTGGTCAGGTGAGAGAATGTATCTGGGGAAAGTTTTACCTGCTAGAGTAGTTGGTTTCCCGCATTCTAGTCTTCCATACAAGCTTGCTGACTTATCTTCCCTTTTCCCACGGACACTTCCTTGCCCCTCACCCACTGTCCCCTGTCGCCTGCCTGTAAAGACAATGTGAGTCTCCAGGGCTCTAATGCGTAGATGGACTTGAGGAGTGTGTTGGTGCCAGCCTGCTGCAGTGGCTTCCGACTACCTCCTGGCTGGGAGGTGGGGCTGACCATGCATGGGCTCAGGCTTGCTGGCAACACGCATCTGCACAGCTTGAGTATGTTGGCAATGAGCTCAGCTCGGGCATGTCCACAATACACGGCTGGCTTCTGCTCGGCTCCTGATTGAAGAGCCTGCTGTCCATTTCAGCATCCAATATTCATATCTACTTATCATCTATATGTCACTTTTCTTCAATCTATTTATCATTATCTATCTTACATTTATCTACTTAAAATGAAGTATCTACCTATCTCTACTATCTCTCTCTCTCTCTCTCTCTATCTATCTATCATCTATTCATCTATCAGCTATCTATTTATCATAGTTAGGCACAGGTATCAACATGACAGTTGAGGGTTTTGAGTTCTAAGCACATTTGTGGAGAGTTAGTAGTTGGGTTAAGCCCAGTGCAAACCTGCAGGAGATTGGCTGATGAGGAAGGCCCAGGTGGGTGGGATTATGCCCTAGAATAAAACACAGAGCTGGTTGAGAGAGTCAGCATCCTTGTGTACACTTGGCCAGACATGCTGGTCTGGCAAATAAGGATCATCCCTCTCTCAGCCACTATGAAGAGATGGTGTAGCCAGTTCCCTTGGCCCTGGTGTTGGTGCGTGCTCTCCTATCAAGCTGGACTAAGAACTGTAACCAGTAATCATAAAAGAAAATAAACCCCTTGTTCCCTTAAGCTGTTTGATGGTTATTTACAGCAACCAAGCAGGCAAACTGCAACATTATCTATATCATATATCTTTATCTATCATCATCCATCTATATCCATGCATTATCATCTGTGATCTATCCATTATCTATCAACTATCAATCATTACTGTCTATTTATCTATCTCCTTTATCTAGTCCATTCAGTCTATCTATCTATCTATCTATCTATCTATCTATCTATCTATCTATCTATCTATCTATCTATCTATCATTATCTGTCTATGTCTGTCTGCAATTCTGGGAATGAAGCCAGTACTCACATATGCTGGAGGTGAGATTTATCCTCATGCTTTTTTCCCCTTACTTTTCGTTTTGAGATCAGGTCTCATTGTGTTGCCTAAGCTGAATTTGAACTTTCCCTGTGACCCCTGAACTTGGGATCCTCCTGCCCCAGGCTCCCCAGTAGCTGGAACTGCCCACTCTGCCAACCCTGGTGTTTCTAGGGAGACTTTACAGACATTTAGTTTTCTATATTCCAACCGCGCAGTGTGTATATGTGTGTTTTTCTAGATAGAATTTGTGGGTACACTAATATTTTATATTTTAGCTATTTTGCCCATGTCTAAAGCCACAATTACTGGGCATTTCTAGACAACTAGACAGGGTTTAATTCCCACTGAGTTCATCTGAAGATAATTTGAAGTGTGATTGTCTTTTAAACTGAGATCATTCTAAAAATGTTAGACAGATGCACATCAAATTACAGTGTGTGACAATCAAATGCTGGACATCAGCGATTCCCTGCGTTGAGCTGAAAGAACCAGTTTTTCCATTGTGTGTCTTTCAGGGGCTGCACTGTACGTCCCCCCTCAAGCATACTGAGGAGAAGGAACCTGGGAGTGCTACCAGTCACTCTTTCTGGGGTGTTGCGGGAGACAGGTGGCCCAAGCCCCAGGTGGCCCACGAAGTGACTCATTTCAGGAGTGGTTTGGGAACAAGCATCTTCTTTTGTTCTTCTCATATGTCCTTTTCTTCTTCCTCAGAAAACGACTAAGTCTCACATCGCAGTATTTGTTTCTCATGTTGTGACACCGAAAGAGAAAAGTTCCAGATTTAACCAACTACAATTAGATTTGTGTCTGTGTCTCTGTGTGTGTGCGTGTGCGTGTGTGTGCGTGTGTGTGCAGCTGTGTGTACAAGAGGACACTTGAATGAATGAGTGACACTGTGCATCATTCTGGATGTTCTACTTCCTTGTTGCTTTGTTCTGGGCTTTTCCAGGCTTTACTTTCCAGGGCCACCGTATCTGCTCAGCACTTTTATGTAGGATCTGGGATCTGAACTCGGGTCATTTTGCTTGAGAGGCAAACACTTTAACCCCCTGATCTATTGCTCCAGCTCCCACTGAAACTTTTAATCCCCAGGGGACTCTTCCTAGAAAGAAAGAGCTGGATTTCAGTTGGGAACAGACAATCTCCACTTGGGGAAACTGCAGGTGAGCCACAGTGCTATGTGGACCCTGGCTGGGTTCCAAGCTCCTGCAGGGTCAGTGGTCTTAGCTCACAGTGGAGCCGGGGGTCTGAGCTGGCACGGTCCACAGGTTGCGATATCGGCCACCTCTGCAGAGTCACCCAGAGTGGGATGAAGTCACACAAATCCCACCCCTGCACTTGTCTGTCCAAATACATACACATATGAAAGTACACACACGGTTGGAGAGATGGCTCAGGGGTGAAGACTCTGTCTTGCAAACACAAGGTCCTGAATTTGGATCCGGTGTCCCATGTAAAATGCCAAATGGAAGCAGCCTGAACTTCTGACTCTGGTGGGCAGAGCCTGGGAAATCCCAGAGCCAAGAAAGAAGAAGAATGATTCTTGGTCCTCCACAGACACATACAGTGCCCTCTGATACACACACACACACACACACACACACACACACGCACGCATGCCCAATAAATAAATAAATAAATAAATAAATAAATAAATAAATAAATATTTTTTAAGAAACAGAAAAAGAAAATACATACACATATGAAAATTTATAGAGCTTTCCAAGTAGGTTGGACTGGGTTGCCAGAAAGCCCCAAGACCTGCCTTTCTCTACCTCCCCCATCCTGGGAGTTCCAGTGTGTGCCTTTCCCCAGTTTTAAACATGAATTCTGGGGATCTCCCTCAAGTTCATATGCTTGGGCAGAAGTATTTTATCTACAGGACCCTTTCCCTTGCACTCTTTTTCTTAAGAAGAGTATAACTTAATAGGTTGATTATCTAAGCTCACAGGCAAAGGCAGATTTGAAGCTATGTGTGATGGAGCAACAATAGTTTCCAGTGTTACCTGAGGAGGGAAGCAGCACATATAGAAGACGGGATGAAATCAAAACGAGTCACATGCCTATGGGAAGGTTTGTAGGAAGCTAAAGGTTGTGACATAGTAAAGCTGGTGGGAAGAATGGAGAGGGACACTATGGTTGAGACGATAACAGCAAGGAAATGTCCCGACAGCTCAGAAGCCTAAATGGTGCCACATCCTTGCAATCCCCATTTGCTCTTCTCTTCAGCAAGAGAACTTCCAGCAAGTTCTAGTGGGAACTGGAACACTGTGCAAGCAAACTTCAAGGGCGAATTTGAGACATCACTGTAACCTTAAAATAGTTAGGGGTGGGGCATGGCAAATGTTTTCCACAAAGGTCCAGAACGTGGACATTCCTGCTGTGGCCTCTCCTGCACTCACTATCCAGTCTGCTGTCTTGGTACAAAGTGGAGTCAGTCAGTTGACAGGTGGGTAAGTCTTTGCTCAAGTAAAACTTAAACTTTGGTTGGTGAAAGTCGAATTTAATGCTTTTCACATGTCATGCGATGACTTGAACTTTCTCTTTTTTTTTTTTTTATAAAAAACACTGAAGCAAAAAAAAAAAAAAAAAAACCACTGAAGCATACCAAAAATGCAATTGGTTTTTGAACTGTTAGAAATATGGAATTTGTCAAAGTGGGTCCATGGGCTATAGTTGGTCTCCTCTGAGATATGAGCCCACCTAATCGCTCACAATGCATGGATGCCATTCGTACTGTGAATAAAGTATACTAGTTTACTGAAAGGTACAGATGCAAGACTAAAGAATGACCAAGCCATAACAGATGGTGTTGGCTTTGAGTGAGGGATCAGATTTGGACAACCAAAAAAAAAAAAGGAAAAATGGTACATTGTCACTTTGGGAAACATTAAGCAGGACATTAGAGATCAATCACTAGAATATATTGGAACACATTATTAAGCAAGCAGGCACCCTGAGAATTGATTGCATTCATGTCAGAGTTAATAAAAATATGAAACTTGAAAAAAAGTGGCAGATCTCATTATTAAAACAGATGAGTGATACAGACATAGACTATGGAGATGGGAAGAAAATATTGACAGAAAAGCTAGCAAAAATAAAGTCTTTCAGCCTATACTCATTAAAAAAAGGTTGGCTAAATGATGCACAATTCTGTAGGGTTGTAATGCACTTCACAATGGCCAAGTGTTAAGTGGCAAGTCTCTATTAGACAGACTATTACAGATAATCCCCATTATCTGATGCTAACACTAATCTGGCTGCTGAATACTAATTCACCATTTCAAATTGCCTTTCCCCAAACTGTCTACTCAAATGCTAAGCCTCTCTCTCTTGTATTTTCCATTGACCACGCTTCGCAGGAATCTTTAAGTACATCACATTGAAAAAATACCTCGGTTGCTGAAATTATGGATCCAAATCAGAAAGATGATACAGAGCAGTTGGGAAAGCAAGTCTGTCAAATCCCTTGATTGACAAGTAGGGATGGCAGGATGGGAACAAGGCAGCTTTGCTGCTTCTTTGGGGTTTCTTGTGTAGTGTGGTGTGTGTGTGTGTGTGTGTGTGTGTGTGTGTGTGTGTACATATGTATGCACTGTGTGTACATGTGCTTGCATACACATATGAGCTTTATTTTTCTGTGAAAGAATTAGAACATTTGGCCAAACACAGGCCCATAAGTATCAGTGGTCTGCCGTTTGTACACGGAGACATGTGGTGTGATTCCTTTTCTCTCTCCAACTTGCTTGGCAGCTTTCTCTAATGAACCCAAAGGAAGTTTTGAGATCATCATTAGTTGGAAATTTTTCCTCCTCAAGATGGTGACTTGGACACCTTTTTTTTTTTTTTATAACCATTATCTCTAGTAAGATTGTATCTTTGGACAGCTTGATTGGGTTAAATTTTCATAAGTTGTTAGGCTGCCTATAATGGACCGTCTGCAGCCCAAAGTGTTTAGTAGGCCCCTCCATCTGTACATGAAATTGACCAAAACCTTAGCAGAGCAGGCAACAGGGCTTGACAGCACATCCCGTGCCCAGGATGGTAAGAATATTAACAAACGTCACATCTTGTAATGGAGCGTCTTATAATCTCCTTTGCACTCTGTAGACTCTACCCAATTTTTCTGGTGTTCAATCGAGGCTTTGGTTTCGTTGTCTTTGAGTGCAATATGCTTGCAATTGTGGCTGAGCTGGTTGTGGGTCACGCTATCTTCATGAAACCTACCATGGATTCTCAGGATGATTGACTGCTTTGATATTCTGTTGGGAAAACCTTCACGCAACCGAACTCCTTCATGTTGAGCCTAAAACAGCCTCAGAACCCTTTCCCACACAGATACGGACTCACATCACCTGGATCTGACACAGGGTTTGAAGCGCATTGTTTTTCAAATATTCTATAACATTCCTTCCCGTTCTGTTCAAGCGCTTGATCTCCAGAATCTGCCATGTGCTGCTTTGCTTCCTGACATCTCCCCCACCCCCCACCTCACATCAGTCTGCTAGATTTTGCACAGTAAATCCTTAGAACCAGCCGATGTCATCTAAAATCCCAAGGCCGATATCTAGAAAGTGATCACAGTTAGTATTATATGAATATCTATAGCGCAGGATTTCTCTTTCCAAGACATTAAGGTCAATCAATAGATCACTGGACGAGGGGGTTTCTGTTATGGATCTATGGGGGATGGGATTCCTGTTATATATCTATAGGTGAAAGGGTTTTTGTTATGTTATGAAGGGGGGGTTCTGCTATATATCACTGGCTGAGGGAGTTTCTGTTGTCTTAGAATGATTAATTAGGACATAAACGTTCCACTTTCATTTCTGTTCGATATTCAATATCTTCAATTCAATCTGATATCACATCTACAAATCAGTATGGTGGTCACTGGTCATAGGTTCCTAATTTGGGGACATGCTTAGCAGCACTGAGTGGAGCCTTGTGGGAGCCTTCCTGTGGCCCACCCAATCCTTTCCCCGGTGCTTCCTTCCTTCCTGTTGTCCTTCTGCCTCACTTCTGTGACTTCTTTGCTCCACATCCTCAGCTGCTCAGTGGCATACATCCTTGTATACATTCATGGAGACAGTGGCTGCTGTGTTGCGCAGCGGTCGGCTGTCCAGATGTGCACAGCTGTCTGTGGGTATAACATATGAGAGCCGTTTAGCCATATTTCATACTGATGCCAAAGCTTTGACTTAGGGTTCTCCTTTCTATCACAAAGGAGGATTTTCATCCCTTCTGTTCCCGAGACTCCCAGAGCTCCAGTTGGGCAGCTGTCTCTCTTGCATATATCCACATGGCAGGGTCCGTGTCTCATGTCTGTGTGTGCCCCTGACATTTTTTTTTGGAAAAAAGGCTCGTGTTGCTCTTCAGCTGAATCAACTGAGAGTTCTGTCAAATAAATCGTCATTAGTGCCAGTCATACATAATAAGACTTACGGGCCATGGGGGAATCCAAAATACAGAGCTGCTGCGGCCGTACGACTCACCCAGACTGGGTGGAACCACTCAAAGGCTTCCCCATCTTAAAAAAATGGAAGCATTTGGTGGAACCGTGCTTGTGGATGAAGCCAATCCTTTTAAGTCCTTCCCTGTCCACTCTGTCTGGTCATATGCCATGTCTACTGCGGTCACTCCCCTGGCTACTACCTTCAAAACTCAGCCTGGCTTTTGATGAGGAGGCTCTCTCTCTCTCTCTCTCTCTCTCTCTCTCTCTCTCTCTCTCTCTCTCTCCTCTCTCTCTCTCTCTCATCTCCCTGTGCTAATCAGATTAGTATTAGTTTGTATTTACCAACTAGGAACTGCCTTCTTGAGATGTTATTCATTGGAAGGAGTCCTGGAGACACCAAAAGTCATCTTTTACAATTTCAGCACACAACGAGAAGATTTACAATGTATTTTCTTTCTTGACTCCTTCCAGCTGCCTGGAGCGAGCATTCATCTTCTGCTTCCTTTAATAGGCTCTGACTTGTGACATCACGCTCCGAGAGCTGCAGTTTAACGGGTGTATTTCCTCCCTAATGCGCATGCATTATGCAGAGGTTCTAGACCTTTCCTTTAGTTTATTCTTCTTTTGAAGGCTGAAGAAGCAACTACCATAGGACTCCTCTGAAGGTTGCCAATCTCAGAACTTCATTCTGAGGGCGGGCTGAGCTACATTACCACCCAACAAGCACCCTAGCTGCATAAGGTACCTCTGGGGCTTGGCTGATGTGAGAACGGCTTGTTTTGGCAGTACAACATGAAGATGCCAATGGTGTTTATCTTCATTAAGGTGTTATCTTCTTCTGGGTGTTTCCAGAGTAACAACCTAGAGGCGTGTCTCGAATTTGCATATTCATTTTGAGGCAAGTTATCCTTGATTCCGAGGTTTTCTGACATGTTGGTTTCAATGTGCTTGAAGCTCCTTGGTCAAAGGAGCTTGACCTTGGATGCTGTGCATTGGCGGGGGGGGGGGGGTCTGATTTATTACACATGCTCCAGGGATTGTGGAAGGCTCTTGCATGTGAGGGAACAGTAAGGACCACCTGAGCAAAACAAAATGGTCCTCAGGTGGCGCTATAGTTATGAAGCAGGAAAGTCTTTGCATTTAGTAAGCAGAATGTTTGTGAGTCATTAGGGGATCTTGCTCTGACACTACTTTTAAGAAGTCAGGGTGACATTTACAGTGAATGGCTATTTCTTATTGCCAAACTTGTTCTATCACAGACACAGCATGCCTCAACACCCAACTCTGTAAAAGTGATTAATTAGAACATAATTAATTAAACATATCCACCTTATTAGTTAGGAGTTTTTTTAGTGTCAAGAGAAAGAAACCAACCAAACCTCACTTTAGGATGTATATCTAAAAAGACCAAGCAAGGTTCACAATGGCTTTAGGCATGTGGCCAGATTCAAGACATCCTTGGTGCCAACACAACAGTCTCCATCCTTAGCATCTTCTCTCGGTAAGACGGATATGATGATTAATGTCCAGGTGATGTGTCATGTCTTATTCTACCCCAGTCTCCATTCTGTCCCTGCAGTGCCAAATCGGCTACAGCACAAGCACTCTGCCATGGTGTGAATGTGAGTTGCCCCCACAGGCTCGTTGCCTGGGCCCAGAGAGCAGGTTTAGGCCTTGACGCCCCCCACAGCTCATGTGTTCGCATCCACAGATGGTGTTAATGTTTGGGAAGGGTGTGGCATCTCCTGGATTGATGGAGCCTTGCGTGAGGTGAGGAAGGCTCACCACAGAGGATGGGCTTGAGGTTTGGTGGTCCAGCCTTGCTTCTGGGGTTTGCTCTGGCTCTCTCTGCCTCTATGACGTCTGCGGTGATGTGAACCGGCTGCCTTCAGCTTCTGCTGCCCACTAGGACTTTTTACTACGATAGACTATATCTTCCCTCTGAACCCTCCACCAAATGCATCTCCTTTTTCATCCCTTAAGTTTCTGTCTGCATCTTGTCTCACAGTAGCAGAAAGAAAAGTGGCTGCCACACAGATCGACAGAGCCCTGTTCCATCCTTTCCCTCTGATTGCTTCACTCCTGAGCCTCTTCCATAGCCTGGGGAGTCAGGTACTCCAGAGACTACGGGATTCTCCTCAGAGGAAAACACAGCAGTGTGGTAGGCTGGTCTCAAGCAGAGGCCCATCCATTCTCTGGACGAACCGTGATGCTTCCTGGTCGCTCTGTCCATTACAAGTCAAACGCAGACACCTAAATCTGACCCCTACAGCAGCTCAATCCATGAGAGTCTTTGAGATAGACCCTGTAACGCCTGTTTGAAAAGCGATTAAGCCAACACAAGGTCTTGTGATTGCAGCCTATTCCAATCTACCCGGTGTTCTTAAAATGAGACTAAAGTTGTGTATCCAAAGAGTAGACAGAGATGAGCGAGCATGGTGAACCACTCTCTGGCAACACAATGAGAAGCTGGTCATTGCAAGGAAGGATACCTAAGGGGCCAGGTTCACTCCCGGCTTGATCTTGAGCTTCTAGCTTCCCTGCTATCAGACAATATATTTCTTTTATTTAAGAGACACAGACTCTGGTGTTTTGTTATAGCAACCACAGAAATTTACTGAATTTTTTTCCTTTGCTACTGTCAGTCTCTTCTACTAATCCTGGGATTGAAGCCCAAAATATTTAACTTTCATTTTGATACAAAAAACACTGGGAGGTAGAACATGTGACATTAGAGCCCTTGAAAGACCTTTAGTTTAGAGAGTTCTGGAAAACTGCTGGGTTTAGAGAAACAAGAAAGTGTGATTCTTCGAAAGGTAGGTAGATGTGTTTAATAGTCTGGAAAGTTATGAGCATGAGCTGTAAGTTATTATTTTGGTTTTTAAGATTATATTTCCCACATTCTACTTTGCTTTATGAATGATAAACATTAAGTAAATTATAATATAAAGGGAAAAAAGTTTATGAGAAAAATTTCTAATCCCATTACCTTTGCCTTGCTTCTGCCCTCTGGGATTCTCCTCTGGGGACATTATACATCTCTTTACCACATTAATATCTGCCAGGTATGACATAGCTTTGTTTCCATTTATTATATAATCTATATTGTGCATCAACATGTCATATAAGCCAAAACAAAGATTTTGTTCTCGTGTCACATGCATGTGTAGTTAATTCTTCTTAAACTTTTTAGGCAATGCCTCTGACTGGCCTGGCCTCGTAGCACCCCTGCTTTGGCAGGAGGTGGGTACCATCCAATGCTTTCAAGGTCGAGGGTTTCCATAGTGTAGGAGTCAGAGAGCTAGGCACTTGAGTTGGGACATCCAACTCATCTTTTCCTGCCTATGGACTAGAGTTGATACTTCCCTGGTTCTCAGGCCTTTGAACTTGACCTGAATGAATTAGAACCCCCAGTTTCCTGGGCCTCTGGCTTGCAAAGAGAGTCTGTGGGATCACGGAGTGTCTGAGATGCTCTAAGTTCCTCCTTGTCTCTGCCTCCTTGGGTCTCTTTCTGGGGATTCGAATATTATCTGAAACTCTCCAGCACCTGTCTCTCTGCTAAGCATTCTGACATCCACGGTCTGATCTGTTCCTTCTCTTCAATTGTCTCCTCACAGTTATGATCAGCCTGGGTTTTGCAAGGCCTCGTCAAGACTGAATCTCAAGGACACCAAAGCGATGCTTGAGAATCAGGTTTACCAGCTCCCTGTATTTAGCCTTTGCTCTGCAGGATGGAGATACTAGGAACTGGTACAAAGTACACAGCAGGAGGGCACTGTCCTGGAGTGAAGATGGAAAGCCAAACCCCAGAAGCAGAATTCTCTTTCCCCAGCCTTTGACTCACTGGAGGATGGCTTTTTGTTATGAGGCCTCTTGTACCATCCAGAGAGGGAGAATATTTTTAGCTGACATTATTTAAAAACAAAAAATAACAAAACACTTCCATTAAAAAAATAAATAACGTATGATGTTTTTGCTATGTCTTTTCCAGATATACAAAACTATCTTGTTTCAATTATTTTAGCAGCTACTCTAGTTGTCAATACTTGCTTCTTGGGCTCGTCTCTACCTATTTCCATGCCCAAAAGACATTGGTTGGGTGCGGGTAATGGATTTGTGGTGTATGTGGACAGCGCTAATGTGTTCTGTTAGATGGAGAGTGTCACTACAGCATGTGTTAGTCATAAGAAAGGAATTCAGAACTTCTCGTATGCCTGTGCTGGCTTCAAAAATTCCAGCAGCAGATGTTGCTGCCCTGTCTTCCTCCTGCCACATGGTGCCAGTTGACAAAATGATACCGAAGGTTCTTTCTAACTCTGGTGTCTTGACTCTTGGCACGAAGACGCTTGTCGATCTCCCTTTCTGGACCCTTCCCATTCATCCAAAGAACAGCAGCAAGCTCAGGTTTGGATGAGGCTACCTCATGCTGATCTGGCCAGGCGGAAGCCAGACATTGTTGACTGTGGAAACTCTCTGCCTCTCCCACATTCTGTCTGCAGCAACTGTCAGGTTCCATCTCTCCCTTTGCTTTTGATTTGGTATGTGCTCAGCCTGTAGAAGCCCTGGGCTGGAGAGGGGTTACGGAAATCAGCTTTGCCTGGAGATGAGTCAGCTGATTTCAGAAACATGACGTCAGCGGTGGGTGGGAACTGTCCAGTTTAACCAAGACAAACAGAAGCAGCTTGGGTCTAACAAAAATGCTTAAAGGATCAGAAAAGAGAACTCGTGTGTATGGGGGGAGCATGTGGGTGGGTGTACATATATATCTAGGCATGTGCACAGATAGCATTGGTGTGTGTGTCTGTGGAGGCTGAAGGGTGACATCAGGAATCATTCTGGATTGCTCTACTTCCCTATTGCTTTGCTCTGGAGTTTCCTGTGTTCCACCCTCCAGGGCTGGACGTGCAGGCCACCAACATATGTGCATGGCACTTTTACATGGGATCTGAACTCTGGTCTTTTGCTTGTGAGGCAAAGGCTTTAACCCCTGAGCTGCCTCCCCAGCCCCCCAAAACAGAAGCACTTAAATGACTGCAGCCCCTGGAGTTTTGATTGATTTTCCTTTGTGCACTTGTGTATGCATGTGCAGGTGAGTATATGTGTTAGTGTGTGTGAGGTTGCATGTAGACATATATGCATCAAGGACAGTCTTGAGTGTTGTCCTCTGAAGTTGTCTATTGACAACTATTGTCATTGAGATAGATTCTCTTGGGCTGGAGCGATGGATCAGGGGCTAAGACTGCCTCGAAAACAGAAGGTCCTCAATTCAGATCCCAGGTCCCATGTAAAAACATCAGGTGGAAATGGCAGCAGCCTGCACTTCCAGCTCTGTTGGATAGAGCCTGGGAAATCCCAGAGCAAAGCAAAAAGGAGGTTGAAGTTATCCAGGATGGTCTCTGAAGTCACCTTTGGTCCTCCAAAGGGACATACAGTGCCCTCTGACAGATACACACACACATTAATAATAATAAACAAAGTTAAAAAGTAAATAGAGTCTCTCACAGGGACCTGTAGCTTGCCAATCAGGCAAGCCTGACTGGCCAGGGACTCCCAGGGATCCTCCTGTCTCTGTTTCCCCAGTGTTGACTTACAAATGGTTACTAACACACCCAGATTTTTTGGTGGGTGCTGGGGATTGAACACAGGTCCTCATCTATGTGTTCAGCAAGCCCTTCAGTGACTGAGCTATGACCCCAACTCTTTGTTTCTTCTGTGTAGGAAGTATCTGTCCACCAGGAATTGACCTACGTGGGCTGTGTACTCTCCAGTGAAATGAAATGCGACAGTCATCGCAGTGCATGCTGGGAAACCTGAGTGCAGGGAAGAATGACAACAGCAGTGGGTATTCTCTGAACGCTGCTCCACATGCTATGTGGTCAGTGAAATATGCTCTGATAATTCCTTTTATGTGTATGGAAACTGAGGCACAAGGCACAGGTAGACTCAGGAAGCAGCCAAGTCAAGAAAGAAGCCTGCTTTTAATTGACACAGTGAAAAAAATTTACACCATTTAAAAATTATATAATGTGATTGAGTCAAAGGCTCATGGGAGAACTGCTTGGTGTGCCAGCATGAAGACCTGAGTGTGAATCCTCACTCAGAGCAAGTGTAAGGAGCTGAGTGTGAATCCTTAGAGCCAAGCCAGACCCCATAGCTCATGTCCTGTAATCCCAGCTCACCTTCAGCAAGATAGGAAGAAGGGGGATTTCTGGGAGTTCCTGGGCCAGCAAGCCTGATGTGTGCAGTGGCCACAGTACCCCTAGCCTGAGGCTGGGTAATGTATTAAATGATGGAAATCTATTTCCTCTGTTCCTCAAGTCTGGGAGTGATGGCATCACTGTCAAAGGGGAGTGAGTAGATGTAGATTTATCCTCTGCCTTCCAAACCACACTACTTGCTGCACCATCATGACATGGTGGGCGGGGCAAACAGTCTCCATCCCCCTTTTGTAAGGTCACTCATCTGAATCACCTGGGTCCCACCCTCTTGGCTTAGTCACCATCTTCACATGCTGCCTCTTAAACCTATCAGATTGGCAGTTAATTCCTGTGTGTGAATCCCATGGGTAAACCACTGTCAGACCAACACTCAGTATCAAGCTTTCCTAATGGCCTCTAAGACACAAGTGTAACGGTAGCTGTGAGAAGCTGTCTACGTAGCTCCCTAGGTCCTTTCTTGATAAATATGGCCCCAGAACATCGACTATGAAGACGTCAAAGAAACACATGCATGGGTAGGACCCTCACAAGCATTTCTATTGCGTCTGATACATGTGTAGCCTATGGAGAAGAGGGTGCTATGTTCCAGGTTTATAGGTTATAAAGCTGCTCACTACAGACTCTCCTGTGCCCATCAGACACATCCTTCTGAAAGTACCACTCCTGCCAGGGCACATTGTCAGCGAGTTTCCATTGACTTGGGGTCATACTATCAAGGAGAAATGATTACTAGGTTGGCCTGTTGCTTTTCTTGAGGCATGCACAATAATAATAATCATCTTCATAATAATAGTAATAGAGGCTTAACAGATCACAGCCACAAACATTTCTTTCCTATGTATTGTGAAAAGAGTTCTTGGATTAGCAATTATCTTGATCTGAGGAGTGGTCTGTGGCTTCCAGTCCCTTTAAAATGTCGTCCCGCCAGGCTCACTCAGCACCGCTGAATTTCTTTGTTATATTGTCATTGTGTTCAGGCCTGGCATATCACTTCCTTTCTGTGCTAAAACCAGATGTGACTTAGCCCTACCTCTAGCCATCCTACACAGAGCTGATGTCAACATCAGCATGACCCTTCTTGAGTCTTCTTTCCTCATCACAGGGTGGGCTTGCTCTTTCCATTGGATAAAACCCCACACTTAATATTTAGTGTATGCTTGAAGATTCCCCTTAGCAAAGACAAGAACACTCACCATACATTCTGATCCCTAGATGGTCTTGGTATTGGCTTATTTTTTTCTTTTATGAACATTTTTTAAAATTTGTTTTCATTTATTTATTTTGTGTGCATGCATGCATGTATACGTGTGTGTGTATGTGTGTGTGTGTGTGTGTGTGTGTGTGTATCAGAGGGCAACGTGTGTCCCTGTGGAAGACCAAGGGTGACCCAGGGAATCATTCTGTATTGCTTCTACCTTCTTTTTGCTTCACCCTGGGATTTCCCAGGCTCCACCCACTATGGCCAGAAGTGCAGGCCTTGGCTGTTTCCACCAGGCGTGTTTTTTTTTTTTTTAACATGGGACCTGGGATCTGAACTCAGGACCTTCTGTTTGTGAGCAGATTCTTAACTCCTGAGCCATCTCTCCAATCCTTGCTTTTTTTTTTTTCCCACCTGAGCAAGTGTAGCGCCTTTCTACAAGGAAATTGAAGATAGCTATTTCCTGCTTCTATGTAAATGGAGGTGGAAGTGAAGGGTACAGGCAGATGGTATCCTTCTTGCCCTTCAGAATGGAACTGTTCTGAGCTGAACTCACCAGACAGCAGCTGTGACTGAACAAGTGGAGAGAGACAGATGCTGCAAGCCAGGGTTGATGGTAACATGTGTGTAGCCTGTGAGCAGAGGTTGGGGCCAGCGTGTGTGTAGCCTGTGATCCTGGCAGCTTTCACATGGAGGACACCTATTCAACTCTGCTGAACCAGAGAATGAATTCTGTCTTACAGCAACACGGACAGAAGAAGACCACGACCCATTAAAAAAAAAACCAAAAAACAAAGCAAATATGCATCAGAAGTGGATGCCTGGGATGGCTGCTGTTAGTGGAGTGCAGAAATATTACCCTCTCCGAAGCCAATCATCTCATATGAATGAGGAACAGGCTGCAGATTAAGCAGCAACATGCCACAGGGTGTGGGCACGTGACCTCACATCTGGCTGTCAGAAGAACAGCAGCAACGTGTGTCAGCCATGTGTGGAATGGCGGGACGCTGCGCTGTGCTGAGGAAAAAGCTGGACGGTCATCAGCATCTGCTGCTTATCACAGTCTCTCAAACGATGGGTTTCTTCTGTTCTGGGTCCCCTGGATCCCACAGCAATCCCCTTATTTTCTAAGCAGAACCGGTGGTCCACATGTGAACCTTTCCTCCACGAGGCTGAGTGTCTGCCTCTTTGTACATCTGCTCAGGGGGTGAGCTGTGGCCCTCCAACTTCCACGATGGCGAGAGGCATTCTCAGGGGGGCTGGTACTCCGTGGGACCCTCGACTGCATGAGGTGGGTCTTACTGGGGCTGCAGGATTCAAGGAGATAGAAGATTGGATGCCTTTAGAGGGGTCTCAGCACAAACTCTGGTCCGACATGCTGAGCTTGAGAAAAGGTATTTGGACTTCCAGGGTCTTAGGTGGATTGTTATAAACACAGTACCAGAGGCCATGGACATTTACTCCTCATGGAAGACGGTGTTCCTGTAGCTTGCAAATCAATCATAAGCAGAAGAGACAGGTGGATTCCAATGGATTCACAGCAGGACAAGGGGAACGCTCATGAATGTAGCAAACTGTGATGGAAAGTGTCGTGACTTCTCCCCGGGCACATGGTAATGACAGATCATGTTGAATGAGCCCTTGCGCTGAGTTGGAGGCTTCTCTCCCTTCTTGATGCTTATTAAAGCCCCATAAGAGGGGTGCTCATTACCAGCCAGAAGACCCACTCAAGGTCGCCAATTGCCTTCTTAGGGTTCATTCAGCTACTTCTGGCTGTCTCCCCCTGTTTCCCCCATAGGTTCCACAGAGCTATGCTCCTACTAACACAGTCACTGCGGTTACCATTTTGTTCACTAGCTCATTATCTGGTACACAGGTAAATATTCAATCAGTGATATAAGTCATTTAGAGACAGAAAGAACCATACAATGTTCCTAATACAAGTGATATTTTTAGTTAGAGAAACAGTGTTGATGTCTCTTGAAGTATCCCTTGGTAACCAGGAAGTGGCATCTTATGAACCAGGGGTGGCACCTTATGAACCACACACACATAGGATTCCAGGAGGGTTTTCAACTACACAATGCAAAGCTAATACAGAATTCCAATTTCAATATAAATTCTATTTGTCTGACACAAGACTCCATTGGATTTTGTGGTAGTCACCTGTGATTCTGGACCACTCATAGCTCTACCCGAGCGACTCACAGCACCTTTCTACTTACTGGAGTTCTGTCCACCCTGTTATGAAGTAAATTTCAGGAGGTGAGATGCTTGCAAATATTGTTCTGAGTTACGTCTCAGGGAAGTCTGCCTTGTGTGGGGAGATCATGCAACATGGTCTTGGCTATTGTTTTAGCATGAGTTTTGTTCATGATTTCTGTAACCTTTGAGTCACAGACACTTAGTGACGCTTGACATTCTGGAAAAGTGCCTGTGTGTACACATGTACACATACATGTATTATGTCTGTATGTCTGTATGCATGTTTACTCTCTTGTGTATATGTGTATGTACATGTGCATACATTCTATGAGTCTGTGCATGGAGACATCTGCTTACATTTGGTCTGTATGTCTGTAGGCTGTACTCATGAATGTATCCTGTCTATGTCTCTGTGTGGGAGAACGTGATATACTTTGCATGTTTGTGTGTGTACATCAAGGTTATGGAAGCCGGATGCTTCTTGTCTAGACATTACCGTACAATTGATTCAGTGACATCTCAGAGTACCATTAAGGCCTGTCTGTGTGTGGTCCCTAAATATCCTTTGAAGTGAGGGAAAGTGCTGGCTAGATTTTTCTTCCGTTGTAGAATATGAGGATATAAATATGTCATGCAAATATGATGACTAAAGGAGTGGATATTTCATTCATGCTTGGGCTTGTAGCTAGACATGAAAACTTGCTAGCCATAAGACCTAAAGAGAGTCTTCTAGCCCCTGCACCTGCTGCACACTATTATAGATCAGATTCTAGATCAGCTCAGTGGCTGCTCATGGGACTTCATGGGATGCAGTTGTTTGACTCCATGAATGCTTTTAAAACTATTCCTACTTGTTTGTTAAGAGATTTAGCAAATTATGAGATTTTATAATTATGAGATTAAACATGCTTAGGGATTTTTGCACCATAATTAATTGAAATAAAAATCAGCAAATTAATTATAGGCGACTTAGACAATGGGAGACAAACAGACAAAATAAAAGACATGAGACTACAGGATAGTTACAATCTTCTGGTGGACACACAAAATAGTCACTGAATCTTCATCTGTGCAGCCCACTCTGTATTTGACTCCCCTGGGCACCCCCATCATTGTGAATGCAAGAAATACTGCCTGCAAATGAGGTAGAAACATGTCAACTATTCAGTTACTGCTAAGCATAAGTTGAGATGAAAAATTACTGAGTCCCCAAGACACCACCCACCCTGCAGCTTACATTGCTCTGTAAGAGTCAAGGTCTTGGGCCTTCTGTAGTCAGCCTGTCTTGTCAACATAATCACCTTTGCTTCTGCTTCTGGAAAGTCCCGCTTTGCTGGCTCCACCTCTGCCCTGCTTTAGTATAAAATGAAAGCTGAGCTCAGGGCTGGAGTCCTTGGAGAATGATCCCGGCTCCTGACCACCCATTAATAAAGCTCCTTTCTTCCACCCTGAGACGTCTGAGGAATCATTTCAGAGTAACACCCATAAGTTAGGTGAGCTCATTGTCCCAGAGCTGTGAGGGTTCTAGTTCGCCCTGCTTGGGAAGAAGGTTGGGAGAACTTTGGGTGGAAATGGCACAGGAGACAGGAGGTCAAAAGTGAAGGAGCTTAATTGTAAATTTAAGAAGGAATTCACAATTCAGGCGAGACCTCAGTATAGCCGACAGGTAGACTCTTATCATAGGTGGAGTCTCTTACATCTTGCCGATTTCTACTTTAACATATTCTCTTCCCTGTACAGAGTCCTAATTGACAGAGCCAAACTTTGCACAGCGGGATAGAAAACACAGCTATAATTATTCTAAGAGCAACTCTAAGAGCAATGACTCTGTCTAAAAATGATGGCCACACATACTGGATATTTTATACATAAAGAAGTAGTCACACAACTTGGTATCTCCTGAGTCTGCTGCATGTTTGTCCTGATGATGTTGGTCAAAGTCTGGACTGGCTATTCCCAGGTTCTCGGAGTCTTACTCAAAGAACCGAAAACAAACTAATAACAAAACACCCACCACATACATATCAGAGCAGGAAAACTTTAAAGGGACAGTCAAAGGATACTTTGCAAGTGAGCTCCAAAGCATCAGTTGTTTGGAGCTTTAGTTATGGGGTCCAGGGGGGGAGGAGTTGGTTGGTTAGGACCATACTGTGGGTGGGTCTCTGTTTTGATGGACGGCCTTGAGTTTTCAAAGTCTATCTTTACTAAGCATGTTCTTTCCCATGATGTATCTTATTTTGATCATATGCACGCCTAATCACAGTAAACTGTAATCATGTGTCAATAGGGGTCTTTCCATGAAAGTTCACTCAGACAACATTTTGCCTTACTGCACATGCACACAAAACTGGTTCAAGCTGCATCAGCTACCGGCAAATGGGGAGTTACTTGGGGGTTGCTAAGGAAGGAGATATCCCACTGTTTGAAGTGGGGTGTATGAAACGGGGAAGCAGGTGAGGGTGTGAGGTTGCAGGTGCGGTTTTAGGAGAACATGTGCATGGCCCACACCAGTGGAGAGCCAGGTCTCTGAGCCTTCCCTGCACTTACCACCTGCCCATGGTCCTTCACCTCCAGAACAACTCAGCCATGATGCTGTGCATGGAATCCTGGGAGACTCCTAAGCAGAGTATTGAAATGAGAGTTGCATCTGAGCATATGCCAACAGATCCCTTTCTTGCTTTGACTTTCCCAACTCCTTAAGAGAAAATTCTCAACATCTTTTCTTTTCTTTTCAAAATGCATGTTGGTGCCCAGATGTGAGATTCCCCCAATCAATTCGAAGAGCTCACTGAAAAATAACTCATTCAGGTTTTGTCTTGAAACAAACTCTTTTTGGCCACATTTTAAACTAATAGCAGGAATAAACATGGACTTTTTTTCCTGAGAAATCAAGAAATAGACAAAATTAGTTGCAGATATCTGCTTTCTTACTAGACTGGGCTTTGAGTACTGAGTTTTGCTATCAACAAGCACACATGTAATTTGAATGATGTCTTCTCATTTGATTTTAATGTTCAGAAGATAAACTTTGATAGCAGAATATAGTTAATTTTGTGCTTGGTAAAATTTTGCTGAAAGTGCAACCAGGCAGGTGATTTCCTGAATTATTCAATGTTGTCGCTGTACTTCATTGCATGGCTGACACTACTCTGCTGAGAGTCATCAAAAGTGCACTTCCCTGATTAGAAGAAACTGGACAAAGCATGGCCACTTCCCATCATACCAGAGGGCTTTAAAAAAAAATAAACAAAAACCCCCCACATCTTTGAAGTCACTATTTAAAAAAAATCTATTTTATTTCAATTCATGAGGCTGGAGAGATGGCTCAGAAGTTAAGACTTTACCTCAAAAGCAGAAGATTCTGAGTTTGGATCCCCGATTCCTTGGAAAAATGCAGAAACAGTGGCGAACTGCACTTCTGGCCCTGGTGGGTGGAGTCTGGGAAATCCCAGAGTGAGGCAAAAAGGAGGAAGAAGCAATCCAGGATGATTCCCGAAGTCACCCTTGGTTCTCCACAGGGACACACAGTGCCCTCTGATATACACACTCATACACGTGTGCACGTGCAAAAATTGAAAAAAACCATTCATGTATTGTGTGTGTGTGTTTGTGTTTGTGCTGCAAGGGACTGCACAAGAAGGCATTTGAATGTGTGTGCCAGCTGAGACCCAAGAGTACTATCAGGAATCACCTGGATTGCTCTTTGCTTTGCTCTGGGGTTTCCCAGGCTCTGCCTTCCAGGGATTGAATTACAGACTGCTGCCGTTTCTGCCTGGCATTTTCACATGGGATCTGCGGATCCAAACTCAGGTCCTTTTGCTTGTGAGGCAAAGGCTTTAATCACCGAACCATTTCCTCGGCCCTGAAGATGCTTTTTTCCTTTTTTCTTAAATCAAGAATTGTTTTAAATTCATAAACAAAATAAGTTATTGTCCATGTCCCTTTTATTTTTTAAAAACTTTTTTTAGTACATGATTTCTCTTTAGTAGAAGACCATTTCTTTTTTTTTAATTATTTTTTCTAGTTTTACAAGCATATTCTTGCTTCCCTCCATTACCCACTGCCTCCCCTCTCCTTTCCTTCATCAATCCATACCACTCCAGGGGTCTCTCTGGCTTGTCTACTCTTGTGGGGGTTCAGCCCTCTGTGGCACACTAAGTTGCCCCTCCTCAGGCCACCCAACTGAGAGAGGCATTTCCCTTCACTCATCCAGCTTTAGTCTCCAAGTTTTCCACCATGTGTTCTTATCTCTCTTGAGTTCCTCCATAGTTTATGGGGACATGTTGATATGTCAGTCATTATGCAGGTCTAGTAAAGACAAGTCTCACTGCAGTGAGTGTCCTTGTCATTTTAAAGAAAAAAGACATTGATCTCTTACACCTCATGCTGTCTTTACACCTCATACCCAGCATGTTGTCTTACACATAGTAGCTGGTCAACAAATGCATGCAATGTTGAATTCAATGAAACGGGTCCTTGTTCTCTAGCATCTCTGGATATGGACAGCACGTCATTTAGATTGCTGCTTTGTCCTTCTTCTGCATCCCTGTTTATTTCTCCTTAGGTTTGTGGGTTGCTCTCTCCTGCAGCTCCCAATTTCGCCACTCACACCTTTTGGATCTTTCTTTGTGTTTTCCAGGAGTCTTTGCATTCAGAGCTTCTTGCCACACCCACTTTCAGTCTCAGCTGCAAAAAACCTTGCTGCCCTTGTGCACAAGCAGCAGGATCAGTGTGGCGAGGATTTACTGGCCTGGATAGCAGCCCTCATCCAGTGATTCTGCTGAGCAGGTACCGAAATAGCCCATGGGTATGGGGACTCTCAGTGTATGGTGTGTGTGTGTGTGTGGTGTACATGTGAGTGTGGACACTCATACCATGGCATGCATGTGCTCAAAGGATGACTTTGTGGAGTTAGTTGGTCCTCTTCATTCATTTTCATGTGGGTCTTGATGGGGGAGTCATCAGGTTTGCACATCAAGTGCTTCTACCTGCTGATCTGTTTCAATCAGCCCCCAAAGCCAGCACATTTATAAAGCTTTTCTCTGGGGGATGTTTTGTTATTACAACTTTTGTCTTTGGCTTTCCTGAGCTGACACACCACCGTTTACAAAAGGATGAATGTCCTTTTATATCATCAGTCATTAAAAACACCAAACTAACAGTAGGAAGACTTAACCCAAGTAAAAGAGGAGGGTTCGTAAGGTGTATCTTGAATGAATAGAACGGTGAATAACAGGGAGCCCGCATTGTGTCCTCTGGTGCGGCTATAAGCTGCTAAGCAGCGGGCACTCATTTTATCCTGACTGCAGGCATTGACAGAGCCTGAGGGATGAGAGATCTGAAGCAGGCTGGCTTATCTACTCTGCCCAAGGCCTCCCTTCTGGGAAATGTCAGAGGCACAATTTAAATCCAGGCAGCTCAGTCTTAGAAAACGCTGCTTCTCCGTTGCTAGTTTTCTTTCCTTTCCAATAAATCTTGGCCACGATGAAGGGTCCAAGTAAAGTTTCTTAACGAAGGCCTAACAGAGTCTAGAATAATAGGTTTTGAAGACCAGGGAAATAAAGCTATTCAGAAGGCAGGTTGCTAACGGATTTTCAACCATAAGATTTTATTCTCCTTTCATGTACAATCCTTTTTTTTTCATTCACCACAAACTTCGTCTAAGTTCTTGTTTCTTCGATTTTGCATGTTTGCGTTTACTTTCCTGCTGACCCAGGAGAGAGACCTCCTCTGTGGCAATCTTCCCCCGCGAGCCACAGGAAAACCTTTTTCATGTATAGGGTGTTTTAGAATGGGAAGGGACATATGGATAGGTAATATAGTTGGTATACATTGCATATACAGGTATACAAATATTTGTGCATATATTCTCTCTCTATATGTGTGTGTATGCACATATATTTATAAGGGATTCGAGGAAACGATGAGAAAGAATGTTCCCCTCTTGAAATGGATTTTGGAACTTGAATTTCAAGTTATGCTCTTTCTGTGGTTGTGTTGGATGGAAAGATGCTCTCTGATCATGTGACATACATGTCTCTTCAGATATAAATTATCTTTGGATAGTCTGAATCGGCATCCTGTATGTTCTAGCCTTTTAATTATATCTAAGGAGAGCACAGAACTGGTTTGCAGGTCCTGCATTTCTTCTGGAATCTACTCTCCCGTCATCCTGCTGCATACTGAATACCAGTAATGCAGTACCTGTAGATACGGCTTCTTGCTTCTCCTGTCCGTTACCGACTCCTTGTGTTAGCTTTACCACTTGTGGCTTCACAGAGACACCTCACGCAGACCATTGTGGACAAAGGGGTCCATTGCCAGCTCACGGTTCCAGGTCACAGACCCTTGCAACATATAAATCACAACAGCAGGAGATGGAGAAAACTTCCTGTGGTTAGGAGCAGGAGGCAGCAGATGAATGCAGGACAGCCAACTTCCTGGAGCACAGCTGGCTTCCTTAGTCAGCACAGAGATGGGTATCTCCCTCAGTGGGCGGGGCTTTCCCCTCTACCAGAACCTTCCAGAAAGACCGTCTCCTACAGGCTGGTCCAGATGCCTGCCTTAACTAAGTAAGTCCTCACAGGGGCACCCAGCCATCTCCCTCCCAGTTGTCACACTGACATTCGAGACAGATCATCACCCTCCCCTCGCCATCGACATTTAGTAATTGCTTCTTGTCACACTTAGGCACAGTTGACAGTTGAGGGTTTGAGCTCTGGGCACATTTGTAGAGAATGAGTGGTTGAGTTAAGCACAGAGAAAACCTATGAGAGATTGTCTAGCTGATGGGGAAGGCCCATCCCATTGTGGGTGGGATTAAGCCCTGGAAAAAAAAATACAGAGAGCTGGCTGAGAGTCAGCATCCTTGTGTACACTTGGCCAGACATGCTGGTCAGTCTAAAAGTGACTTCAGGAATTGTCATAGTTAGGCACAGGTGTCAACATGACAGTTGAGCGTTCTGAGCTCTAGGGCATATTTGTGGAGAGTTAGAGGTTGAGTTAAGCCCAGTGCAAACCTGCAGGAGATTGTCTGGCTGATGGGGAAGGACCAGGTGGGAGGGATTAGGCCCTAGAATAAAACACAGAGCTGGTTGAGAGAGTCAGCATCTTTGTGTACACTTGGCCAGACATCCTAGTCTGGCAAGTAAGGATCGTCTCTCTCTCAGCCATTATGAAGAGAGAGTGTGGCCAGTTCCCTTGGCCCTAGTGTTAGTGCACGCTCTCCCATCAAGGTGGAAAGACTGTAACTGGACTATCAGTAAGAAAATAAACCTCTTGTTCCCTTTGATGGTCGTTAATCAGCAACCAACCAGGTTGACTGCTACAGGAATTATCTTGGATTGTTCTACCTCTTTATTGCTTTGCTCTGGGGTTTCCCAGGCTCTGCCCTGCAGTACTGAAGTGCAGGCTGCTGCCATTTCAGTCCAGCATTTTCACATGGAATCTGGGATCTGAACTCAGGTCTTTTACTTGCGAGACAGAGGTTTAGCCCTGAACCCTCTCTTCAACTCCTTTAGAAGCATTTTGATTGGAATGGTTCATAATAGAAAACACATTTGACTTTGCCATCCATGACCCACACATTATGTATAGATGTTCATGTACATATGCATGCATATGTATAAATATACACACATATCTACCTGACACTAATTTATATAGATACCATCAACCTCATTATACACAGAGCTTTCTCTGTTTTTAGTTACTGTATTTCTTAACATGATAATGTGTTATAACCTATAGTTGAAGATACATACTGTAAGTCAAAAAGTAAAAACATATTATATATATATATATACACACACACACACACACACACGGTTTTCACACACACATACAAACGTGTAGAGATCTTTATCTCATTACAGTTTTAAGTGACTTCTACAGTCCATAAGAATATGACATTCTATGGACAATTATGTGGTGTCTAAATTGACAGGCTACAGCTTCATTCTTGAGGTGATGGTATTTGGAGATGGGGCCATTGAGAAGTGATTGGGTCATGAAGGTAGAGCCCTCATGATCGGTATTAGTGGCCTCTATAAAGAACCCCCCCCCACGCACACACACACGTACAATTGAATAAACAATAAAAAAAGAAGTACTTTTAGTTCTAAGGAAAAGCAGAATCATTTCTCTACATATTCTCATTTAATTGCCCTTTCCATAAGGAGAAGACAGTCCCATGTGAGGCAGGCAGCAGCCATCACCACTCAGTCCCTGAAATCTTGGAATTCTCAGGCACTGAAATTGTAAGAATTCAACTTCTGCACTTGGTAGTATTCTCATAGAGCAACTGGATAGATGGAAGCATTATTGATTTAAAAAAAAATAGAAGTATGTGCTAGAGAGATGACTCAGGGCTTAAGCCTCTGCCTTGCAAGCAGAAGGTCCTGAATTCAGATCCCAGGTCTCAGGTACAAATACCAAGCAGAAATGGTGGCAGCCTATACTTTCAGTCCTGGAAGGTAGAGCCTGGGAAACTCTAGAGCAAATGCAAAGAGATGTAGCATAATCCAGGAAGATTTCTTGAAATCACTGTTGGGCCTCCACAAGCATTCATACATAACACACACACACACACACAGAGTCACACACACACACACACACACAGAGTCACACAGAGTCACACACAGTCACACATGCAAAAATTAAAACAAAAATAAAAAATGGAAGCATTCAGAAGTACTTTTAGTTCTCGGGCTGGAGAGGTGGCTCAGGGGTTAAGCCTCTGCCTTACAGGCGGAAGGTCCTGAGTTCGGATCCTAGACCCTACGTATAGACGCCAGGCGGAAGCGGGGCGGCCTGCGCTTCTAGTCCTGGTAGGGCGGAGCCTGTGAATCCCGGGGAAGAGTAAACGAGGAGGTGGAGGTGGTCCATGGTGGTTCCCAAATTCATCTGTGGTTCTACACATACGTGCGCACACACACACACATACACACACATACACGTACAATTGAATAAACAATAAAAAAGAAGTATTTTTAGTTCTAAGGAAAAGCAGAATCGTTTCTCTACATATTCTCATTTAATTGCTAACTATTTAAACAAATTTGTTGAACATCTGCTATATGTCAGTCCTATTAGCTTTTTTTAAAAAAACCTTCTGACCTAATAATTCAAAGACTAAAGGAGAAACCAATATTTAAATAAAAAATTATACATGTAATACATAATTAAAAGACTATGAAATGTTGTCAAAGAGCTTGTAGAAAGCTAAATGGAAAGATGAGAAGGGTCAACATGATTTTTGGGGAGTCAAAGGTAATGTCTGCATCAATGGAGGGAAGCACGACTTTGCAGGAGGAGTTGGAATAATCTTGGGCACAGCACTGTAAGAGAGAATGAAAGGCTAGGAAGCCTCAGATAAATCAGAGGTAAGGCAGGAAGGAGCCTGATGTGTGAGGCAATAGGAAAGTCAGAGGGCAAAGTCTAAGGGGCAGCCTGGGACGCAGAGAGAGGGGAAGTGCGGGTCAGAACATGTTCTGCTAGACTAGACCAAGGCCATCTGACTATCCTGAGCAGAGTGGGAATACAGGACTTTTCTCAATAGGGGCAGGTTGTGACTTGGTGAATTGGGTTTCATGACTTTAGAATATTGCTGTGAACTTAAAAGGGGCTGAGAAAACTTAACTTTCTGACCCTGGCTTCCTTGACCAGAGAAAATTGGTCACGGACCCTTTCAATGGCCCAGGTCACTGGCTGATGCTATGTCTCCCTCCGATAAAAAAAAAAAGGAAGCATGAGGTAAGTTCTGGTCTAGAACACAGACTTGCAAGAGCTCACGTTGTAACTACCTCTGCCCATTGCAAAGACATTTGTCAAAGGCATATGTATACATGAATATGTTAACTCTCTTTAATTTTTACAAACAATGCTATATAATTCAGAATAAATGAATATCTTCTTTCTAATTTCAAGAAATCCCTTCTTTCCCAGGGCTGCTTGTGTGTAAGACCAAATTCAAGTTCTGCAAAGGATCGTGCCCTGGAAGAAAAGATATTTGTCATGATAGGAAGGCAGGACTCCTTGTGTAGAGTATTTTTAAAGTCAGATAAAAGCTAAAATTATTTAATCAGAGCATAGTCACGAATATTCTGCTTGCAGGTAATAAGATGCCTCTTTCGTCTGCCCTAGAAAGGGATAAAAAGAAAACTAAAAATTAAAAAAAAAAAAACCCTGCATGTTGGTTATCTGTTGCAGGACAAAATCACCGACCTTAACTTAAAGGAAGTAACTTAAAGGAAGAAGGGTTTATTTTGGCTCACAGTTGAGGGCACGCAGTCCATCTTGGAAGGGAAGCATGGTGGCAGGCACTTAAGAAGGTGGTAGTTGCTGCTTAGAGTTACCAAGCAGAGAAAGGACAAGAAGTGCCATCTCATGAAACCACAAGGCAAGACCTGCCCCCAGGGATCCACTTCCTGCCATGAAACACACCTCCAGAAGGTTCCACAACTTTCTAAAACAGCAAAACAGCACCACCTGCTGGGGCAGGAGTGTCCAAACACGTGAAGCTGTGGGGACAGGGTTCACCTTCAAGCCACAACAACCAGGCTCTTGAATCTCGGGCCCACGTGACCTTCCGGGCCTGGCCTTTGTCTGTGCCCAGTGCCAGACCTCTGCGCAGAGGATCTGGCTCACAATTTCCCTGCAACTCAAAGAAAAATACGGATGTGCTCACAAATGACTGGTTTTCCCATGAGCTGCAAACAGCAAGACACAGCAACTAGGTCTCGGTCTCTCGGTCTCTCTCTCTCCCTCCTCCCACGTGATGACTTCTACGAGCTCCAAGACTGTGTTCTGTTGCCAAGCAGCCATTTATCCACAGGTATCACCCAAAAGGCTTCAACACTGGTCTCCTCTGCTCACGTTCCCGCCCCCGGTCAGCCTGACTCATGAAAAGGGACTTGCTCATTGGCCAGGGTTAGATCATGTGACATCCTTTCCACCCACTTGGCCAGAGCTGAGTGAGGTCACTCACAGGCCTCAGAGGCGCTGCGTGGTCAGTATGCAACCAGAAGTCCCAAGAGAGAACCACTAAAACAAGGACTGCCCCGTGGGGGCACAGTGCTTCTCTCTGGCTCTTTGCTGTACGCTGCCTGACGATACTTGATTCTCTTTTAAAATGAACACAGTGTGTGAGATTCCTCTTACAGAAAAATGTTCATATGCAGCAGGGGCTGGTGAGGTAGCTCAGTGGGTAAAGCACCTGCTTGCACACCTGGAGACCCGAGTTCAATCCCTCGAAGCCCACATGATGGAAAGAGAGAACTGACTGTGAAAGTGATTCTCTGACCTCCACCATGGCCTCTCTCTCTCTCTCTCACACACACACACACACACACAAAATCCAATACTATGCAGAAAAGTATCATTAATTGATTCCCTGTTTTTTCAGTGGGTTTTATTTAATTAAATTTTTTTTCACTGTTTGCTTATAACATGGACAAAATGGACGCGGTGCTACGCTTGAGTCCTTTATACCGATGGAAGGATTTTCCTGGTAAGCCACAGAAACGGAACCACATAAACGGGAGGAGAGAAAGAGCAGCAAGTCATGCGAGGAGCCATCCACTCAGGGAACTTGACCTTCTCGGGCTTCAGTCGGTCCAGTTGGAAATGCTGATAAAAATCAGGGTGTCGCCACTTAACGGGCACTGGATTGGAAGTGACCTTTGTGGAGTAAATAAGTGAGAGAAGACAGCAAAATTAAGCATCGGCCCTTGAATTACCCAACACTAGACCTCTGCCCCGGAGTAGCACTTGACCTTCTAGCCTTGACCTCTCTCTATGCCCAGCACTAGACCTTTAACCAGAGGATAATGTGACCTTCCAGCCTGGCCCCTCTCTGTGTCCAGCACTGGACCTCTGCTTGGAGGATCACGTGACCTTCCAGGCCTGGCCTTTGTCTGTGCCCAGTGCCAGACCTCTGCGCAGAGGATCTGGCTCACAATTTCCCTGCAACTCAAAGAAAAATACGGATGTGCTCACGAATGACTGGTTTTCCCATGAGCTGCAAACACATCTCATCGCAATAGGATGCGTGTTCCTTTGCTTTTAGTCCCATGAGGAAGGGGCGAACAGAAGTTGGGACTGACGTGATTTCCATGCAACGAAAGGCAAGAATGGCCTGATCAAGATGTCTCCCTCAGATGCTCCCCAACACTCTTTACATGACCACCTAGAGCAGCAAGGGCACATGTGGCGATCCAGTGGTTTTCTTTGAGCATGTCCCTTCATATAGATGCAATCATGAAGTGAAGTCAAAGCATAGCCCCGCCCTGTCTGTGCCAGTAGACACAGTGCAGAGACTGATTCCCGGCTGGATGTCCTAAATGCCTAACTTACTGTGATTGTTTTCTTAGCTGACTCTCCTAAATAGGGTTGTTTAGGCTCCAGTGGAAACATCATGCTTCCCATCCGCACTGGAGGAGACTGCTGTCCTGTAGATAGAAGGGTGAGGGCAGACTGAGCTGAAGTGGATAGCATGTCTCGACTCTTCTGCCGGAACATCCTGATATTTGACTAAAGACAACTTTGTTTTGGCAAAAGCGTGAATCAGTGAGAATCTCTGGGAGAAGGCCCAAGCCCGCATCCACCCCAAAGGACAAGTTTTATTGCTAGATGAGGTGGCATCTGACATTCTGGAACAGTGTCTTGATATCTTAGGGCATCATTTAAGACTTAAGATAAGCATATGTATGACCTATCGTGCCATCCTCTGAAATGAAGCCTGCACATTTTTACCTGTACAAGCATGAATATTGATTAACACTTGATTTTCAGTGCTTGAAGGTTTAGAACTGAAGGGTTCTTTCTTCCTTCTCAAGCAGTTACTTTGTTTGGTTTTTCTTATCTCTCAGACAGGAATTGGGCTTGGCATACTTTCTTTTTTTCTTTCAGATATATAGTTTCTGAATGATGCCTGACATACTGTGATTTGGTACAAAACTTTTATCTGCTTTATTTTGTGATTGTGAGACTGTGGTGTGTGCATACTGTAGTGTCAGCATAACATTGGTCTTTCTGTAGGCAGATGGATCTTTGATGAATGGTTGCACGTGCACGCGCCCATGTGTGTGTGTGTGTGTGTGTGTGTGTGTATCTGGTTGTGTGTTTCTGCCTCTCTCTGGTTCTACTCTCTCTCTCATCTTCAAATACCTATAAATCTGCAGATCTGTATACATCTGTATATATATGTGTCTACATTTATTTGAAGAGAATGATATTAATGTAGACACATCTGTGAATAACTTGCTACCTTTGTCAGTCTCTTTCATATGTGTTTGCATAAATAAAGAGCTAAGTATGTATATGCTGTCATATATATTAATGTGTGAGGGGAAGGGAGGAGACAGGCAGGGAAGGAGGAGGATAGAACATTTCATTTTTTTTAACATTTTTTATTATTATTTCCGCTCATACAAACTTAGTAGGTACACCGGTTCCCTCCCTCCCTCCTCCTCCCCCCCACCGCCCCGTTCCCCCTCCCCTCACCCTTCCTTCCCCATCCCCCAGTGCCTCCCCCCAATTCCCGGAGAATCCTTTAATGTGCATGCCAGACTCTCCTCTGGGACCTCCTCTCCGATGAAGTACAAGGACCCAGTGGCATTTCCCTGAACCCTTTCTCGTGTTCCCCTTAAGCATAGGAACACTATTGTGGCTGTCAATCCCTTGCCTCCAAGAATCTTGGTGCCTTTAGCAAATGCTAGACTTTGTGGGGTCAATAGTGTGTTGGACATTGCGCGGGGCATGTAAAGTCCAATTATGATTGCTTCGGCCCTAACTTGTGTGGAGTATCTTGCAAATCATTGCTCCTCCCATCCTTGTGCTCTTATAATCTTACCGCCCTCTCTTCTGCAAATTTCCCTGAGCTTCAGAAATGGGAGAGATTAGTCTGGCCTAGTTCTAGGTGGTTGATATAGAGTCTCTGAAGTTCTGGATTGTGGTTTGTTGATTTTCTTTTGCAGTTTTGCTGCTCCTGCAATGCCCTTCACTCCATCGTGATGGGCATTGTATGTCACCCCCTGGCCAGAGATAAAAAGCTGTTAAACTGGAGTATTGTTATAAGAGCACATTCAAGGGTAGATGTAATAAAAGTAGGAAACCACAGTGAGGGAGGGGTCAATCACCTATTTGCAAAATGGTTACTTTTTATCTGCCAGACTATATGCCCTCCCCTTCTGGTGAGATCATACCCCCTCAGTTGTAAATGATCAGGAACGAGTCTGTGAACTTAACCAGGTGTCTCATTACTTACTTGCAGTCCTTGATGGAGGCCTATTTTCTCTGCTGTAACATGGTCCCCTCTCTCCTTGTTTCTGGTGTGGCCCTCCAAGAACATTTCATTTTTGACAGTGCCATTTTTGACAGTGAAGCTTAATGGTTTGACCACACATCTGTTTCCTTATTTGCTTGGAAGACTGCAGTTTGGGTGCAAATCCGCTACCTCTTTAGGCTGACTTTGAATTCTAAGCACTGGATCACCGGAGAGACTTACATTAATTCTACAATTTGTGTCTTATGAATGGGCGCTACATTTTTTTTTGGGAACTCAATTGTAACAAGTAATATTCAGTGGTGAGGTGTTTAATTTTTCTTCTAGCTCCATCTAGATCATGTCAAGTACAAATTTCAAATTTGCTCAATATTTTCTAGCACTTTTATTTATTTAACTTATTTATTTACTTATGTATTTATTGAATACAAGAGAATACTTGAGTGTGTGTACCTGTGGAGGCCCAAGGGTGCATCAGGAATCAACCCACCTTATTGCTTTGCTCTGGGGTTTTTGAGACTCTGCCTTCCAGGGCTAGAATTATAGGCCACTGTGATTTCTACCTGACATTTTCATGTAAGATGTGGGGATCTGAACTCAGGCTCCCCTTTTTTTCTAGCACTATTAAGTTAAAAATAATAATTGCATATACCAATGGGGTGTCATGGGATGTGTTGATATTTGTATAGAATATGGACAGAGTAAATTAAGCTAATTGATACCTAATTCCTTACTTACATGTTTTGATTTCAATGCCCATTCTTTTTTAATCTTTCATTAATCTCCATTTAGTATTGAGGGATGAGCTCAACTTCTAAGAACTGGGTAGCAATGTGAATAAGGTTAAAGAAAGAGGGAGGGAGAGAGAGAGAGAAAGAGAGAGAGAAGGGGGAGAGAGAGAGAAAGAGAGAGATTTATTCTAGTTGAATTTCAGGTCTACTTTCGTCAAATAATGCTGGGTTTTGACTTTTTGTAGTAAGTTAGAATTAAATATAAATGGCTTATTAAGAAATAAATGGCTCAATTTGTTGAAAGGATATGGAGTCAATGAAAGAGTGTGAATATCCAATTTTTACAGTGCAGTGCTCGTCGTGTATCCGAGGAAATGCCAGCTGCCCCGGGGCCTTGACCAATCGCTGCTCTGCACCTGATGCATGCCGGCTGACATGCTCATTCTCACCTCTGCCTCGCCCACCATGTCTTCCCAACTCAGCTCTAACAGCTGTTTAGATACAAACCACAGACCATGTCTCTGGTCTCTTGTGGCTCTACGTGTCCTCCATATATATGTCTCCACTGGGACATTGTGGGCCGCATCTCCTCAACTGACACCACATAAGTGTCTATCACCTTAGACAGGAAGTCGAGAAGAGACCACAGCAGCCACCACTCCACGGAAGTCCCACCTTGGCGAGGCAGTGAGTTTCCCGTGGCTCCCTGCAGGCGGGTGGGCTGTTCTGAAGCATCACCCTGGAAGGTGTCGGCTCTATCCTGAGCCATAGCGTCATCATAGCTGCACAGCTGGAGACCTCAAGGCTGAGTCCCATTAGGGAGAATTGCCTGCAAGTGCCGGAGATGCCAGAGGGAGCAGCTGGAATCCCAGGTGCGGTCTAGCGACCCTCCCCTCCTGCTGTGCCCTTGAGGGACTCAACACTCTACAGGTGCGAACCTGCCCGGCTCCTGCAGACACTGGCGGCTGATCCTGCCAAGATGGCAGTTCTTTCCCTCAGAGGAGGCCAGGGCTCTACTACTGAGTCTTTGATCAGTTACTGTGTCCTGTAAATGTCCACACTGGTGGCCGGAACACTAGACATAGTACATGGAGCACAACGCTGTGCCCAGCCACTGACGGACCGTGTGTGGAGGAGAAGGAAGACCTCAGAGGAGCCGCTTGAGTTCCCAGGTAAGCGCTTCGCCGTTCGGTAACTTTAGAAAATAAGCCAAAAGCTGTTTTCCCACTTACAAAAATGCAGACAAGAGACCACATCAATTGGTGGTGGTTTTAGGGTGCCAGTTTTCCCTACATCCACCAGAGGTGCTTCTGTGGGGTGAGGGGCCTTTGGGCTACCTGCCAGGAGTAGGGGGGCAGGGGGAAAGGCTGCAGCTCAGGCTCCACCAGCCCCTGCTTGGCACTGCAGATACCAACGTGTCTGGTGCAGAATTTAAGTGAGCGTCGACCTTCAGGGAATCTGCGGGGGCTGTGGCTGTGGAGATGTGGGAGCAGCCCCTTCCCCAGCTGCCTGCTCCAGCTTGTAGTGTGTGTGTGCACGCATGCGTACTGTGTATGTATGTTGTGTGTGTGTGAGAGAGCTCTGTGTATGTGTGCTCTTTGTGTGAATGTGTGTGTGCACACGTGTTATTTGTGTATGTGCTCTATGTGCATTCTCTATATATGTGCTCTGTATATGTATGTGTTCTGTGTGTGCTCTGTATACGTATATGTGTACGTGCTCTTTGTGTGGGTGCGTATGTGCTTTATGTATGTATGCACTCTGTGTGCATGTGTGCACATATGTGTGTGTTCTGTTACTGTATTGCTGTGTGCTCTTTGTGTGTGTATGTGTGAGCTCTGTGTGTGTGCGTGTGTGTGCTCTGCATATGTATGTGTCTATGTGCTCTGTGTGTATGTGTGTATATGTGTGTATGTGTGCTCTGTGTGTTTTCTGTATGTGTGTTCTGTGTGTGTGCTTTGTGTGTGTTCTCTGTGTGTATGTGTGTGTGCTCTGTGTGTTCTCTATGTGTTTTCTCTGTGTATGTGTGTGTGCTCTGTGTGTATGTGTGGTCTGTGTGTACATGTGCACTTTGTGTATATATGTGTGTGCATGCTGTGTGAGCGTGTGTGCTCTGTGTGTGTGCATGCTGTGTGAGCGTGTGTGCTCTGTGTATGTGCATGCTATGTGAGCGTGTGTGCTCTGTGTGTGTGCATGCTGTGTGAGCGTGTGTGCTCTGTGTGTGTGCATGCTGTGTGAGCGTGTGTGCTCTGTGTATGTGCATGCTATGTGAGCGTGTGTGCTCTGTGTGTGTGCATGCTGTGTGAGCATGTGTGCTCTGTGTGTGTGCATGCTGTGTGAGCGTGTGTGCTCTGTGTGTGTGCATGTTGTGTGAGCGTGTGTGCTCTGTGTATGTGCATGCTATGTGAGCGTGTGTGCTCTGTGTGTGTGCATGCTGTGTGAGCATGTGTGCTCTGTGTGTGGCATGCTGTGAGCGTGTGTGCTCTGTGTGTATGCATGTTGTGTGAGCATGTGTGCTCTGTGTATGTGCATGCTATGTGAGCGTGTGTGCTCTGTGTGTGTGCATGCTGTGTGAGTGTGTGTGCTCTGTGTGTGTGCATGCTGTGTGAGCGTGTGTGCTCTGTGTGTGTGCATGCTGTGTGAGCATGTGTGCTCTGTGTATGTGCATGCTATGTGAGCGTGTGTGCTCTGTGTGTGTGCATGCTGTGTGAGCGTGTGTGCTCTGTGTGTATGCATGTTGTGTGAGCATGTGTGCTCTGTGTGTGCATGCTGTGTGAGCGTGTGTGCTCTGTGTGTGTGGCATGCTGTGTGAGCGTGTGTGCTCTGTGTGTGTGCATGCTGTGTGAGCATGTGTGCTCTGTGTGTATGCATGTTGTGTGAGCATGTGTGCTCTGTGTGTGCATGCTGTGTGAGCGTGTGTGCTCTGTGTGTGTGCATGCTGTGTGAGCGTGTGTGCTCTGTGTGCATGCTGTGTGAGCGTGTGTGCTCTGTGTGTGTGCATGCTGTGTGAGCGTGTGTGCTCTGTGTGCATGCTGTGTGAGCGTGTGTGCTCTGTGTGTATGCATGTTGTGTGAGCATGTGTGCTCTGTGTGTATGCATGCTGTGTGAGCATGTGTGCTCTGTGTGTGCATGCTGTGTGAGCGTGTGTGCTCTGTGTGTGTGGCATGCTGTGTGAGCATGTGTGCTCTGTGTGTGGCATGCTGTGAGCGTGTGTTTCCCACTGCTCAACTTTCTCCTTGGCTCCTTTATCTCCTTCCATCTCTGTCATAAGATGACTCCCCAAATACCCGAGGGTGTCTCCGCACTCCGGGATGTTCATTTTCTCTTTGCGCCTTCAGCAGTAGATATTTATTTGCCGTGGACTTCAGTCTGCAAAGGGAACAATAAACTCTGGGGCTTGTTAAGGCGGGAGAGCAATCTCAGCTGTATTTCTCCTCCTCCGCGGGCATCCGGAGACCTCGGCGCGGTGTCTTCTCCCTCCTTCGGGCTTCCCATTTCTCAAAAGTGCAGATCCACACCAGGGCCCATTTTTCACACCAACCCCCATCATGGAAGATGGGTGCATTTCCTGGTCAGTACTGGATGGTCACAATACAAGCTGTGTTTGACTCAGAATTAGACTTATAGAGAAGGCAGATGGGGGACAGAGATGCCTGAGAATTGAGTGGGTGGCCGAGGGAGGCTAGGGATGCCCTTGGCTTGGAAGGGCCCTCGTGCCCTGTCCTGAAAGTCGGGCTTGAGGACCAGTTCAAATGTTATGAACCCGAGCCCAATCCTGCAATTTGTGTTTGGTCCCTGAATATTTTGAAAGACTGATCTCTGCCCACCTCTCGTTTTGCTTTGAGGCCGCTCTCGTTGAGAATGATCACTCAGTACCAAACCTCTTTGAATTCCAAGGGCATCTTTGATTCGGCCAGTGTTCACATGGTAAAATATAATGAGTCAAGATAACAGAAAAAGGAAGGGCCTGAGAGAGAGCTGGAGAGTAATACATTTCGGAGGAATCCCTGTGTTTCTTTTTGCATGCTGGTTACAAGATCCCACACTTTACTCAATAAGCTTTTGCTGGTGATAATATTTGCTGTAAATGCTTGACAGTTATGGTGCAATGTTCGCTGGGAAGTAAGAAACAATGCCAGTGGTTTCCTGGGAATGTGAGCCTGTTATTCTCATCTGATTATTTTCAGGTGTGAGAGACATAAAGTCTGCTGTAGTGGGTTAGCCACGAGGACATTTATTTTTCCCACATGGAGTTACCACATGAATAGACGCATGGTTCTTAACATGATGTGTTGGTGTGTCCACAGCCAATGTCAACCACACAGTGCTCTGGGCATATAGTGACTTTCACATCTTTTGATGACATGAGGGTGAGGGAATGAGCAAGATTAATGCTCAGCGAGGAATTTGCTCTCCAAATTTGCTACTGATGACAGACAGTGGAAAGTTACAATAATTCATCTCAAAGTCTAGATGTTTAGAGTTGGCGATGTAGATTATGGTTAGGATACTAGGTTCAACCCCAGAACTCTGAAGAGAGAGAGAGAGAAAGAGAGAAAGAGGGAAAAGAGAGAGGAGGGAAAAGAGAGAGAAAGAGAGAAACAGAAGAGAGAGTGAGAGGAAGGAAAGAAGGAAGCGAGAAAGGAAGGACAGCAGAAGAGATATAACCTAAGTCAATATCACTAGTCCCTCTGAACAAATATTGAACCTCCATGAATTTAGCAGATATCTAGGGATTATCCCCAAATAATTACTCTGATAATTGAGATTTTTAAAAGATGCCCAGTTTAACTGAGAATGATAATTTATTAATAGCTACTTCAGTAGAGCAAAGCAATGCTGTGTGGTCTGACAATTCCTATCACTTCCCACTGTGCTTGCCCCTTATTGAACATGCAGTGCCACATGTTCTTTATTAAAATGAAATATCTCATTGAAAATCTGAGAGGATAAATTATTGATGGGCTCAATTTAGCCATTTTCTAGTGGAAAGTTCTGTGATTTTCATTTGTAGGGCACACAGTCTCCTTTTTCCAGATAAAACCATCTCCTGGCAGTGAATTTCTATTCTTGCTGTTGGCTTTTTATGACTCTTACATAAAGTTAACACTGGTTTAATTCTGTATTTTCTAGTGTCAGAAAAAAATGGGCTGGAAGATGGTGTCTTCCCTGTTGATTCATGCTGGTTCTTTTAAAAAAATTTTTTTACATGCTAATTTTCAAAATGTGTCTTTTAAGCGCCTACTTTCCAGTGCTTAAATTCTTAAAAGTTCAATGCTTAAACTTTTATATATTCATTTCTGAAAATAAGGATTGGAAACATCATTTTATTATTCCTTTAAAAAGTAAACTGAATAACATTATCTCCCTCAAGACTTAGGAATTGGATTTGAAATTTGCAGGTCTTAAGTCAGATATTTTTCTATTGCCAGATAAAGTCATTGTCTCTGTAGACTAACAGTCAATTCTCTTTGGAGAATTGATTTAAATATCTTGATGGGAGAAATGTGTTTGTTTCACTTCCTGTGAGCCTCTTCTCTATAGATGACCTAGGAATCCTACAGAGGAGGGAGGAGGGGGAAAGGAAGGGGGAAAAGAGGGAGGGAGCTAGAGGGTCCAGGGAGGGGTGGAGGAAAGGAGGGGACCGGTGTACCTATTAAGTTTGTATGAGTGGAAATAAATAAATAAATAAATAATTAAAAGAAAAAAGAAAGTCGCAGCAGATTTCTGTTATGATGAAATGTCTGTCTTCACCCTGCTCACAACGGTAGCTCAAATAGTCATCCTTGATGACGCTTCTGATGTGCCACCTTAAGGAGGCCTGACAGACCTGGGCTGGGCTTCCAGTGAACTGGATCAAAGGGCAGCTATGGCATATGCACCGAGAGAGCAATGTTGTGGACTTTGTAAGGAGACACAGAACAACGTGGCCATGGCTCTGTAACCATGCGGTGGTCTCTTCAACTCCGTGGTCACAGGCAGGAAATTGGCAAATATGTTTTTAATTAATTAATTAGTTTATTTGTTGTTATTATTTTTATGCCTGCACACGTGTGTACACGTGTGCTGCAAGACTCACGTGGAAGTCAGAGGTCAGTTCCTGGGACGGGGGTTCTTTCCTTCCACCATGTGGGATCCGGGGATAAGCTCAGGTCATCAGCTTTGTCAGTGAGTGGTCTGTTACCTGAGCCATCTTGACAGCCCACCAAATATATAGATATACATTTCTAGCAACAGACTGCATTTCATTCTTTTTTTGCAACTCATGTATGCATTGGACATTTTCTTGGAGCATTTGTTACATGGAGATTGAACTCAGGTTAATTAATTAATTGCATCCATGTGACATGTTTGGTGCTGGTTTACTTTTCCAATTACTTCAGTGTATATCTCACAGAAGAATTTGTATGTCTATAGCGATTCGAGTTTAACATTTTGAGAAGCCATAAGGCTCTTTCTTCAAACTGCCAGACTCCACGTGACATTAATTGTATTCAGTTGACTAGACTTGTCATTATTACTTTTGCTCAGAACAACTAAACATTTTGGTCTTTATCTGCAAAGCAAGCCCAAGGAAGAAGATCATGTGTGTTGCAGAGGTGGGAAGAGGAGAGGTGTCGCAGTTGTTGTCTCTGCTGCTAGGAGACAACACTTGGACTCCAGCAACTTACAGGGAGAAAAGGAGATTTACTTGGTTTATGGTTCCCTAGGGGGGATGTGGTGTATTATGGCGGAAAAGGCGTGGCTGGCTGGCAGAAGCTGGAGGCGGCCTAAGTCACTGCAGACATCATGGCCGAGAGAGCAAATTGTAGACTGTTCGCAGGAAGCAGAGCCCAGCTAACCAACCTTCAGGCCCACCCCAGTGTTGTGCCTTCCTCCAGCAAGGTTCTATCTCATAAAGGTGCCACACCCTTCCCAAGCATCATATGTGTCTGTGGGGGACAAATCACATTCAAACCATGACCAGAGAGAGCTCTTGGGTTTTCTGTAACTGAAGATCGTCTTCCATCTGTTGCCGGGACAACTGGCTGTCCACGTGCAAACAAAAATACCACTCCAGGCGCAGACTCCGCATCTGTTCCCCCCAAACTCATTTTAAAGCCAATAACAGGCTTACATTTAAATTGCAAAACCGGAGGTTTCTGGGAGAAGACACAGAAGACAACGCGCGTGATCTTGAGCGCGCTGATGAGTTTTCAGACGCGAAGATGGAAGCACAATTTATGAAAGGAAGGCGTGATGGATGGATTTAATTAAAACGGAAAGCGGCTGCTCGGGGAAAGTCACTTTCAAAAGAATAGAACGAGAAGCCAAGGGCTGGAGAAAATATTGACAAAACACGTCCATCCTAAACATGCAAAGAACCCTTAAGCCTCAACAAAGAGAAAACTTGTATGTGTGCGGCTGCGTTTTATTTCTTTTGTCAGCTTATCAATTGTTCCTTCTGTGGGAAGGCTTAGGGGTTGCTGCAGAATTTTCAAGAAGCATTTCGATCTAATCTCCGTGCTCCCACACCATCCCAGCACTCATCTCGGTGCTCCCTCGCCACACTTCTGCTCCCTCTGGAACTTTCCCTCCCCCCAATGTTTCTGATCCCCTCCTTCTTATCCATGGGACATGCTCGGTTCATATCAGTTACTGATGCATCCAATAGATTGCTGCTATTATCTTACAGCAAATTATCTTTTTTTCACCCGTAAGAGAATAAGTGATTTTCCTTCACTCTGCTTAGCTCCATGTGAGATCCTAGTTGTTACTGGATCCTCACCTTTCTACTTTTACTTCTTATGAAACACGTTGTTGACCTTTTGCTCTGCACAGTTGTGTGTCTGACAACTTCTCTTTGCTTGTGGTTGTGTGAGAAAATCTTTGAAGGAGAGTTCCATTGGGTATAGAAGCAGTTCGTTTTTCCAGCACTTAAAATATGGACATCCAGCTTTTTTTTTGCAGGGGTGTGTGTGTGTATGTGTATGTGTATCAAAGGGCATTGTGTGTCCCTGTGGAGGCCCAAGGATGAATTTGGGAATCACCCTGGATTGTGCTACCTCCTTTTTGCTTTGTTCTGGAGTTTCTCAGGTTCTACCTTCCAGGACTGGAAGTACAGGCCATTACCATTTCTGCCTGGCATTTTAACATGGGATCTAGGATCTGAACTCAGGGCCTTCTGCTTGCAAAACAGAGGCTTAAAGACACCGATCTTTCATTCACTTATTTATGTGCGCATGTGTAGTGTGTGGTCTGTCACTGTATGCATGTATGTATATATGTGGTATGTGTACATGTATGTGCATTAATGTGTGCAAGTGTTCATATGTGGTGTGTGTGCATGTGTGTATGGTCTGTGCATTTATGTGTTATACACATGCATGTGTATGTACTTGTGGTGTGTGAGCATGTGTAATGTGCATATGTATATGCTGTGCATATCCACATTGTTTGTCTTTCCAAGGTGCTCCTTTGTCTCTGGTTTTCTGAATTTCAAAAATGACATGCCTACCTATATTATGAGTTCACTTCTCATTAGGAGAACAAACAATGTCTCTTTCATAAAGAAAAATGATATCTCAGCTCAAAGATAGAGAGACATCGCACAGCCTGTTGCAGAGGACACTTGGCTGTGTCATGGCAGTTGTGAGGTGTGTGTGTGTGTGTGTGTGTGTGTGTGTGTGTGTGTGTGTGTGAAGACAGTGACTTGGCCAGACAGGGAGCCAGAGAGACCAGGACCCATGACTGCTTCTGAGTTCATGCTGCAGCGATCTGTTAAAATTCTACCTCTTAAAAGTCCTGTGTTTGGTGTCACTAGGCTTCTAACACAGGCGGGCCTGACCAATGCACGGCCCTAGGGGGGTCTCAGTTCAAGCATCGTCCAAACCATCTAAACCGCAGCGGACAGCCTCCTGTGTTGAGCATTTGTTCTTGTGGGCACTTTTTGAACTTCTGCCTTGGGTTTTCTCTTGCCCTTCCTTTAGAAGTTCTCTCCTGTTGTTTAAATATGTCCTCACCCCCACCTCTCTTCTCGGGATCGTTCAATGGCACAGCCAGGGCTCCCCATCTGTGAACACAGATTCAAAGTATGCACTCAAAAAATGTCTCAGTGAACACATCTGAGTTTTTCTTGTACTTATCTTCCTAAGCAAGTTAGTACAACCATTTAAATGGAATTTGCTTTGTGTCAGGTATTTCAGGTTGTCTGGCGATGATCTACAGTAGTGTGGGAGTGTGTGCGTCATATTGAAATAGTATGTTGTTTTCTATGAAGTGTTTGCACATCTGTGGAATTTGATATCTGCAGGAACCCCAGAAACCAATCTTCCCTGGACACAAAGGGGTCTGTGGAATGCAGCGTACCTTCTGAAATTATCTTGAGAGTTCTTAAATGCCTAATGTATTTACTTGCCTATTTTCTTGCAATCATGGCTTAGTTTGGACAGCGCTTTTAGCCGACTGCCATTTACCAGGTCTGTATCTAGCTTAGTTAGGAATTCATCAGGAGCACCCTTCATTTCTACACGGGGTTATTATTTTTTTTTTCTTTTCGTTTTCAAGTGCTGGTTGAGACAGGGTCTCGCATAGCCCAGACTGGATTCTTCCTGTTTGCAGCACCCACCTGCCCTTGTGTCATGACCACTTCTTCCATGGGAGCCCTTGGCAGATTAATTACGCTGCTTTAAATTCTCCATGTGATAATTTAACATCTGTGTGATATTTGAATCTGGTTCTCATGCTTGCTTTGGCTTACTATGTCTAATCAGACAGACAGCTGCTTTTATTTTCTTTTGATATTAATTTAGACTTTTTTTTCATGAAAAGCCAAAGTAGTCCTTGGTAATAACTACTGCAGCAAATAAGCTCTTGGTGTAAGATTTTTTTTTTTTTTTTACTGCTCTTTCTGTGAGTTGAGATGTTTGATTTTTACTCTCTTTATGTGACAGTCTTCAAATTGTCCTGGATTCCTTTGCTTTTTTAAAAACTTTATTTATTTTATTCATTTCTTATGTGTGCATGTCAAAGGACACTATGTGTCTCTGTGGAGGCCAAGTGTGACTTTGGGAACCATACTGAATTGCTTCTACCTCCTTTTTGCTTCCCTCGGATTTCCCAGGCTCTGCTGCCATTTTCCCTTGGCGTTTTTACATGGGACTTAGGATCCAAACTCAGGACCTTCTGCTTGTAAGACAGAGTCTTAACCCCTGAGCCATCTCTCTAGCTGTTTCCTTTGCATTTTGTGTTTCCAATTTTCTCTTAGCTTTGGGACTCATGGGATTTTGTCCCAGGGGGCGTTAGTGAGGCAGCAACTTCAGAATCTCAAGGCTGGGGAGCCGGCACAGTGCATAAAGCACTTGATCTATAAGCAGGATCCATAGGATCTTTCTGAAAGCCAGATGTGGCAGCACCAGCACCTATAACCCCTGCGCACCCACAGGAAATGGGAGACAGACACATGCTCTACAAGTTTGTGGGCCACTTCGCCCAACTTAGAGACCCTGCCTCAGACCAGGGGGCAAGGTGAGAAGTGATGCCTGGAAATAGTTCTCTAAGTCTACATGCAGTAATGGCATTGCATGCACACACAAACACATAACACAACACACAACTCATAGCACACACATATACACAAACACAGGACACACACAGCACACACACAACACACAGCACACATAAGCATACATCACACACAACACCTAGTATACACAAGCATACATCACTCACAATACACACACAGCATACAGACACACAGTACATGCTACACAACACACACAAACATACACCACATACACACCATACATAACAGGCATACAACACACATAACAGGCACACACAGAAGACACAACACACACATACATACACATTTTGGGGCTCTTCCAAGACCATGGATTACTAGAGCTTTTTATCCTTAGCCTAGCATAGACTCAGCTATCAAATGTTCATCCAAATTGCTATTGAAATATATGTTTCATGTTGTGGGTCCAGTAACTTCTGCCTAAGTAGTCAGATTACAGTCATTTCTTTCTAGATTCTTCTTTATTTTCTGATTGTGAGTAGTGGCTTGACCTCAGAACTCACTTTTTTTAATCTTTAAGAATTTCATATGTGAATTCATATGTGAATACAATGAATTTATGATATTTTCACCCTTAATTATCCAATACCACCCCTGCTCTATTTCCAATTACAAACCTTCTGCCTTACCGGTCTCCCTCCTGCTTTCTTGCCTTTTTGCCTGTGTGGCCTGCCGAGTTTCATCTGGGTTGCCTTTGATGGCATTTTCCTGAGTACTTACTGGAGCACAAATCACACACCAGTAGGGAGACCACTAAGGAAAGCACCCCCCCTCATGCAGCATTAACTCTCACCAGTCTCTCAGATAGGTGTGGGATCTCTTGAGATCTTTCCCTTCCATGGTGACATGTTGATAAGCCAAATCTCATGTACTTGTGTTAAGTATACTCTCATAGTTAGGCATTAGGTGTCAACTTGACAGTTGAGAGTTTCAGCTCTGGGCAATTTGTAGAGAACTAGTGGTTGAGTTAAGCCCAGAGCAAACCTGCAGGAGATAGTTTAACTGATGGGGAAGGACCAGCCCACATTGCGTGGGACTAAGCCTTGGAATAAAATACAGAGAGCTGGTTGAGAGAGTCGGCATCCTTGTATACACTTGGCCAGACATGCTGGTCTGGCAAATAAGGATTGTCCGTCTCTCAGCCATTGTGTAGAGATAGTGTAGTCAGTTCCCTCTATCCTGGTGTTGGTGTGAGCTCTCCTGCTAAGATGGACAAACAACTATAACCAGAATTGTAAAAGAAAATAAATCCTTTGTTCCCTTAAGCCGTTTGATGGTGATTCTATCAGCAACCATGCAGGCGAACTGCAATATATACACAGCGGGAAGCAGTGAGGACTTATAGCAGGTTTCATATGCACTACGAACTCATCATAATAGATGATGAAATTCAGTACATTCAGATAATTGTAAATTAAAAATCTTCAAACTCTATTTCACAGTCAATGTTCTTAGTCTTGTCAAAATTAAAAGTATTTCCCTTTAAAACTGCCTGTTTTGATGGAAAAAAAAAGACAACTCGAAAATGATCTTTGCAAACCACGTATTCTACTGAGGAGCTGTATGAGGAATATGAACAAATGGTTCAAGCTCAACAATTAAAGAACCCTAAGCATCCACTTAGAATATGTGCAAAAATATCAACAGATGAATGAATACAATCCACAGACATCTAGCACAGCATTACAGAGAAATGTAAATGTAAAGTTCTTTGAGGAAGAATTTCCAAAGAATTAGGCTCTGTAGAGAAAAAATCAAGTTCAGATGCTTAGAGACTTTGAGGTTTGGGCCCCATAAATGTGGAGAGCAGACTCGCAGTTGGAGGGGGATAAGGGGCTGGGAGCAAGAAAGGCTGAAGCTCTCAAAGCCTGTGGCAAGTCCTTCTGATGTCTAAGAAGTCAATTTCCTGACTGCTTTAGTGCCATGATGCGGATTGCAATATTGAACTATTTATTGTTTTTCAAGATAACCTGGAAGAGGAACCTGGCAAAGCACTCAGGTGATCTCTTTGTATTGTCTCTTGCAACCATATGAATAATAAAAATTAGTATAAATAATGCAAAAGTGAGCTAAAAATTTTAATTTAAGAAAAAGTTGGGCAATAGAACAGAGACTTGCCATGCACCCTTTAGCCGGATTTCCCAAATGTGACCATTTCATTCTACTTTTGGTTGTAGTTTATAAAGGAAAAAAAAAAAAAAACAAGGGCACTCTCTTACAACACCCAAGTACAAGATATAAACCAGGAAGTTATCACGGCTGCTGTTGCATCTTCCCATCCTTTGGAGCATCCTCTCTTGATCCCACATCAATAAGAATGCTGCTTTGCACTTATGTGTGCTGCCTGTTTACCCTCCTTCCATCTGTGGCTCTGCAGTCTTCTCTGTCTCTTTGGTGATCTTGTTGGTCTGAAGAGAAGTTGCTAAGGCTGCAGCATGCTGCTCCTTAGGGGTTTTAGGGGAACTGCTTGGGATAGTTACAGGTTATGCACCCTGGCAAGAATGTCCCAGATGCTTTCCTGAATCATGTGCCTGGGTGGGGTACTCCTAAAAGACTTGGGGTTTTGGTCTGCCAGGTTCTATTCTGCAGTGACTGGATTCCACTTCTTTTGGTAAGTGTAGCCACTGTGAGCAGAGGCTTGGAGACAATGTAGCTGTTGGGGATGTTGTACTTGAAGACAATGTAGCTATCAGGGATGTTGCACTTGGAGATGATATAGCTATCAGGGAAGTTGCAGTGAGATGAGCAGTTGTCAGTTACTTTTCTCACAGCAGTGCAAAAACATCCAAGGAACTGCTTAAGGAAAGGTTGGTTTATGTCCAGAGGATGTTCATTTTAAGGGCACCATCCATCATGTCAGGGAAGACATGCATTGTTAGAGAGCCCAGAGTAACCATCAGAAAGCAAGGAATGATGTTGCCCACATCTAGGATAGGTCTTCCTTCCCTCCTCAGCTAACTCCAATTCTGAAACTCCCCCACGAGCACACATGTCAATTATCAATATTAACAATCACACTAGTGATCTTTTTTTTCCCATTTTTGAATCCTGTTCTTGGTACAGGATGGTATGTTAGAAGGAGAGAACTTCTTCAGCCTTTGCTGCAAGCAGTCTTGAAGCTCTCAGCTTCCAAGATGTCTGGGGTGACTTTGGCCAGCCAGCCATGCCACCTCTGCTTTGAGAGACTGTACCTTCCCTCTGGAACCGTAAGCTGAATAAACCTCCCTTTCTCCCTTAAAAAAAAAAAAGAAGGAGAGAACTTCTGAGGCTTTAGTACCCAAAGTTTCCAAGAGAAGAAAAATCTGGGCACACACATGCCATTGTTAAATGGAGGCGGACGGCTGATCCAGTGGTCATGGGTGCTCTGCACAGGTTGAGTCAGCTGTGCTGAGTGCTCACATTTCAAACTTAGTTCATTTAGAAACACACAGACACATAAATATTTAAGTATGTTACATGGAATATATAGGGAATATATATTATGAGATATGTATATATATTATATAATGAAAATAAAGGGGAAGGTAGAACAAGATTGGTGGTGGGGGAACGAAAGATGTTCAACACATGCACAAGGAGGAATGTTTGGGAAGAAGAATGGGAAGGAAGGAGAGGAGGGGTGGGGAGGATGGTGGAGCGCATGCAAGAGCACAAAGCACAATTGCATTAAGTGTGAAAAAATTTCCAGTAAAACCCATGATTATGTATAGGAACTCAAAATGAATACAGATTTAAATGAAAGAGCAATGTGATCCAATGTATACAGCGGAGAAATCATTCAGGCTTGTATTTGACACCTAGCCCCCCCTATCTGTGTGTTTTTGAACTATAGTGTGATGTAAATATGTAATTCTTTTATTTTATGGATGGCCATTTTTTTCAGCATCATTCAATTTAAAAAAATACATGATTTAGTTTTGACTTGTATTGTAAAGGAACACATATATTTTCCCTGAAAATATATATTAAGTATCTAGTACGTTTCTGGACTACTTTGGAAACCATGATTCAGAGAAGAATGAAATAGACAAAATTCCTTGTAAAGAGACATGGAATAACTTTTAGTTTAGAATAATTAGACCACTGAGATCATTATTTTTATGTTTATTCCTAAACCTAATGATGTATACTAGTCTATGTATTTATGTATAGATTTTCATAATTTTTCCCAAGATTCAATCTATGTATGCAATTGTATGTATTTATGATATATATATTTATAGGTTAAAACCCCTATAAACTTAGAGTGAAAACATAGCACTATTAAAAACTTTGATGCATGTTATAAAATCAATGCAACTTAAGATTTTCCTTTGCAATTGCATAATATATTTTATTTTTATGGCCTCCTTTTTATTTAATATTTTTATATTTCTCCTCAGATTCTCAAACATTCTTGTGCAATATAATTTTGATTCCTCTGTAGTAGTCTACTTTTTCAGCAAATCCCAGGGCCTCTCTAAGTAGAGGGGTTGAATTGAAGAAGGTGAAATTGTTTGCATGGTGAAGGTACCAATTTGCTTTTCCTGTAGTATAGAGAAAATGGGCTGGTTCTTTCTCAGCCAATTCTCCAGACAACTGGGGAATCTGTAGAAAGAAGTACAGGAAGAAACAAGACAAGTGACTCAAGAGAAAGAGCCCTTGGTAGAGCATAGTAGCACTGGTATTCATTTATTTGTTTGTTTATTTATTGACATTAACATTTAAATATGTGGTCAAGCTGGTCTCTGTTCATCTAACTTGAATTTATTTAAGTGACAAGTCCACAGGAGAACCATTTGGGATCGTGTTTATTTATTTATTTGTTTTAAAGATCAGAGTTTTTTTTCCTGCACTTCAACAAAAATTTTTTTCTACTTTAACAAGCATATTTTATATTCATCCCAGCTTCCCTCCATTCCCCCTCCCTCTCATCCTCTCCCTTCCCTTCCCCATTCTCTCTCCTGCTCTCCTACCCTTCCGCCTGTGCGCTTCTATGGACCTCAGGGTTCACTGGCTTGTCTAGTCCTGTGGGGGCTCAGGCCTCCATGTTACCTCTCTTCAAGTCACCTCACTGATATGTGCATTTCCCTTCACTCATCCAGCTTTAGACCCAAAGGTTTGCACTGTAAGTTCCCACTCTATATGTATAATAATAGCTACCTACAGAGCAGTTTGATGTACTACATTTTATTAGTGCAAAATCACCCAGAAATCTGTTAAAAAATTGTAGTAACATCCATAAAATTTCATCTCACTGTTCATGGCAGAATTGCCCCATCCTCTTCCTAACTGACCTCCTCCTCCGGGAAATGGTGAGTTGCTTCCTTGATTATCTTAACGGTACCCTGTCTCTTGCCTTATTATATTACCACATCCTAAGTGAACTGGCTTGAGTCACTCAGGATAAGACTTCTGTGAAAATTCGTCTTTCTTTGGCCAGCATCTAATACAGATCTTGAACATGAATCAGAACACACTCAAAATAAACTATTATGTTTCTTTTACATGGCTTGCTTTGTGTCTCTCACCGAAGAATAAACAACTTTGAAACAAGAATCTTTTGTTATAAGTTTTTTTGTATGCAACCTTTAAGGACTCTATCTTCTTAGCTTACTTTTTGGGTGATACTCTAATCCATCCAAACCAAAAAAAAAAAGTTTACTGGCTTACACAGTTGAACAGAACAGGGATTCAGGTCTGGCTAGAAGCAGCAGGGAATTGAGCTGCTGAAAGCTACTTGCTTCTTTTTCCTGTTGCTCAGCTTGGTTTGTGTCTCTGCTCTTCATTCCTCTCACAGTGTCTCACTTCTAGCTGAACCATGGCTTTGGGAGCAACACTCGGTCAGATCCTTCAAGACAATTCCAGTGGAGAGGGTGCTCTATGCTCTGGGACCTCACAAGATGGCCCTGACCTTCACTCTGCTTGACTCTGTTTGGGTAACTCCATGGATGTCTGCAGATGGGCTGGCTTGCTGGCCAAACCTGAGGTTGATTGTCTGTCTGTCTGTCTGTGTATCTATGTATCTATCTGTCTGTCTATCATCTATCTATCTATCTATCTATCTATCTATCTATCTATCTATCTATCTATCTATCTATTTTTGAGTGTGTGTGTGTGCATGTATATCAAAGGGCACTGTGTATGGCTGTGAAGGTCCAAGGGTGACTTCATACATTATCCTGGATTGTTCTACTTCCTTTTTGCTTGGTTCTAGAATTTCCCAGGCTCTGCCTTCCACAGACAGACACACAGGCCATTTCCTCCTGGCATTTTTATATGGGATTGGAATCTTTTGTTTGTGAGGTAGAGGTTTTAAGCACTGAGCCATCTCCCAGCCCGCAGTCCTGAGGTTGAACACAAAATCATCCCATAAGATGCTCTTAAGAACCCTTGACAGGTGGTGAATGAGGAAATGAATACTGAAGAGATGAGCTGCAAATACCTTCAAATGTTAACTTAAGTTTCTGTCTGAGAAGGGCTGGTGAGATGGTTCAGGGCTAAGTTATTTGCCATACACATGTGAGAATGTAAATTTGAGCCTCCCACTCTGTACCTGCATAAGAAAAACCAGGCTCAGCAATGTGTGCCTACAATCCCAGTACTAAACTAGGAACTCATTGGGGCTCACTGACCAGATAGTCTATCTGCATAACGAGCTTCAGGTTCAGGGAGCGACTCTGTCTCAAAAAACAAGATGGAGGGTGATTGAGTAAGACACCTATGTTGACCTCTAACCATAACTGTACAGAGATACATGAACACCTACACATGTGTTTGCATGCCACACATCACACGAACACGAACACATGTACACACACATGCACATTCACATACCACACACTTGCACACACTCATAAACACATACATACACATGAATATTTATGTATGCACATGCAATTCACACATGTGCACAAACAAATGTGTTCATATGCACATGTACACGTGTATAAGCACATTCATATATATTCATGCATAACCACATCCCATACTCTTGCACACATACCTGAGCATTTATATGTACACACACACACACACACACAGACACACAGAAAATTTCTCTAGGAGAATAGCCCATGCCTCTATAAATTATGACACCCTGTGTGACCAATAGGATCACATTTTCCAGGGTCTTCCTGCTTTATGTAGTCCATGTACTACTGTTGTCTCAGGGAACAGACTGGAGAGGTAATTTAATCAAGTTCTTCAATGTAACACCTGCAGAATGTTCTCCTCCTCTTCCTCCTCCTCCTCCTCCTTCTCTTCCTCCTCATCCTTAGCTCTTCTTCCTCCTCCTCCATGTGCCCCAGCTTGTGGTTATGAGTCCAGGGAGACACAGACGTGCCGCATCAATAACGATCTTCCCTGGCTTACAGAGGACATTTGTACTGCCCTTTGGTATAACAAGTGCATCCATTTTCCGCCCCAGTGGGCCGTGGCCCAGGGACAGGTTTCTGCTGTAAATGAGTTCATGACCAGCAGAGTCTGCCAGACCCTCCCATCCCCTTAGAATCTAGGTATTTCCACCTTCTGACTTTTTTTTTCATTCATCGAAATCCACATAGGAATCAACCACTTGCTGAAATGGACGTTAGTACGTGGTGGGCGAGGTTGTAGGAGGCAGCTGCCCTTTGCAGCAGTGGCTGACTAGCAGCAGAGCGGGTGGAGCAAGGAATAGGCAGAGGAAAGCAATGTGGTCATTCCTTCGCCATGGGGAAAGGTCTTTTCCACTGCAGCGCCCGATGCCTGCGGTCACCTGCATCTTGTCACTTCGTCTGGAGCAGCATCAGATGGCCTGGCAGTGAGTGGAAGGCCCCCTCCCCCCCTTGAAGAAGGAAGAATGAAACAAGAGCTCCTTACATCAAAATGTAAGGGGAACACAATCATAGCCTGGATTCAAGACATCTAATGTTTTCAGATTGGGCTGATGTTCCAAAAATTAAATAAAAAGGTGTCAAGAAATTCAGGGAGCAACAGTACACAGGGGTCAGGAGGAGGACACGCCATGTTGGGGGAGGGGTCAGCCCATTGCACAGGCTATGCTGGGGAAGGGTGGGTCCAATGCGGGAACTTCCTCACTTCTGGAGTCACACAGGCTCTGATTTGCAGAAGGCTGGATGACCTGCTTACTTATTTTCTTTATCCTTTTTTGGTGTTTGTTTGTTTGCGCGCGCGCGTGTGTGTGTGTGAGAGACGCATGTACAAGATGGTACTTGTGCTTGTGGAGGTCCAAGGGTTGGTACTGGGAATCACCCTACGTTGCTCTACTTCCTTATTGCTTTGCTCTGGTATTTCCCAGGCTCCGCCTTCCAGGGCTGGAATAACAGGCCACCGGCATTTTTACATGGGATCTGGTGAGCAGAACTCAGTCCTTTTGCTTGTGAGGCAAAGGCTTAAACCCCTGAGCCGTGTCCCCAGCTGCTGTTTTTTGTTTGTTTGTTTGTTTGTTTCCCTACAAGTTGGTGTTCCCAACTGTAATATGGGAGTAACACAGTTCCAGCCTTTTGCATTCATTTGTTATTTATGTATTTATTATGTTGTCACCAAGCATTGCAGCCAGCTTCTCACACATGCCAGGGAAGTCCTCTCGTCTTGATATACCATCTGCAGCCCCTTTTACTTTATTTTGCGACAGGGTCTTACTGTGTTGCCCACGTGTTTTAAACTCACCAGACAGCTCAGGCCGTTCTTGAGCACATGATCTGCCTCAGCCTTTGGACAGCTGGAATTCCGGAGGGGTGTCTCCACCCCTTGCTAGAACCTCACTTTGGTAGCAAACATTTCGTGGTAATCTGTGTGACACATAGGTTTCCAAGCAACAGTCCATCGTTGGTATTCCTTTCCAAATGGTATCAGGTGCAACACGCTGGGTGGAAAAGTCTTCACTGCCATTACTTCAATGGGACCAGCCCTTGCGGTAGAAAATCCGTTTCTCCATTTCTCAGATAAGTCACCTTAGGCGTGTGTGTGGGGAGGTGAGAATTCCCTCAGGTCACAGAAGTCACAAGTCACAGAACAAAGGCAGATGCAAACTTAAGGTTCTCAGGCTGCAGTTTTTGAAATCCTCACGTAACAAGCACTTGATGATCCTGTCAGCCAGGCCCACAGCCTGATCCCTCTAGAATTCTTTATTTGATCACTGAGTTGCTACCATGAGCCCAGGAGAGGCAGTGAGAAATGCAGATCAGAGACTTTCTTAGGTCATCAAAACGAGCAGGTTGGGAAACAGCTGTAGACAAACCCATGGGATTTTAGGGAAAGAAAATGGCGCTTTCCAGAAGCTGCAAAGAAACTTTCCAGAAATTTACCAAGGCCAGGAAGGATGGATTATTCACACTCTTTACCAGTCAATGCTTTGTCTAGGAAGGTCACCTGGGCCTGGGTGGAGGTCAGAGGACAACTTTCAGAAGTCAGTTCTCACCTTCTACTGTTGTGGGCTGCTGGGGATCGAACTCAAGGTCACTAGGTTTGCAGCAGGCTCCTTAACCACTGAGCTGGCCCCAGGGGCTGACATCTTGGCATGTGGTTATATAATCATGTGTATTAGTATGTTTTCTGGTTTCTGGGATGTTTTAAAAATTACTTTTTTTGCATACTTGTGTGTGTGTGTGTGTGTGTGTGTGTGTCTCAGAGGGCACTGTGTGTGCCTATGGAGCTCAAGGGTAACATTCTAGATTGCTCTACCTCCTTTCTGCTTTGCTTTAGGGTTTCCCAGGGCTCTGTCTTCCAGGGTCAGAAGTGCAGGCCACTGCCATTTCCACCTGTTTTTTTTTTTTTTTTTTTTTTTTTAACGTGGAATCTGGGATTTGAACTCAGGTTCTTTTGCATTTGAGGTTTAACCCCTGAGCCATCTCTAAGCCTGCTGTGGTACTTTTAGGAAGGAATAATGGCCAGGAAAGGGCCGCCCTGGAAAGAATTCTTTATAAAGATGGTGCTCTGCGTGGAGGGGAGACGAGCGTCTGCTTGCTGTGCTGGATCATGATGCACCAGATGATAATTTCGACTTTGCTCCAATAGAATGAACGAAATGACCAGAAGGGGGATTTTGCGCAACTTTCTCAAGGTTCCTTAAGAGGCCAGGCTTCTCCTTCAATGCCAGAGACATGTCTCGGAGTGGTCACTTCTAGACACAGTGGCCTGTCCACTTCTTCTCCACAGGAAGCTTTTCCACATCGCCAATAGAAGCTCAACACAAACCCGAGTGCCCACGCCAAGGTCGTTTTTTACTTTTACACCTACTATTTCTCCCTTGACAGTCTCATCTCCCAAATCGAGTGCCACGGGCCATTGTTTGTTTACGGCACCTCTACATCTTCCTTTCTCCGGCAGCTCCGGCTCTGGAGAGATCATAAAATACTTGACCCCGGTGGGTGGCTAAAGTGCTCCAAAAAGTCGTTCACGAAGTTTAATTAAAGGTCGTGGGAAACTTTGTTTTTCAGGTTGATATTTGCCCAGGATAATGGAGAAATTTTAGATGAACAATTGCTGAACCTATTTTTATTTTGTAAGGGGCTGGGGAGATGGCTCAGGAGTTAAAGGCTTTGCCTCCCAAGGAAAAGAGCCTGAGTTCAGATCCCCAGGTCCCATGTACAACTGTTGGATGGAAATGGCAGTGGTCTGGAATTCTGGCCCTGGATGGGGAGCTGGGAAACTCCAGAGCAAAGCAATAAGGAGATAGAGCAATCCACACACACTCATGGCTAAATACACCACACACACACACACACACACACACACACACACACACACACAAAGAGAGAGAGAGAGAGAGAGAGAGAGAGAGAGAGAGAGAGAGAGAGAGAGAGAGAGGGCGGGGGGAAGAATAAGTTAAAACGAAGCCACAAGCCATGGTCTTCAAGCAAGCCATCCATTGGCAGGCACAGTGTGAGATGTTGGAAGTACATTCCATTGTTGAATGGACGCTTCTAACGAAATGGGGAGGAGGCAGTGGAAACAGACCTAAGCAAGCGGTCTCCCCAAAAGAATGAGGAGGAAGGAAGGGCTCTCTCCCCCGCCCTCCAAGGGGAAGGAACAAAGCTGTTTGGTGAGAACTCATTCCTCACACATGACAAATTCACCTCTGGGAGGACAGGCAGCAGATACGCCCTGGCGCTTGTGGATCCCGGCTGAGCAGGGAGTCTATGTGGAGCTGCCACCCAGCCTTTGGCCCTGACCCATGTTCCCCTTGCGCGTCTTCTTACGGTTTGTTCCAAAGTTGACTTTCCAACCTCTGAGTGGTAGCAGTGGACTCTTGGACTCCTCTGGGCTTTGACAGACCTTTTCAGTAGTAAAGAGAAACCGAAAGAGCCTCTCTCGTGGTCAGGCTGGGCTGAGTGACAGAGCTCCCAGGCTGTGTGGGTGCAGCAACAGTCACATCTCGTGATCCTGGAAGTGGATGTGCCCAAGGTCGTGGTGGTGGCTGGTCTAACCTCTTGGGCACTGCACTCCACGTGGTGACCCACCGAGCCGAGGACGCGTTCTCCAGCAGGAAACCCTCCACAGCAGCCTGGGGTCTCCTCCTCAATGACAAGGGCCGGGCTGTGTGGGAGCTTCCTGCGTGCACATGACACTACTCTCGTGGCTGAAGGGAAAGCGTCCTGCTCTCCTTCCCTTCGCATTAGGGCCCTGACTCCATCTGGGGTGTCCATGTTCATGACCTCAAGGGAACTCAATGTCTTCCGAAGGCCCCGACTCATAGCGCGGGGATAGGGCTTCAGTATATGACTTTGATGAGTCTGAGCGGAACACCCATGTGTGCCCCATAATGTTCTTTGACTCAAATAGTTCCACAAAAACCTGTGCATGTGGGGAGCGGAGGCCAAAATTGGGTGTCTTCCTCATTTGGTCTCTACCTGTTATTTTTCCTTTCCTTTTTGGGGAGGTGCAGGTGTAAATGCATGAGTGTGTTGCAAACCCATGGGTGTTTCCGTGTGTATGTGTGCGTGTGCGCGCGCGCACCTGTGCAAGTATATGTCCAGGCTTGAGGAGGATCTTTTCCTTTTTTTCCCCCAATGCGCATGTGCATGGCGCGGTGCTTTCGCATGGTGTGCCAGTGGGCGTGTGCGCATGCCACAGGAGGTCCTTGGGTGTCTTTCACTGACGCTCTCAGCCTTATTCTGTTAGACGGCGGTGCTTGCTGCTTCAGCGTGGCTCCCGCCCTCTGGTTCCTGGGCCTTACCTGTCTGCCCTTGACCGTGGGATTAGGTCATGCGTAGCCACGCCCAGCTTCTTGTGTGACACTGGACATTCAGGGTCAGGTCTGCGTGAGCTTAAACCCACTGAGCCATCTCTCCACCTTTCTTTCTGGTCCTCGTGTTGTAGGCAACCCCTTAACCAACTCAGCCAGCTCCAACTCTCTGTCTTTTCTTTCGTATGCAAGCTGTATTCTATGCAAACTTATCTTCTCCATGACCCACACTATAATTTGTAGGAAAAGAGGTCAAATTCACCTATGCCAGAATGCCAATTAAATGTCATCTGTAAGTTTCTAGGAGGCACAGCGTTCGGTTGATCGAGTCCAGCAGGCTTTCTTTGTCCCGTGCTTTGTATTTCAGGGGGGTTCTCCTCAGCATGACAAGTCTCTGCTATACACTCGTGCCTGAAGGACTTACCCTACTTGATTTCTAGAACTTTTCCATGTAAGCCAAGCTCCTCTTGTCTCCTTACTCTTTCCTCCCTTCCTCTGTTTTGGTAATTAATCACTGTATTCTGCACTATTCATAAATTTAACTGCATGGAGGATTGCACCAACACATATAAAAGAGAACTTAGTTATTTTTTTAACGTAAACCTGTTGAATCTTTCACTAATTATTTTAAGCTTAGCTATCATCAATTTGCAGCCCTTCATTCAGGGCTAGAAGGGAGGAATAGACTAAAGAAATGAAGGCAGAGGAGTAGGTGAGAGGAAAAACCTACATGAAAGAAACATTGAGACTAGGGGGAGGAATGAGGGGAACTATAATTTCTCTAGGTGTGAAGAACCCTTGACGCACTTTCTACTGAAACATACGAGCTGGAACAGTTCCACGCTTCTATTATCGGGCTGGAGATAAGAAAAAACACTTACTAATTATGCCAGTTTTAATATTCCCTTGGGCATCTCTCCTTCTTCAACAAACAAGAGGCAGACTGCATGCTGAATCATCAAAGCTAGGATTATTACATAGTTCATAAAATGTTATGTTAGCACATTCTCTCATGCCAAGACTATGAACTGGAGGTCAGATCGCTGCTAAAACAGAGAGAGAGAGAGAATTTTAACTGAATGCACCATGTTGTATTTTGTGAGGTACTCAATGGAATATCACAGTAGGGACAATGGGTAGGTAATTCCTAAGGAACTCATGTTCCGTGCAGTCTAAGATGCCACAGAAGAATTTGCACCCACACTTGATGTTCTAGAAAGAAGACTAATTTTACTGTATTGCAAGACAGGTTCAATTTTTTATAAAATTATGGAAAGTTTTGAATTTTATGAATATTCTTTCAGATAAATATATATTTCTATACAGCATCCTGGAGGATGTAGTGGGATCTCACAGTGTAATTATGCTGCACTTTTCTGGTAAGCTATGGTGAGAAATACATTTTTATGTGCTCCTTGTTCATCTACATGTCATCTTTTGATGAAGCCTTCATCTAAGTCTTCTGAACACTTTTCAGCTGGTGTGTTTAGATTTTAAAAATATTAATTTTATAAATTCTTTATGTATTCTGGATGTTGCAGGTCGCCTGCATGGTTGCTGATAAATCACCATCAAATGTCTTAAGGGAACAAGGGGTTTATTTTCTCTTACAATTACTGGTTATAGTTCTTTGTCCAGTTTGACGGGAGAGCACGCACCAACACCAGGGCCAAGGGAACTGGCTGCACCATCTCTACATAATGGCTGAGAGAGGGACGATCCTTACTTGTCAGACCAGCATGTCTGGCCAAGTGTACACAAGGATGCCAACTTCCTCAAACAGCTCTCTGTATTTTATTCACCTGTTCAGGGCCTAGTCCCATCCACCATAGGCTGGGTCTACCTCATCAACTAGACAATCTCCTTCAGGTTTGCTCTGGGCTTAACTCAACTACTAATTCTCTACAAATGTGCCCAGAGCTCAAACCTCAACCATCAAGTTGACACCTGTACATAACCATGACACTGGACTAATGTGCAATTGCATATACAAATACTGGATATAACAGAGGACACTTGGTATTTTTTTAAGTTGCTATGTTCATTGATTTTACTTATTATTTAAGTGGTTTAAGCTGTCCCTCCCATCTCATGGAGCCATTTAAGAGATGCTGCTTCTCTTTTTTATTTTTTAATGGGATTTAAAAAAATTCTTTTTGCATTCCATACATGAGTATAATGCATTTATGACGTTTTCATGCCTCAATCCCCAATCCCATGCCTCTCCTCTTTCCATTACAACCCTACTTCTTCCCTGCCAGACCAAATTCTGGGGCATCTACTTTGTATGTTGCTGATAAATCACTACCAAATGGCTTAAGGAAAAAAGGCTTTATTTTTCTCTTGCTATTGTCTGGGTATATCCTTAGTCCAGCTTGGCAGGGGAGCCTACTACAACACCATGGGATTAGGGAACTGGCCATACCATCTCCACGTAACGGCATTGCACATATCTGTGCACGTGAGTGGTCCACTGAGCTTTGTCTGTGCTGCCTTCGATGGCATGTGCTCTGCATGAATCGTGTACCAGGGGGATAATATCTTCCCCCACTTCATCAGCCTTATTCTTCATCAGTCTTTCTGGGAGGTTTGGGGACTCCTGAGCTCTTTCCCCTTCCCCGGTGAAATACTGATAGGAAAAATCCCATGCAGGTCTTGTGGAAATGTACATAGCTGCAGTGAATTCATCATTCAACAGTCCTGCAGTGTTCACAAGATAATGTGTGGCCACGCATCTGCCACTCTTCAAGCTCTTAACAATCTTACCAGCCCCTCTTCTTTCATGTTCCCTGAACCTTGGGGCTTTGGTGTCCTGTTTGGCGCCAAGCAGGCCATGTTACTTATTTTCTGTACTTTTGCCAAAAATTGGTAACTTTATCACACAATAGTGAGCACTGGATGTGAATGTGGAGAATGAAGGAATTCTAACTTGCATCATTAGGTCAATGAAATATTAGAGATGTATTGCATGGATAAATGGAAAAGAAAACACTAACCCTCTTTCAAAGAATTTGGAAAAGATTAGTTTTATAAACCTTGGATATATGAGGTTCTAATCAAGAGCCCAAAACATAAGCCATCAAAAGAAAGCAATTACTGATAATATAATCTAAATTATTATTATTTTGTCTAGGTAATCTGGCTCCTATAAATTGTTGTTTTTTCCATTCAAATTTTAAGAGTATAATGTAAATTTCTATAATCAAAACCCAACAAAACACCTTGCTGAAATTTTGACCGTAGCATCATTTATTTCATATACACAGAAAGAACTGAAATTTAACAATAGCAAATGTTGTAGTCCAGAAATACAATCTATCTATTTCCATTGAATTACACTATTGCTGGATTTTCCTCTGCTCTTTCAATGTGAAATGTAGAGGTTTATTTATCTTTTCTTCTAAATTTATTTTCTAGGTATTGTGTTTCAATACTTTTGTGATTTTCTAAATTTCCCTCTCATATTTTATTAATAAGTGGCATACATGTTTTAAACTTGTATGCCTAGCAATGTTGAGTAGAGTAGTTTATATATTAATTCTATAATTAAGATCTTAAAGAGACTTCTAGCAGATAAGTGACTCTGTTATTTCTATAAACAGTTTAGCTTTTAATTCCATATATTTTTTGGTTTTGCTGTCTTCCTTATTTTGCTAAGTGAAACTATGAAGAAAGTCGAATAGGAGCAAAGGATCTTAGGCATTCCATCCTGGTCTGTGTCCTATTCATAGGCTGATAGCTCCAGCTAGGGCTTTGAGATATAGGTCAGACAAGTTATGAACTCACGATTCTCCACCCTCAGCCTCCACTGATGATATTCATGTGTTTCCTCATCTGCCTGAGTTTATATGAAACTTATGAAAGAGTTTGAGGTGTGTATTAGAGTTTATCAGAGAAGCTAGTTGGTGGTAGCATCTTCTTTCTTTACTTTGTTGTTACACATTTATGTGTGCTTGGGATAAGGGGCTAGTCAGATTTTCCTTTCTTCCCATGTTAATTTTGATAAGCTTTATTAGTTCAAAGAATGTGACAGTTACTCTTAGGTGTATTGTTGTGGCGATGTGTTCTCCGTCTGCCATCTGAACATCAGACAATTTCTCACGTGGCCACTGATTCTCAGGAGTGGAGAGATTTGCTGTATTGCTAAGCATCTGGGAGTGCTGTTAGTAAACTTGGGCAACCACTGGGAACCCCCAGGCAGGACTGAGGACAAAAAAACTGAGATGTGGAGCAAGAACATTGCTATTCATGAGACTTTTCCTATTCGCTTATGACAGATAAAAGTCATTCTTTTTAAAATCATTCTTTGATTGTTTCACACATGAATATTGTGATTTTGTGATCGTTTCACATCTTAGTCCTCAGTCTCACCTTCCCTCCCTTCCCATTGCAACCCTTCTTCTTCCCTGCCAGTTTCTCTCCTGTTAACCTTGTTTACTTTAGTTTGTTTGTGGTCCTGAGAGGCCCTCTGGGTTTCCTCTGGCTTATCTTCTGTGGCATGTGCCTGTGTGCTTGCTAGAGTGTGAATCGTCTATCAGTGGGTAGACCACTGAGGAAATCATCTCCCCGCATCCAGAGTTGACCTTCATCAATCTCTCAGGGACATACAAGGCCACTTGAGTTCTCTGTCCTTTCCTGGGGGCAGGTTGATAGGACAAATCCCCTGCAGATCTTACAGATAGTGAGCTGAGTGTGTTCATGGAGGCCAAGGCCCTTTTCTGTAAAAAGGCAATGCCTGGCCAGACCACCTTCTGCCCCCAGCCTTCTATAATCTTCTTTTAAACATTTATTTATATATGTATGTATGTATGTATGTTGTGTATGTGTATCTGTGTGGATCAGAAGGCACTGTACATCCCTGTAGAGGACAAAGAGTGACTTTGGGAAGCTTCCTGGATTATTTCTATCTCCTTTTTGCTTCTCATTGGGATTTCTAGACTCCACCCACTAGGGCCAGAAGTGTAGTCTGCTACTCTTTCTGCCTGGTGTTTTTTTTTTTTTTTTTTTTTTTAAACATGGACTTTGGATTTGAACTCAGGACCTTCTGCTTATGAGGCAGAGGCTTAACCTCAGTATCATCTCTCTAGCCCCCAAGACATTCATCTTTAAGTTAGTTTGAATTGAGTTTTTTTTTATTCAATTGTGCGTGTGCATGTGTGTGTGTGTGCATGTAGAACCACAGGAGAATTCAGGAACCACCATGGATGCCTGCACCTCCTCCTTGTTTACCCCGGGATTCACAGGCTCCGCCCTACCAGGACCAGAAACACAGGCCGCCCCTGCTTCCACCTGGCGTCTATACGTGGGGTCTAGGATTCGAACTCAGGACCTTCCACCTGCAAGGCAAAGGCTTAACCTCTGAACCACCTCTCCAGCCCCATAGTTGAGGTTTTTTTAATCCCTTATGACTTGCAAGGTGTGATGTTGAAAATGAGAATGGCTGGCATTTCTGTCATTTAGCATATTTTGTGATTACTACAGCATGGCATCCTGCTACTCTGAGGTCTAAACAGCGAGCAGCAGCTTCTCATGTGACCTGTGACCCTGTGGTGTGCTGTCAACCTCTGGTTGGCAGGGAAATTTTGCAGGAATCCACTCAAAGCACTCTTGTTTTTACTTCACACCCAGCCTCTCCAACATCACATCTTTCTGTCTTAATACATTATGACATCAATCAGAGGCGATGCTGTTCAGATAAGGGGCCCCAGACCCAGCGGGGGGAGGGGGGAAGGCAAAGCGACATCTTTAATGAAGCTGAAGATGAATAAAATATCATGTCTTCCCTTACCTCTTTCTGGCGTGACCAGAATTACTCGTGCTTTGAAAATGGTCATCATTCTTTTATGACAACTGCTTAACATTTAGATTATCACTCGGGGTTTGAGCAAGTAACCATGCCGGCAGGTGGCAAGGGGAACCTTGGTATTAAAGATGCGGAGTGGTCCTCCTGATTGGAATGTGTAACCTGTTTCAATTGGGCTTCGATTCAAACTGGCGAAGGGAAAATCTCCAGCCATTCCTCAGAGCCCGGCATGCTTGCTGCCTCCAAAGTGAATTCCGTTCTCAAACTGGACTAAAAAGTAGCTATGTAACAAAAATCACAGCAACCAATGAGTCTCGTGCCCCAAAGTCTGTGGTGTAAAGAAGCAGCAGCGTGACCGGGACCCTAGCTCATATCTCGGTACCTAACCCATCACCTTTATAACCTGAAGGAAACACAGAGCCCCAGGCCTGAACTCACATCTGCTCAAGTGGAAGCTGCATTTGAATAAGATTGACAGTTAATTTGCAGGCATACTGAAGTTCTGCAGGGTGCACATGTTTCTGGATTTAGCTGCATATTACATCCACCTGAGGATCTCGCTGAAGGACTACTTATCCTCAGAGCTCAGTGAGATTATGGCTACATGTTCCTGAGCCCGAGGATGCTTTAGTGATAGGTTCAGGCATTTGAAATTTTAAACAAAACCCTCCAATAATTAAGGGGCATATGGTTTTGAAGCACCACAGAACGAGGGAGCTGGTTACCATGGAATGCAGGAAAGTATAGCCAACAGAGTAAAGAGAGAAGAGAAACGAGGTAATTTATTCTGCAGCTTCATTGTTAATGTGTCCACATTAGATTGCATGCGTATGTGCATTTCATGTGGATGTACACCAATGAGTATATGCAATGTGTACATATGCATATCATAATATATACTGTCCTGATATATGTATATATAGTATGTGACACACAGATAGATGTATAATTCCTATAAGGCCAGTAGTCCTTATGGGTAATAATAGCACAAAAGCAGTAATTGCTAATATTTGTTGATAGTCTATTATGTGCTAGGCATTATTATGAATTCTTTTATTAGCTTATTTAATTAACACAGCAATTAGGAATTATTCCCATTCACACAACATATATAGTGTCTTATGCAGATATTTACAGGTATCTGTCATACATATACTATCCTGAATGTGTACCAGTCAGGGGTCATTTAAAGATGCACAGTGGAGAAGTACCCAGCTTGCATCCCAATACCTAAAGCACCAGCTTTGTAACTAAGGTGAGTCCACAATGCAGTGCAAGTTTACTGAGCACTGATCACTCAACACACAGTGCTTCACTGATCACCCAGCACACAGTACTCCACTGAGCACCCAGCACACAATACCCACTAAGCACCTAGCATGCAGTACTCCACTGAGCATCCAGCACAGAGTACTCTTCTGAGTACCCAGCATTCCAGGGAGACACCTGGTGTATGCTCTAGTGGGTTTGCTTATCTGATGATCTCCACCTCAACTTTAATACCAGAATCTTTCCCCCAAAGCTTTTGTAAATACACTGCCACATAGTCAGTAGGTGTTCAATACATTATTCTTTTGGGGGACTTGGGCTCAGGCTCCCTCAAACCCTATGCAGACTTTCCACGGCAGCCTTGAGGCTAGCAGTATGATAACCAGCTGGGGATGGATTAAAGAGAGTAAATCAAGGTGCTTGTGAATAATACATCAGGTTACTATGATGCAGTTAATGCAGAGGTGACTGGATATAATTTAAAGGAGTTGAGTGACTTTTTGGAGAGGATTCTCAGTCATGAATCACAAGCAGCGATCTCAGATCTTCAGTTTTTCATTGAAGCTTTTTTAAACTCCACACAGATCCTGTAACTTGCCTTCTGTACCCTGTGAAATAGGCACAGTGGAATTAACTCATGTAGAAATCGACAGTTAAAACATTTAATAATTTAGGTCTAAAAGCAGCTCCACGAGGCAAGATCTCCTAGTGGGTGTGTGAAAACATGGAAGTTGTCGTATTCAAAGCACCGTGGCATCAGGAGGATGGAAGATGTGCTTGTCCTTTCTCTCTTCATTCCTTCCTCTGTGCACTACACACTTGGGAAGTGCAGTGCGGGAGGGACAAAAATCCATGTAGGAATCCTTGGCCCCAAGAACTCCATAATCTTAAAGTTAATAGAAAAAAGTATGTATGCATATGAGGAACACGCTTGCTGCACAGGTCTGGGGACCTGAGTTCTGTCTCTGGAATCCACATACGTAAAGGTGGAAGGAGAGAGCTAACTTTGCAGAAATGTCCTCTCATCTCCACATTTGCACTGTGGCTTGTATATGTCCCCACACACCTCTCTCCCTTTCTCTCTCTCTCTCTCTCTCTCTGTGTCTCTCTCTCTCCCACATGTACTGTGATATGCCTATGCCCACATAGACATCTCTTTCCTTCTCTGTCTGTCCATCTGTTTGTCTGTCTCTCTTTCTCACAACATTCACACACACATAATAGCTAAAACTATATATACTGCCGAGTGTTCAGGAACATACATTGATTGGAATGGCCCAAGGGATCTTTATTGGGATCCAGTCAGACTGGGAAATGGCAGTAACCATTCTTGAAAAGACAAGTGAAACCCCAGCAGAAATTATTTCTATTGTTAGGATTTTGCTGCATCCTGAGAATCACGTGGGCGGGGCGCTTTCTCTTCCAACAGAGCGGCTGCTCTCCACCAACTAGGCAGGCAAGCCAGGCGAAGTTAGGCCTGCAAGGTGCAAAGCACAACTAAGCATAGGGTGGAGGCCGCGTGGAAAAACAGATGGAGGGGTTGGAGTTTTGCAAATGACAAGGGACTGTTCTTGAAGGGAAAAATGCTAAGATTTGGGAAAATTGAGAAAATTGTCTCCAGAGAGATGTTTTGCAGTTTAAATAGGAGTTCTTCAGGTGATGCTCCAGTGGGAGTTATCAGCATGCAGGGTGTGTGCACCAGCCAGTGGAGAAATGAGGCTGCTTCTGAGAACGTGGAACATTCCAGTCCCTGCTTCAGCCACTGAGTGGCTTCGGAAGCCAGGAGAGATGAGGGCAACTGTTTATGTGAAAGCACGTCTGGAGTGGGCGGGGCTAGCGAATGGATCTGAGTCAAGACGGGTGGATGCTGGAGTTAGAATGTCAGTCACAGAGGAGTGAGAAATTTCTCTTCTTTCGCTCGCTACAAAACGACTGCCCTTTGCTTTGCCTGGATAGCAAATTTTAATTGTAAGACATTTTGGGCCGGGGAAATGGCTCCCAAGCAAAAAGATCTGAGTTTGGATCTGGATCCCTAGATCCCATGGAAAAAAAAAAAGCCAGGTTGATATGGTAGTGGCCCGTACTTTTGGCACATGAAGGTGGAGTCTGGGAAACCCCAGAAGAAAGCAATAAGGAGGTACAGCGATCCAGAATGATTCCCAAAGTCACTCTTGGGCCTCCATAGGCACACACACTTAAGTGCCCTCTTGCACACACACACACACAAAATAAAAGAAGTTCAAAGATTCTTTATCTTTCTGGGTTTAGAACTGAAACTTGGGCATAAAATGCCAAGGCCTGGGGGGAGGGGTATAGCCAGTGTCCACACTGTGGAAGGTCACAGATGGTCAAACTCAGCTCACATCTAGCTACTGTCTCCCATGTACACAGGAAGCCAAGGAGAAGCCCTGGCAGCTTAGGGCCGGCTGATGCGTCAGACCTCCCGGGCTGCAGCCAACTCTCCAGTGCCCTGTGCCAGGCTGCTCGTGTGAAACTCTTGAAGGAAGCCACTTAGCCTCCCGGATGGATTTGCCAGCCTGCAGTACTTGCTGTAGCACAAAACCAATACCGTGGATAGGGGAGGGGTGAGGGTGGGAGGGGTGACTGCTCTGTGTAACCACAGTGGTTCATTTCTCACTCATCTGGATGCTGGGAAGCTCGGTCAAGGCCCTTGAGCTGATGTTGGCTGAGACCTGTGTTCTGATTCTGATACTCTCCTGTGGCCGTGCGTCGCATGGCAGTGTGGGCGAGGGAGAACTTTGGAGTGTCTTTTCCATTGGTACTTAGGTCACTCATCCCGTTGGCAGGGAATTCTAACCCCAAGACTTGACCTCCTTGTAATTCTCCCTGGGGGTCAGTAAGAGACACCCACACTTGCCTTGCAGGTGCTTATTCTGGCATCACCCTGCATCTCTGGGTTCTTGCCTATTCGATGCTGGGGTACTAAGCTTTTCTGTACTTTAGATTTGGGGGGCCTGGATTATCTTTAAGAATATCATCCACCACCCTTCCTCTGGAGCCTCATGTCTTTATCATGTTTTCAAATGCCAATTTCTGCTCTTTTAAACAAATTATTATTATTATTATTATTATTATTATTATTATTATGTGTGTGTGTGAGAGAGAGAGGGAGGGAGGGGCACTGTGTGTCCCTGTGGAGGATTAAGGGTCACTGACTTCAGAAATCATCCTGAATTGCTTTTACTTCCTTTTTCCTTTGCTCTGGAGTTTCCCAGGCTCCATCCAACAAGGCTGGAAGTGCAGGCCACCACCTTTTTCACCTGATGTTTTTACTTGGAACTTGGAATCCGAACTCAGGACCCTCTGCTTTAGAGGCAGAGTCTTAACCATCTCTCCATCCCAATTTCCACTCTTTTAAAAATCTTTCCTTATTTACTTATTTGACAGAGAGTAAGACAAAGTGTGTGTGTGTGTGTGTGCGTGTGTGTGTGTGCAAGTACATGCATATGCCATAAAGTATGTACATGTGGAGATCACAGATCAACTTTCAGAAGTTGGCCCTCTCCTTCCACCTTGTGCGATTGAACTCAGATTGCCAGGTTTTCTGGCAGGTGCCTTTACCTGGTGAATCATCTTGCTGGTCCCACCCACCTTCTGTCCTTGCTGCCCCCCACTCTCTGGGACAAGTCATGGTGAAGAGCTGAGTCATGCCCAGAGATCCGAGCAAGGCACGGAGGAAAAGAGAAACATCGACTATCCCAAGAGAGCCGGTCTCAAGATGGTTTTGCCTGTTTTGCCAGCCTTCCCCTCCCTTGGAGTCTTAGCTTAACTATACAAATTCAGCAGCCAAACCAGACACACCAGGGGGAGCTTTAAACTTGCAATGTCACCCCCTGCAGAGCCTCAAGATGGTCCAGATTTAGTATTGCTCAAGCTCCCTGATTACTCCAGGGTCTGTCAGATGGATTTGATTTGGGGTTCCTTGATAGAAATGCTCCCCTGTGAATGCTGGATACAACAGTGAACAGGGAGGACTCAGGACAACCCACATTCAGGAAGAGGAGGTGTGTGTGTGTGTGTGTGTACATGCACATGTATGTCCTTATGTGTTGTTCTTTAATTGCCTTTTTTTTTTAAATACAAGACCTCTCACTGGCTGGGAATTCACCAAGCACACTGTATTGACTGGCCATTGAACCCCAGAACCTGCCTCTGTTTCCCCAGAATTTGGGATTATAGGTGCATGCTACTGTACCTGATATTGACATGTGGTGTGTGTGTATGTGTGTTCGCATGTGCTTGGGTGTATAGTTGTTTGTGGGGGCATATGTATAAGAATGCACTTGAGTATGTATGCCTGTGGAGACCCAAGGGTGACATTAGAAGTAATCTTGGTTTGTTCCACCACTTTATTGCATTGCTGTGGAGTTTCTTAGACCTCAACTTCTAGGATAGGAATTGTAGGCTGCTACCAAATCTGCCTGGCATTTTTATGTGGGATTTGAGAATCTGAACTCAGATCCTTTTGCTTTTGAGTCAAAGGCTTTAACCTCTGAGGCGTCTCCTTAGCCCCCTGAAACTTTTTTAAAGCATATTTATGCACCGTGAATACAGCCTGCATGCTTACAAGACAAACACGTCAGTGACTGAGCCATCTCAGCACAGGAACAGAGGGATTTCAGCCAGGAAGAAGGTAAGAGCCCCAGCAGGCTTCTTTCTGGAGGCCTGAGAATTGTCTGAGTGCTGTGTATCTAACCACGTGTGCACATTTCTCCTAGAGAAGACATATGTGGGGCATGTCCATGCACCCTCAGTGCTGTGTGTCTGACGCATGTGTGCATCTCTTTTAGGACATATGCGGGTCACGTCCATGAATCCACAGTGCTGTGCATCTAACCACGTGTGCACATTTCTCTTAGAGAACTCATATGTGGGGCGTGTCTCTGCGTCCACAGTGCTGTGCGTCTCTCTTAGGACATAGGTGGGTCATGTCCATGCGTCCACAGTGCTGTGCATCTGAACCACACAAGTGTCTCTCTTGGAGAGAACGTATGTGGGTCTCATGATGCACCATCAGCTCACGTCCGTGAAGTTCTGATGTCAACTCTCGTCTGCGAAATGACACTCTGCTTCTGCATTTGAGACTGCCTTCAACCCTGACTGATGATTGTCCCGCTGCAGACCTGGGCGCTGCTGCGAGTCTGACAGACATATTTCACCCTGGGCTCGTTTGTCATCTCTGAAAAGGAGAAGGTAACACACTGTGGTGGCCTAGTTGGTGCCACCCACTGCCGGGCCAGGTCTTTTCTTTCTGCAGCTCACTCTGAGAATGATTCCCATCACGGGTGAGCACAGCTCTGTCTTTATATCTGCAGTGTCGATGATGGCTGCTCGCAGGGCATTAGTGGCTGTGATTATTTCAGGCCAGAGGTGTACTTGATCAGCTGCTGTGTCTAAATAGAAAGGTCTGAAATTTGGGAGGAAACATGTTTGGAGGGGGGACGAGCATGACATGGTGGTTTTGCTTTCTAGTATAAATGTCTGACCCGAACAAAATAGGAGAAGAAGGGGTTTCGTTTGGCTCAAGGTTCCAATTCACAGTGCATCATGACGTGATAGGCCCAGCATCAGGAGCTGAGGGAACTGGTCACGTGGCATCACTGTAAGAGCACAGAGCGAGGACCAATGCTGGGCGCTTTCTTGTCTGTCCACCTGCCCATGTTCTGTGAGCTCTCTCCATTGTTGCCTCCTGCCCAGGGAAAGGTCCCGCCCACTATGTCAATCATGCAATCAAGACAGTCTTCTACAGGCTGGCTCAGATGTCTGTCTTCACTAGATCATTCCTCACAGGGTGGTCGTTGGCCCACCCCTGGGTGTCTGGTTGACATTTTAAACAGACCATCCCACGTGGCAATCAGGGATTCATTTTGAGAATCACAAGAATATGCAGGGATGGGCAGAGATAACTCATGAGGTAAAGTGTCTGCTTGAAAACCTGACAACCTGAATTCAATCCCTGGAAGCCCACATGATATGGCTGCTAATTATGCACCATGGAATGTATTGCTTCTCTTCCTCTCCCTCTTCTCCCTCTCATGCCTTTCCCTCCGTCTTAAACAAATAAATAAAAAAGCATTATGATTTGATACCATGGAAAACAAACTATTGGTCTATCTCAAGTGTGTCTAGTTAAAACAACGTGAAGTGAAGAGGTATAGGTGTTTGATTATTTTATATTTATATGATACTGACCTTGACTCCTTTCTTCCCTCCCACCCTCCTTCCCTTCCCCTTTCCCTCCCTTTTCTTCCCTCTTCCCTTCCCTTCCCCTCACCCTCCCTTCCTCCCTTGCTTTTTTCCTTCTTTCCTTCCTTGTGGGGTTCTAGAAACAAACAAGGATGGGATCCTAACCCCAAAAGTAATTCAGATATAATCTAAGCACCATGGATTTAAGGATCTGTCTAGGTGATTCTGACAAGCTCAACTTGGACAAACCCTTGGAAGAATGATTCAATCGACGTTTCTAACTCAGGCATATTGAAGGCTCTCTTTGTCCTGTTAGTAGCAGATTATCACATAGTTGTTCCTCTCGGACCATTTTATGCATGGCTTGTTCTCTGTTAAGACAGCAGTGTTAGTCATATTCTTTAAACTTCTCCTATTGTCTTCCCCAACCCCACATTCAGGTAACTGAAGGTAAAGTGTTGACATGCTGTGGGTGGACAAAGTATGTGCCTCACTCCTCTGCGCCATACAAGGACCCTGTTCTACACATTTGTCTTCATGCCTGTCTTGCTCCTTGAGACATGGGCAAGGATGTTCACAGCCCTGAGAGGGGCTCTTTCTCTCAGTCTTCCACATCCTTGCGTGCGTCCTCTGGTCGGCATTTCCAATCCATGCCACTATGTTCTCATGGCAATTTATGGAGCCGAGGAGTACACCTTGATGATTATGCTTAAAAAGAATGAAATATGTAATTAAAATTGCACAAAATATAATTTTATGCAGAAAAGTGCATTTTAAAAAATATGCACGGATGTTGAATCTAATCATTATAGGTTGTTACAAACACAATGAGTGTTAAATTGCTATCAATTGTGTATTTTATAAAATCGTGCCATCTGGGTCTCTGACCCTGGGACATGGCAAGTGCGGCTTCTCCTGTCATTGGGCTGTTTTAAACGTAAAGATGACACCAAAGTGGTTCCTTTAGAGCAGAACCATTTCACAATTACAGCGCGGCAATTAACTTCTGAAATTTGGCAGAAAGCACACTACATTTTTTTCCCTTAAAGGAATAAATTAAGATAGAAAAATGATTCATTTGTCATACTTTGTCTTTTAAAACAATAGTTTCTTCAGGGCAATTATAGAGGCATGGTTCTCCTTTCTGCATCAAAAATCCCTGGTTAGAAGATGCTCCTTTATTTACATAAGTAAATCTGCACGTTAGCATCCTTAGAAACATCCTATGCCATCCATGAGTTTGGGGGGGCGGTTGAGAGGGAGAGGGCTAGCTTGAATTATATAGTAGGTTGTCTTCTACTTCTGAGAAGTATTTGGAAGTCATTACTGAGAAAGAACATGCAAGGTGCAGGAATATGTGATACATAGTCAAGGATGGTAAAACACTAATGCACTTGACATGTTTCCAACAGTGTGATCTGTGGGCACAGCACATGTACACACACATACACAACACATGTGTACACACATTTCCAGGACATTTGTAGACATAGCACATGTACATACACATGTACATGACACAGGTGCATAAACATGTTTCCAACGATGTGAAATGTGGGCACAGCACATGTATACAACACATGAACATACACACACACATATTTCCAGAAATGTAGTTTGTGGACGCAACACATGTATGCATAAGAACCTGTAGCAGTTAAAATGCATCTATGTGTTCTTGGTATTCCTCACTTCTCATGCTCTTCTTTCATTGCATGTGTATGTATACATATGAAGTACCCACTTGTGTATACACACATATGCACATCTACATATACGCCTATCTTTATACGCACACCTATATAAACACACACATACAATCAACTATATATACATATGCATGCACTCACCTATATGCACTCATATATACTCACCTGTATAGATTCATACATTCACACGCCTATGTATATATACACATATACACAGCTATGTATATATACATACACCTCATACACTCACTTATATGCGTACATGTATAGCTCACCTATACACATGCCTATATGTGCACACACATATAAACACATCTATGTATACACATATGTATATATACATACCTATATATACACACCTATATATACATACATGCATACACCTATATGTACATACATATGTATATTCATACTTGTATATGGACACACCACATGTACACACTATATGTGCACAAACATATATACACACCTATATGTACATACACATACCTATACATACACACATACACATTCTTACATATACATGTACACTATATATCTACACTTGATGTATATGCATACCTTTATACATACATGTATATATGTACCCACCCATATGTACACCTATGCATATACACACCTATATGAACACACACCTCTATGTGTACACACTTTTATATACACACCATATATGTACACCTACTCATATGTGAACATATCTATACATACACATAGCTATATGTACACACCTGATATATATACACACCTATATGTACACACACCTGTATATATATACACACTTATATGTACACATATGTACAGCTACATATACATAACTGATAAATACACACACCTATATGTATATATATTTATATGTGCACAAAGCTATATATACACCTATTTGTACATATACCTGTATGTATACGCAGCTATATATGCATACATCTATATGTATATGCAAGCATCTTTTGCAGCACCTTAGATGACACACTGCATATACTTTCTTTAACCATTGCAGTGGTATAATCTGTGTGCTGTGACTCTATTTGAACTAATTTGTTATGCAGATGCAGCATTTACATAATATTTCATTGTTGCAGATCATATTATCTCCAGGTCTTATCATAAATAAAAACTCAATAATTGTTCCTATATAAAAAAATTACACCGAACCATGCTGAGGTGAACCTGTTGGTCCTTTTTCCCAATCCTGTTTTCCTATGAATATCGTTGCATCCTGCCTCCTTGCCATTTAGAAAAGTGTTTTATTGGATTCAAAAATGCTAATGGTTTAATTTACTCTCTCTAGGAAAAAGTCTTTGAGGTATCTCAATCAGGAAATTTCTACATTCTGAATTCAGTTTTTTTTTTCTTAAATCAGAAAGCAGGCATTACATTTTGGAACTATTTTCTAAATCAACTTGCACTGTTCAAACTAGAGGTGTGCATTCCTTCGGGGATCCATCCACTGCTTCTCAGTGTACTGGTTTTCTCCAAGGCACTCAAGAGAGGGGTGGCTCGTGGCGGCTCAGAGCCCTGGAGTGCTGTCCCTCATGGCTGAAGGTGCGGTGGCAGGACCGTGGCCGCTGGTGTGTGTGGGGAAGCATCTGCAGTCAGGAGGTAGAGGGCCAGGAATGCTGTGCTCAGCTCGCTCGCCCCCTTTTCCTGCAACCCAGGACCCCAGCCCGGGGGATGTCCCTGTGGCTTTTCTTCCATCCTCAATTAACTGGATCCAAGAGAATCCTTTGTAGGTGTGGTCAAAGGCCAACCTGATCTTACCGGTTCCTCACAGGCACGCCTCCCAGGGAAGCCTAGATCCTGCCAAGGTGGTAATCAATACTGACCACCTTGGCTGGGTAACCACACACGTGGTCTCTCTATGACGACTAGGACTAGTCCTTACATGAGGTGTCATGGTGTGGATATGAATGACCCTCTATCCATTGAAAACAACACAGCTACTATTAATTTAGCTTATTGAATCCAAAGACTTGGTTTTTAACAATTTCTTCTCTCTTTTTTGCTCTGCACTTATTTTTAGTTTTTCATTTCACTCTTCTTTATGATCACAGTCAAAGAAGTGAGGCTGCCAATATTTCAAGCCTTCCTCACTTTCATTTATTTGATTTTTTTTTCCTGCCATCTTTTAATTTTGGCTTCCTTTTCTCCAAACCCCTTCCCCATACCCTGGCAGAAGCTCCATGGTGCATCTACCAGTGAATAAATTGCGAGGCTTTGAAAAAGTTATTTACCCTCTTTGGCATTCCATTTTCTCAGCTGTAAAATGGTTATAAAAATAGTACCTGCTCAGTATGGCTGTTATTAGCATAAAGTAAGATAAAATGTGTAGGATGCCTAGAACAATACCTGCCGTGCTTTCTGCCTCAATAAGCCATCAGTCCATTTCCTTTGTCATCTCTGCTAGCTGTGTTGCCCGCAATGAACACCAAGTCCAACTTTTTATAACAATATGAATTTTTTGCTATTTTTTTTGCTATTTGTCTATGCACACTACACACACACGTGTGTGTGTATGTGTGTGCGCATGACTATGTGGCCTGCGTGTATGTAGGTTGTGTGTGTTCCTGTATGTGGCTTGTTTGTATGTGAGCATGTAGGGTGTGCGTGTTCAACAGAGGATGTGGCAGTGTGTGCTCGTGCGTGTATATTTGTGCGTTGTGTGTAAGCATGCCCGTGCATGTGTGTGGAAGCCAGTTGAAGACAGAAAGTGGTATATTCTAAAACCTCATTCCTTTAGGACTAACTCTCCATGGAACCCTAGTCAACTCCAGGTACCCTCCTATCTTAGCCCCCCACTGTTGCCATATCCCCCACCGGGCCACCAGGAGGAGGAGGGGGAAACAGTGGGGCCTCAGGGCTCAAGGCAAATGGGAGAGCCGGCGACGGGGTCACCAACCAGACCCCGGGAATCAGGTGAGAAGCAGCAGTGGACGAGATGCTGCAGATTCAGAGTCATTAAGGGTGTTTGGGCTTATATAGGGTCAGGGTCCAATCAGGTGTTGCCATCCCTCCTGAGGGGGGACAGCCGCCAGTCATTAACTATTTACTAGGTGTCCATTGCAGGTGCAGGTTAGACGGCCGCTTCCCGTTGGTTGTTCATCCCTCCGCCTGCATGGTCCTCTATTGGGACCCTCTGGGGCGTGTCTGTACGTCCAGGCTTGTGCTGAATTCGGGAGCCGAGCTAGGGCCTCCCTGAATCGGTAGTGCCGCACCCCACCTCTACTGAGCTGGAGTTACAGACTTGTAAGTGGTCATGCCCTTTCTGTACATGGAGAGCAGTGATGTGTGTGTGTGTGTGTGTGACAGAGAGAGAGAGAGAGAGAGAGAGAGAGAGAGAGAGAGAGAGAGAGAGAGAGAGAGGGTGCTGTGTGTCCCTGTGGAAGACCAAAGAGACTTCGGGAATCATCCTGGATTGCTTCTACCTCCTTTGTGCTTCCCTCTGGGATTTCTCAGGCCCCACCCACCAGAACTGAAAGTATAGGCCACCTCTCTCTGTTTTTGCCTGGTGTTTTTAGGTGGGACCTGGGATCCTAACTCAGGACCTTCTGTTTGTGAGGCAGAGTCTTAACCCCTGAGCCATCTTTTCAGCCCAATGCCAGGGATTTGAACCCAGGCCCTCAGGCTTGTGTAGCAAGGACTATAACCCACTGAGCCCTCCTCCACCCCCCTCTTTTGTCTTTTATTATTTTTTAATTTTTAATTTTTTTATTATTATTTATTCAACTGTGCGCATGTGCGTGTGTATGTGCGTGCGTGTGTGTATGTCTGTGTGTGTGTGTGTGTGTCTGTGTATGTGTAGAACCACGGACGAACTTGTGAACCACCATGGACGCCTCTACCTCCTTCTGCCCTGGGATTCACAGGCTCTGCCCTACCAGGACCAGAAGCGCAGGCCGCCCCCGCTTTCCGCCTGGCGTCTATACGTGGGATCTGGGATCCGAACTCAGGACCTTCCGCCTGCAAGGCGGAGGCTTAACCCCTGAGCCACCTCTCCAGCCCCTCTTTTGTCTTTTAATGAACTGATTTAATCTCCTTTTCAGTGTTTTGTTTTGTTTTGTTTTGTTTTGTTTTCCACATGAGGCAACTGGACTGAATTCAGCATGCTTTCTGCACTTTTGGCATGCTTGATGTTGTTTTCTTATTCTTGGGCCTCCTAGTCTGTGTGGGGTGCCCCCACAGGTACTTTCCTAACATCACTGTGTTAGGATGTGATAAGATGAAAGCTTCCCCTTGTCCCCTCCCTACAGATGCTGGCTCTGGCCTGTCCCCGCCACTGGGAGGCATTGTCAGCTGTGCAGACTCAGAGGTATCTAGTCTTATTCTTTCTCTGGCGGGGAAGGGACAGAGGGGAGTTGGGGGAAGGGCGGGGAAGTTATGGGGAGATTGGGGGTCCCACAGAGCTGCTGCTGATCACTCTTCTAGAAGCCCATGGTGGCTGATTTGTGGAACCTGGTGTTCCTGACAGTGTAGACACTCTGTAAGGCCTTAGGGTATGAAGTGCGGCCTTTCCGTTTTCCTGAATATCACATCATCTGACTGGGAACTTGAGTCAGGGGCTCAGGAAACCAAGCGAGCTCCCATGGCCGTCTGGGCAGGAAACACAACCGCACCATCCTCTTTCAATGACGTCATTATCCCTGTTCTCTTTATTTCCTAACAACCAGTGGAGTCTGGGCCAACACCATCCTTTAGACATCCTAGGGAATAACATAAACAACCCCTTGGGGCTGGAGAGTTGGCTCTCAGCTAAGCTTCTGCCTTTCGAGCAGAAAGTCCTGAGTTTGGATACCTGGTAGCAGTGTACTTCTGGCCCAGAAAACCCAAGAGCAAAACCAAGAGGAGGTAGAAACAATCCAGGATGATTCCTGAAGTCACCCTTAGGCCCCCACAGGCACACACGGTGCTCTCTGATACACACACACATGCACACACACACACACACACACACACACACACACACACACACATACCTAAAATAAAATAAAATAAAATAAAATAAAATAAAATAAAATAAAATAAGCAACCCCCCCATGCTTCTGTGATCCTGCAGGGAAAAAAAAACAGGCTTTTGTGTGATCCAAACCCTTTGTATTCTCATTAGCATATCTCTCATAAAGAGACATTGAAGCTAATATAGGTACAACTTCAAACAGGAAAAAAAAACCCTTTGATTTCTTTAGATTTAATTTATTATTTGAAATGGCAATCTTGCTTCTCTTGATGAGGGGCTCCCTGTTCAGAGAAATGTAATTTAAAATGAATCCCCCTTTGCTTCTTTCCTGGGGATGCTGAACTCAACTTGGTGCTCATTCCTTCGCCCGAATCCGCCTCACATCCCCATACCCGGGGACCTACTGTTCTTACAGATGAAAAGGTGGATATTCAGCTTCAGACAGTTTCAGAAGGAGAGTTCTTTAGGGAGCTGTTGGGATTGTGAACTGTCCATGGCTGCAGTGACAGGCTTGGAAAGGTTCCCTGAATGAGGGTCTATTTCTGTGACTGCTTCCTTCTCCCCTCTGCCCCTCGTCCCTGGCATGAAATCATCGGCCTGCATGTCAAGGAAGAATGAGTTTCATGGGATGCATGTGCTGGAGTATTTTACTCCTGAAATCACTCAGAATTTCTCGTCATTGATGAAATCCAAAGCAGGACCTATAGTATGTATGCATGTATGTGTGTATTTACTTATTTATTTATTTACTTATTTAATTTGTGTAAGGAGCCAGCATCCAGAAGCTGGGAACAAAGAAGCCGGCAGGCTGAGCTCTGGAATCTAGTCAGTGCTTGATTCTGCCACTTAGATTCCTGGCAAGACTATGGCCGCCAATCCAGCACTTAAAGAGCTCAAGGTTCCCCCACTGTGTAATTGGATTGTTAACAACTAAGTGTGTTTTTCCTTTTGGATCCTTTTTTTTTTTCTCTCTTTGACAATTTCATTCAGTGAAGGTCAATCTCTCTCACTGACGTCTCACTCGATATTATTCCTCTTCTTCTACATGTTACCCTCCAACTTCTGTGTCTTTTTGTGGGAGTGTGTATAAGTATGTGTGTGTGTGTGTGTGTGTGTGTGTGTGTGTATGTGTGTGTGTGTGTGTGTGAGAGAGAGAGAGAGAGAGAGAAAGTTTAATGAAGGTCCCCTGTATTAGCATGTACCTGGACATTTGATGGTGCATGGGAGACTTGCTTGTTGCTACACCACTGAAGAATGTGGCTCATGTCTCGCATTCAGCATTGGCTGTCCACAGCCCCTTAGGGAGAGCTGGAAGTTCATGAGACCTTCCTTTTCCATGGTGAAATGCAACACAGCATCTTATATTGGAAGGACTAATTCTAATTAAATGCACAAGATATTGACAGAGCAGGAGATGCTCAGCCTCTAAATCAGCGAACAACGTTTGTGTGAGGTTACAAGCGATCTTTTCTCTATCAGCACATTCATAGTCTAGAGAGCAATCTTCATGGTTGAAAACTGGAGTCTTTCGTTCTGGCTTCTTCTGGGATGTGGCTGTGGGTCTCCTGTCATTCTTTACCTTGGACAACCTTCAGTCTATTGTTTCACTTCTTAGGAGAGCACATATCGTTTGCCAAACAAGAGGAGGTGGACTCAACTCCCTCATGACCACCTCAATAGTCACTGCCAACGCCCGTGCCCACCATTTCCATTCCTGGATTAGGGGGTGGACCAGAGAGGGTTATCTGTGCAGGAAACTGGCAAACTCTTCAGGTACCCAGGAGAACACATCCCCCTCCTCACCAGCATACTGAGTCCTGCACTGCCTAGACCCAAAGCCAACTGCCTGGAAGTGGGGACCCCGATCTGGCAATGCTCACCGACTGCACACTGGCCAGAATCAGAGTCAATTTCAGAGTTCATGGATTCCTGAGTTTCAGAGCTAGGGTTCACCAGTGGGGTGGAGCCAAGACCACCTTTCAAGATGACTCTCTGCCTAGTCAGGTGCCCCCTCCTCTCTGAGGCACACCCCGCAGGAGATTGGTTTCATCATACAAATCGCTTCCTGGGTGACCTGCTTGCTTTGTTTGCCGACTTCTTTTGAGCCCGACGTCGTTTGCAGGATGACAAGGGTCAGCTTCCAGAACCACTCAGCCTGACTCAACTGCCTTCTCTGAGCTCAGTAACATAAATACCTCGAGAGCTTCATTTTTCTGTTTTCCTAAGTATGTCTTTCTTTGCCTGGGATTATTCCCTTGCGCACCCCTCTCCCCTCAGCTTGACATAAGCTGTGTGCAAAATCATTCTTGCTTCTGTTCTTGCTCATGCCGAGAGGATGATCCCTCTCTCCCAGCCCCACAGCCTCAGCTCTACTTCCTGGAAGACTTTCTGATTTCCAGTGGGTGTTCCTTGTCTGCTGTGACTGCCAAGTGCTCATTCATGCTCCCACTAGGGACTGAGTGGTCCCCTTCGTAGCTGGGGGTGGGGGAGGGGAGCTCGCCTTGGAGGCCTTCTTCTGAGCTGTCATCTAGTGGACACCTGTCACGAACGACAGGATCTGGCAGGTAAGCTTCTGTCCCACCGTCGTGTTGCCTCGTCTGTTCCTAAGGACAGGCAAATGACATTGTCAGTGTGTCACAGAGGAAAGCGCAGTGTCAGCCTCCAGCCAGAAGAGGCCCAGCCCATGGCAGTGCCAACAGGAGCCTGTGGATGAGGCAGAAACTAAATCCCCTTACTCAACAGCAAAGAAACCCAGCTCCATTTCTCCACGCCTGCGTTGAGGCGTCACCACGGGGCATGTGGTCTTATTCACGAGGGTGGAGGAGGGAGGTGGTGAGGATGGTCGCTGTAAGAGACCCACAGACTGAGCACATGTCCCAGTGCTGCCCTGGTGCCTGCCCCTGAGTGGGCGGCCAGGCTGCCCTGCGACAGGGACCGTGGATGTGGGGTGTAATAAGAACAAAGCTCTTACCGGACAATGAGCTTCCTTCTAAGAGTCTCATCTATGTTGGTTATTTTTATCTTTATAGTCACCCCATGTGGTCAGAGCTAAGATTGTCTGCGGCCACCCAGCATGCAAACATCACAGCTGGGGTGGAAACTAATTGGGTCGGCTGTATTCTCCACGTCTGCTTTCCTACCTTGTGCGCAGGGTGGTGCGGTGGGAAAAGGCTTCATCTCAGTAGATACAAGGGGCTTGTTCTTGTGTTCTAGGCTTGTCAATATTCTGATAAACAGGACAGAGAGAATGCAGAAAGGAGGAGTGCCGCGCTCCTATCCAACTAATCTGGTAGAATATGTCTCAGTTTGGAAAAGGTGGATTCAAAGTAACATGTTTTGGGATAAGGACATGGCTTTATTTTAGAGAAATAAGGAAAATATGGGAATTGTCAGGTCTTGGTGTTTTCTTCCCAGTTCAGGCCTAAAGCCTGTTCCCTGGGAAGGTCACAGTAACCCCATGGGCAAGTGCTAGGAATTTCTCGATATGCCACAATAAAGTCCAGGGACAGGTGCTAAGCATTTTTGCCACAATAAAGTCCAGGGACAGGTGCTAAGCATTTTTACCTAGGTTTGTTTGGGATAATTCAAGTTTTGCCTCTGGCAGGAAGAATCCTTCTGGAATTTAGGAGTGCCCTTTCTTAGGGTTTTTTGGAACTAGCTTCCTGCTCTCTGTTCTAGAGAAGAAGCCTGCTTTTTAAGTTTCAGTCAAATACTAAATAGAAATTTCATGTCTAGTCATTTACAATAAGTAGACTTGTTAATCAGAATGTGTGCACTGATTTTAAGGAAATTAGAGAATAACTTCTAGAGTCTTAAAACATAGGTGGGTAAAATTCCCACCTACGTACTAACTCAGAAATTCCAGAAGTACAAGACTATGCTCTCAGTCCACCAGAACCTTAAAAGAAACTGTGATACCCTCTTACCCTGGCTGAAGGCCAAGGAAGAGACCATCATGCCAGAAAGTCTAGATGCCAAGACTGCCCCTGGAGATGGTATTTGCAATCCAAACTGGGAGAATCCATGTCAGAAGCAAAGGGGGCCGTGTCTTTCCTACCCCAAACAGCACTCTTATGAGAAATCACAGAGATGGACCATCTGAGTGCACTCCCACCAATGATCGCCTCCGCCCCGAAAGAGACACCCTCGAAAGAGACACCCTCGGCATATGGGGCCTGACTGGACCCCAGGTTTGGAGTATGCATGGTTCACAGATGGGTCATCTAACTGATGGCAATACGCTTCTGGAATTCCTCAAAGGAAGACATAAGCAATCTTACTATTAAAGGAATAGAAGGATGCTATTATAGAAGTTATTCTTTTAATAATTATATTGCTTAAGTGTTTTCTTCAGTGCATACCTCAGTGCTCCATCGACAGAACCAGCTATAGCTTATGGGCCTTGAGTATCCAAGTCAAGGCCTCCTTAGAGATGTAGTTTAAGCTTGTATAGTAGAGACTGCATGAGCTGCATACATCTTCCCAAGTTAGAACCTGCTGCCATGCCTGGTGCCTATGTCGACCTGCCTGACTGAGAGTATCAACCTGGAGAGGACAACAGCCAAAGCTCATGCTGGGACTTATGGGGTGTTGGGGACTCCTATAGTTAATTGTAAAATATGTTCCTTGCTAAAATCAATAGGAGATCATTCTGCCTCTGTATTTTAAAAAAAGCAGTTAAAATGTGGGCTCAGCCCCATAGCTATCCGGTGAAGCATTATAGATTAGATAAGTTTGGAAATACTGAGAGAATGTTTCTGTTAAGTGCCTTTGCCCTGAAGCAATGGGTTAGGTTCTTGAAAAAATGTCCACCCTGAAGGTGATTTTTGCTGACTAAAAAATTATATGTCTGTTGTAGGTGCAACATTCTTTACCCCAAAATTTTCTGTATAAAAGTTGTCACGAAAGTTTCAATAAACGGGTTCAGGATTCACTCGGACGAGAGGGAGCCGCGTGTGTTCTGTTCTCCACCCGGTCCTAAGGAGCGAAGGAGGAAGGGGTGAGGTGGGGAGAGGAGGGGCAGGGAAAAGAGAAGAGCAAAGAGAGAAGGAGGGAGAGGAATGGAAAGGGAGGGAGAAAGAAAAAAGAGAGGGAGGGAGAGGGGAAAGAAGAAGAACAAGAGAGAGGGAGAGAGGAAGAAGTATAGAGAGAAAGAGGGATAGAGAGAGAAAAGGAGAGAGAGAGGGAGGGAGAAGGAAAGCAGTAGAGAAAGAGAGGGAGAAAGAGGAGAGAGGAGAGAAAAATAAATGGACTTGTTCTTAAAATATTTCTCAACCTTAAAAATACGAGTTCTCTTTGCAGTGGATATTAATCCTTTCACACAAAAGACAAATGTGCATGCAATGCAGACCCAAATAGAAGTCTAGGTTAGTTTCTCTCCCTTCTTTCTTTGTGTTGTAGCATTTTATTTTAAGGTAGTCATGACTTTCAGACTCGAATTAATTAGGAAAAATCAGCCTCATTTCTAAACTAGCACTCAGGTAAGTGTCAGACTTCCAATTATACACATAAAAAAATATGTTAAGAACCTGCTCGGAGAAGCGTGTTTGCATCTGGCTTTCATCAACGCGGAGAAAAAGCTGGACCTCCAACCACATAAATAACCATCCGTCTCCTGAGTGCCCAGGAGAGCTTTCCCCTGAGAGGATTCTGCACCTTTGAAAGTAATATAATGGTAATTAATTACTACAAAGAGATTAATACTGCATGCCAAGGATGATAAAGACACGCGCAGAGGCCCTGCAGGTGCCGTCCGTGGAGGCGGGAGGGAGCCACCAGCCCTGTCTGCGTGATTCACATTCAACACTGGAGGCCTGCTTCCCGCGTGGCTGCTCCCCTCCTGGTTTTTAATCAATTATTGAATTGGAATTCTTTTTAAGAATATTTTATTTGTTTAATGGATGGAGAAAGAGAGAAGCAGGAGAGAGAGAAAGAGAAAGCAAGAGAGAGAGAGAGAGAGAGAGAGAGAGAGAGAGAGAGAGAGAGAGAGAGAGAGAGAGAGAAGAGAGAGTCCTCATGCCATAGTACACAAGATAGTCAGAGGACAACTTTCAGAAGTTTATACTCTCCTTTGACCTTATGCATGAAGGAATCCTGGGATCGATCTCAGGTCTCTAGATTTGTGAGCAGACACGTTTACATGCTGAGCCATTTTTTTGGTCCTGCATTTGAATTCTTGATTATTATTATTAATAGTAGTAGCAGTGCACGTGCGCGAGCATGTGTGTGCGTGTGTGTACACACTGGAGTGACGTGAGTGTGTGCGCCTGAGAAGGCCCAAGAGTGACTTTGGAAATCATCCTGGATCGCTCTATTTTCTTACTGCTTTGCTCTGGGGTTTCTCAGGCTCCACCTTTTAGGGCCTGAATTTCAAGCCTGCTCCTTGGCTTTTTTTTTTAACCAAGTCCTTTTACCCCTGAGCTGTCCCCTGAGCCCTGCATTTGAAGTTTATTCTACCTTCACACTTGAAATCATTGGTTGTTGGCCTCTGTGCTCCTAATGTTCTGTCTCACTTAAGCTCCAATGTTCCCCTAGTCCAAGCAATGACGTTATGTCATTGAGCCCTGCTCAGAAGCCTTACAGGCTGGCAGCACTTTTAACAGTGCATTCCAGTTATTAACCACTGCATATGTTTATATATGTGTGTGTGTGTGCGAACATGTGTGCACAAAGATCTATGCCTAAGGTCACAAGTCAGTCTCACTGGTTGCCCCTCAGGTGCTATCCACTGTATTTATTTATTTATTTTGGGGGGGAGACAGGTGTTCTCACTGGCCTGAGGCTTACCTAGTAGGCTAGGCTGCCCAGCCAGTGACCCCCAGGAGTTCACCTGTCTTGGCCTCCCTGGTTCTAGGGTTACAGAGCTAACCCTAGGTGTGTGTACAGATGTGTGTACCACCACATCTGGCTGCTATCACATGGTTGGTAAGGATCAAACCTAGGACCTCATGCTTGCATGGCAAACACCCCCTGACTGAGCTGTCTCCCCAGTCCCTAAACACCAGTGTTTAAAGAGAGACATGAGATCTCTGGGTCCTTAGCTCAGTCATCCACGGTGTTTAAAGATTAGCAGTCTTTCTGTAAGGCAGCGTTCTGAGAATTATTTAACATGCTTAAAGGCACTCTTTGCATAGGGCAGATGGTTGCTTGGCCCTGGAGAGAAAAGTGCAGGCCTGTGGGTGGGAGAGAGGTTTGCAGTTTGCAGAATGACTTTGGCTGGACATAGGTGAGCTACCGTGTTTGTGTGGGGGACATAGAATGCATCAGGCATTGCTGGTGGTTACTTTGCTATGTCACGAGGGACAGGCAGTGGGTGGTCACGTGGGTGCCTCCGTCCTGTCTCAGCACAGGGGCTGACAGCGTGTCTTTCGAGGTAGTTGTTCCGGCCGCAGCCTCTGTCTCTCCTCTCATGCTGTGTGGGGCTGGCCTCGTTATTTTCTCTCTCTGAACAGTGTCAACATCTGAAGCCTGTGGGCCAGGAGGGGACACATTTCGCAATGTCCTTTTCAAACAGGATCTTGGAAAGAATGTTCAAGCCAAACTCAGAGTCTTGCTTTGTGTTCACCAAGTTGATTGTGGGGATCTAAAATTGACTTTGTTTATGTGGGCTGTGCATGCATGTGCACGTATGTGCACATGCGTGTGTGTACGTGTGTGGCAGTCAGAGGTCAATTTTGAGTTTCATTCGTTAGAGACATGGTAGATTACCTGTAGATTCATAGCTATTTTGAGAAACTCCTTTATAGTTTAAAGTCATATAAACTATATATGTTATAGTGTTTAAGACACTGAGCTATGGGCTTGTGCATTTCATCTGCAATCCATACAAAAACTCTGTAAGATCCATATTGTTATCTCTATAAAGAGAAACACTGTAGTTCAGAAAATTCAAGTATCCAGCGCCACAGCCAGCCTGTCTCAAGCCTGTCCTGGGAGTTCACGGCCAGCCTATCTCTCTAGCTAGCCTGTCCCAGGAGCTCACAGCCAGCCTGTCTCTAGCCTGTCCCAGGAGCTCCATGGCCAGCCTGTCTCTCCAGCTAGCTTGTCCCAAGAACTCATGGCCAGCCTGTCTCTAGCTTGTCTCAGGAGCTCACGGCCAGCCTGTCTCTCCAGCTAGCCTGTCCCAAGAGCTCATGGCCAGCCTGTCTCTAGCTTGTCTCAGGAGCTCACGGCCAGCCTATCTCTTTAGCCAGCTTGTCTCTAGCCTGTCTTGGGAGCTCCACAGCCAGCCTGGCTCTTTAGCTAGCCTGTCCCAGGAGCTCATAGCTAACCTGTCTCTAGCCTGTTCCAGGAGGTCCACAGCCAGCCTGTCTCTAGCCTGTCCCAGGAGGTCCACAGCCAGCCTGTCTCTATCCTGTCCCAGGAGCTCACGGCCAGCCTGTCTCTAGCCTGTCCCAGGAGCTCACGGCCAGCCTGTCTCTAGCCTGTCCCAGGAGCTCACGGCCAGCCTGTCTCTTTAGCTAAGCTGTCCTGGGGAGATCCACAGCTAGTCTGTCTCTAGCCTGTCCTAGGAGGTCCACGGCCAGCCTGTCACTAGCCTTTTTGCTTCCTTTTCTGAGCATAGCATGTTTGCCTTGCTTGGAGTCCAGAGCTGGCATCTGACCTTGAAGTTGCCTGGCCTTCTGCACTTCATTTCCCTTTCCACCTCCATTACCCAATGGATGAAAGTTTTGAGATGAAAGTTTTGTTAAACTTGGCGGTTTCTTCCTCACAACTGAAGGGAGTCTGGGGAATGAGGTTTTGAAGTTTGGGCTGAACCTAGGGGTGCAGCCCATGCGAGTATAGACCATGGGGGTGCAGAGTGAGCATTACCTGAGCCCTGAGAATGAATCCCCCACGGCAAGGGAAAGGGGTGCAGGGCAGTAGAAGTAAGACGTTTGCTGGGGTGAGATTCAATGGGGCAGGCGATACTGAAGTGGTGTTGTGGAAGAAGAATGGTACCTTGGACAGCTGTAGAGTGAGGAAGGAATGGTAGAGAGAGGCGGAGAGACTGCTCGGAGCTCCGGCGACAGAGGAAAGATGTGCGAAGACGTGGTGGTAAAAAGGGGTGGCGATGACCCAAAAGAGGTGAGATATGTCACACTCAGGAGCTGTTGGCATCACTGAAGGATTTTGACTACAACTAACTAACATATGGTTTTCAATCATGAGACTGCTGGGGTGTGCTACATTGGAATATCAATTTCAAGATTTCTCAAACTTACAAAATCAGAATGACTGGTAGTGATGTTTTATTTATTCTATGGACTCTGCACATATATGTTCATGTTTACATGTGTGCATGTATGCATGTGTATGCACATATATGTATGTGCATGTATTTATATGCATGTACAATTATGTGCATTTGTGTATGTGCATGCACGTGTATACATGTGTGGTTGTGTGCATGTATGCAATGTCTGCATTGAGAAATCTTGAAATTGATATTCCAATGTAGCACACCCCAGCAGTCTCATGATTGAAAACCATGCTAGTTAGTTGTAGTCAAAATCCTTCAGTGATACCAACATATGTGCAATATATGTGCATATGTGTTTGTGCACAGATGCATGTGTGTATATGCTTGCGTGCATGCAGAGTCACTATATTCTGCCATTGAGAACATTCCTTATAACTTCTCACCTTTATAGTTTTTGACCATCTGCTGAAAAGCAATATGGAAAGCATATCAGAGTAGACTCCAAGTTAGCCAAGTATCTGAAAGCAAAATTAACTCCTTGCTAATGGCTGAGTCTTCCTTATAATTCTGTCCTAAGTAATTCTCCACATGCTCTTCCTTGACAGGGAAATTATTTAAAGCCACAGCACGGTAAATGTAACTAATGAGGTCCTCATTCCCTCTTGCTGACAGATTTTTAATATAAGTGTCAGAGGACGGATCTCCAAGAATCCGTTCTATCTCTTTATTCAACTCTTCCCACCCCTTTGCAGCGATGTGGTGTCAGAAACATCTGCAAAGGAACGAAACTGTAACTTCTGATATCTGAGTAAAACTATCCAAACAAGCATTATTTGAGTATCTCCTGGGCACTGATGTGAGTGTAGCGTGGATCATTCGCATCCCATGTGTGTTGATTGACCCACATACATAGGGAAGGGGAAGAGTCCTGAGTGGAGCCACGGGCAGTATGTCAGGCTGGGTGTCTGAGATTGTACATGATGTTTATCACCTTGTCAGGCGTTAGAATAATCACAGGAGCAATCCTCTGTACACGTGTCTGAGGGGTTTTCTAGATTCAGTAGACTGAGGCGAGAAGCCCACTCTCAGATGGGCAGTGCTGTCCCATGTACTGGGGCCCTGGGCTGTATTAAAAGAGAAAGTGAGCCAAGCTCTAGAATTCATCTCTGTCTGTTTACAGATTACAGGTGCCATGTGACTACCCGTCTCATGTTTCTGCTACCACGCCTTCCTCACCCCGATAGACGGCACCCTCAAACTGTGAGTCAGAACAAACCCCTTCTTCTTTGAGCTGATCTGTCTGGGAGTCTGTCATAGCGAGAAGCCAAGTAAGTAATTCAGTCCCGAAGGTTTGTCTTCTGTGACTAACAGTGGATTGTGGTCTGAATGCAAGAGGTTATGTCTGTCATCAACTGTGCTCTGACACAGTGTGGATTCAGTTCGCTTTGTCCTGGCGGCTGTAATCTCAAGCCTTTGGTTTTAAGCAAGGAACTAACAGCAGATGATTGTCTTGGAAAAGACGCTTTGATGGATAGCCGGTAGGAACAGCTTTGGCGCATGCTGGGTAATTGATGAATGTTCTGGAATCCGTGTCTTTAGGCAGACTCCCTGAAGGGAGGTGGCAGTGTTATGATTTGAGGGAAGGGGGCAGGACTGGCTGAATAGCAGCCTTTGCCCACCTCCTAAGCAAGTGAAAGCCATCGTGGTGGCCAGCCATGGTAGATGTACTGGGAGTAAGGTGTCATAGTGGTCCTCTGTAGGGAGGGGCGAGAACTTGAACTCCAGCACCTGCATGTGTAAGAATAGGACAGTCAGATTGGTGGCATTGCTGCTAGGGCCTGGGCCGCATCACAGGTGAGAGAAAAGGGGATGCTGGGGCCATGCTCACATTTCTGACTTGGTTGTGTTGTATGGGGCTTAATACACTTCTCTCTCGGAGATGGCGCTAACGTTCCAGATAACTGATGGGCAAAGACATGTAGGCGAATCACTTTTGGTTCTGTTGATGAACAGTCACATTTTTTTTGATGGATCTCCAGATGCTTTTATAATACTTATCAGGCAAATTGAGAATTAATTTATGTTGGTTTCTCCCTGCCCCGTGGCCTTTGATGCGGAAGGATATTCTCTCTGAGAGCCAAAAGTGCATGTTTTCTGAATCCTTTGTGTCACCTCACTCCCTAGATGGCCCTGAGCTGACTCTGACAATCCCCAGATCTCTTTCCTATACTTGAACTTCAGGCAGATCCTGTGACCATAATTACCTGGTCACAGATGCTCTTCAATGCTGTGGGCATTTATCTGGGAGCTGCGTCTCCCCCCTTGGAAAGGCAGGTAGAGATAAGCAAAACACTTAGTAAAGACTCCTCCTCCATACACTTGCCTGTGTGTGGCCATATGGCTCGTCATTTATCAGCTTCTGTCCATAATCTTTTCTAAATCATGGTGGACATTTAGTGAAATAGAAAAAACAAAAAACAAAAAAACAAACCCAACCCAGCTATCCAACACTGATAGGGCTCTAAATTCTAACCACACAGACCACATAATGCAATAAAATACCTTGGTGGGTCAATTTCCCCACCAAATTAAAACACCTGTTTCTCGATGTTCTAATCACAGGCCTCATATGGTCAGAATCTCGAACGGTAGTTCTCTGACTTTGTTTTTAATCTTGTTTCATAACCCATCACACGTCTGCGGACAACTACCGCCTGCAAAGCAAACAGCAAGCAGAAAGAAGATCCTGTTTCTGAAGTGTTTTCTTTTGAGAGGGCTTTTTAGTCCTTCAAGGATGGCAGGTCAAGCTGACAAAATAGCAAATAAATATGCGCTTCCCCTTTCTTGTGCGATTCTTGACCTGGATTGAGCGCAGGTTCTTCCAGAAGATGGATTTGTTGTGTAGTCAAGAGGGCTGTGACGTGACTGGCTGGTTTGTGCTAAGAGCCACCTCGATGTTCCAGGCGATGCTCAGGTTGGGGTGTGTGGTCCCTCTTCAAAGCTCCGGGAGGAGGGAGGAGCTTAAGGAGTTGTGGGTTCTGAAAATCCCAGGCAACAGAAGTGGCTGGTGGTGGGTACCAGGAGAGATGTTTCAGGGGCCACTTTTGTGTCTAGTGGCTTTGCTTGTTTCATTTCATCATGTGACTGTGGGAGAAGGTAGCATCGCTGAATGGTCCTATATCCATGGGTGGTGACAGGGGTCCATCTCTACAGGGGGCAGAAAAGCCTAGTCATTGTTCTGCTGTCGCTGTGGTTGGCATTTGTGAGCAGACTAGTTGTGTTTGCTTTTGCATGGACAGAGAGCAAAACAAGACTCAGCATGGTTAAATGTCTGTCTAGACATTCTCCTGCATGCGAAATCACCTCACTCTCCTCAAAAGTGGTTCTGGATTTGGCTTTGTTTTTATTTTAGCCTTTAGCAGTTTTCTACTGTTTGGTCTGCAATTTTCTGATGACCTTTGAGTTAATATTCATGGACCCCCACGGAGTGGCTTTGACTTTTGCTATGTGAGGAAGAAAGGTGTATTTGGCTACGCCCTCTGTCCTGATCTTAGTCAGTGGTCTGTGGATCTTCTAAGTTTAACATGCAATGTAATCAGACAATAGATTTAAAATGAGGCAAGATACAACCTACTCAGGAGGGCACAGGGGTGTGTCCAAGATTGCATCATGAGTGAGTCATGCTGCCTTGCCATAGAGGGGGTAAAATGTTCTTAAAACAATGGCCAAGGAAGAGGTTATTTGCATTTTCACATATGTCCACTTTTACGTAAAGAACAATAAAGAAAAATTTCTGTTCAATTATAGTTGTAGCAGAAGTATCATGCCAGGTGGTGGCAATGTTCCAGTGGCTGACATTTCCAAAGGTTACAGGATTGGTTGTTTCCAGACTCATTCAGATTGTGTGTGTGTGTGTGTGTGTGTACATATGATCACAAAAATTAAATAGCATTTGAGAAAATGATTGACAGATAGGCGAGATGTTTCTTTTTTGTAATGTTACCAAGGCATTTGACTTTTCTGTGCATGATGACATGCCCTCAATGCTTAATATTCTCACTTAACAGGACAACAATTTGTTGTCATCTCTTAAAGAATTGATTACAGAAACTCAGATTCATAAATTAAAAGGCTGAGTAAACTTACAGGTGTAAATGCAAATGTTGCCAACTCAAGGTAAGTAGTGACCCATGGGGTCAGGAAGGAGCAAGCTGGGATCTAAAGTTCAGACTTGCCCACCCTGTCAGGCTGGTGAGATAGAAGTGAGCCTGCCTGGTGAACCCTTACCAGCCTCCAACTCTGGAATAGACGGCTCTGCTCTGCACGGGCTGATGCACCCACCTCACATGCCCCAGACTGGGAATTTCCCTTCCATAGCTGGTCTCCTAACCACCAAGTGATTGAACCACATGTACTAAGGATTTAATCCCAGAACTGCATGAGGTATTAAACGTATGGCAAGGGCACAGTTAACTTGAATATGAGGTTTGAAGTCAACTGTAAGTTCTACCTGCCATCTTTCTGTGTAGTTGGCTGGAGAGCGCCCTAGCCGTTTAGGAGCATATTTTAGAATGGATTGCTTTTCATGCTGTCTGAGTGATACACACAAATGCGATCATTGTGGGTGTTTTAGTTCCATAACTTGTTGCCCCAGTAAATACCTGAGCAAACTATCTTAGGAGAGAAAGGACATTTATTCCAGCTTACAGTTCTAGGCTTCTGTCTGTCGTGGTTTGAATGTACATCGTTCCCCACAGGCTCATGTGATTGAGTTTTTAGCTGATGTTAACTTTTGGGACGGCTGTGGCACCTTTAGGAGGTGGGCCTTGCTGGGGGAAGGCATGCCGCGGGGGGCGGTCTGGAGATTGCGTAGCCCTCCCCCCTTCTGCTAGCGGTGTGCTCTAGCTGCTCATCTCTCCCCGTCTCTCTGCCTCCATGATGGCTCTAGTGATCCGCGCTTCCTCCAACTTCTGATGCTACCAGGCCTTTTCTGCCCTCTGGAACTGCAAGCAAATAAACCTCCCTTTTCTCCCCTGAGTCGTGTGTGAGTGCTGCCACGCAGCAACAGAGAAAGTTTCTGCAGTGCAGTCCATTGGCAGCAGTGTTAGAGCATCAGAAGCCTAGGGGACCAAGCACATGCCATCCTCGGGTGGGGCGGGGGAAGGCAGAGACCCAAGACCAGCACTACACGCCTGCTCGCCTGCTTTCTAGTGCTCAACAGGCACTCTCCATCTTTATCCGGCTGTCCAGGGAATGGCCCCACCCACTGTGGGCTGGGTCTTCCCATGGCAGTTATGGCATCCAGCAGTCTCCGCAGGTTTGCCCAGAACCCTACCTTCGCTAAATAATCCCTCATGGGTGTGCTCAGAAGTCAACCTACCAGGTGTCAGGTGGACACTTGAGCTAACCTTCACAGTGGACGTGTGCGCATTGGGAGGCACATCAATGGAAATGTCAGCTTCCTTCACTTCTACAAAGCAAGGTCGTGTGCTTCCAGCCCAGCAGGCGGTTTGAGCCTGAGGCCCTAAGACTCTAGGAAAACATCACAACCCCTTTTGAGAAGCATACGTGACTAGCTGTTGAGTTTAAACACTGGTTTGGTAACAAGGCACTTCCTCTGTGGGCAAATTCCCAGGGCTACCCAAAGGTGAATGGTTCCTAAAGGTTGTTTTGTGTAGTTCATAATGGTTTTTAGTTCTCCCAAGGAACAGCAGTCTCCCGGATGCCTGCTAGTATCTTATCACAGACAAGGAAGTTGGTTTTGCATGCCACGTAAACTAGGAAAGATACATTCTAAATTGCATTTCATTACATCCGGAATTCTGCTTACAACTCCTGTTCTGTGCAGAGTGTTTTCCTGGGTGCATGGCTGTGGGGTTCACCAAATCTACCATGCATGAGGTGCCCCAGTGAGCTTCAGAAAGCATCGTCCAGGCTCTTAGTGTGTGCTATCATGGAGAGCAGGTAAGGTCTGTTCTCTGGGAAGCATGTTCCTAGGACAGGGAGCTGTATGGCTCGTCCCAAAGGGAGAGAAGAGAAGATATAGAAACTCGGGTTCTTTCCCACCCTATCCATTGCCCTTCGCCCTTGTTGCTGATAGGATCACAGGACCCACACAGCTGAGGGGAGGGTCTATTCTCACTTATGATTTTCAGTTACCCCACCTCAGCACGGCAGGAACGTTCATGCCAATTACGTGAGTCTAGATAATGTACATCCCACACACTTGCTCGGGGCTTGCCTTAATTAAATACTTCTTTATAGGTGTGTCCACAGGCTTAGTCTTTAGTTGTCAAATTGACACCCCTATCTAACTGGCACATTACTGAGTCGTAGCTTTTTACAACATCCCCTGCCAGTTCATATGGACATCAAGAAGCACCGATCTAGAAGAATTTTAAGAGTTTTTGTACATCACCTTTTATTTAGCAATTTCCCAGTGCAAGTCAGCGACCAAAGAGCAACTGCTCTCAGAAATAACCTGAAGATGATTTTTGAAACAGATAACTAGAGAGTCACTGGGTTGTTGTGGACCTCAAGATTGGATCACCATGCTTTTATAAATCCTCAATTGGTCCACTTGAAAAATCTAAGTACATCCTGGTCCCTGGATTCATAATTCAAGTTGATGCCTTTACCTATCTACCAATGTTCTGGAGAATATTCTGCGTGTTTTCAAAGGCATGTGTACATGGTTCTCCTAATGAACACTCTCTTGTAAAAGAAAAAAAGAACCAAAAAAACCCTCTGTTCCTAATGCATTCTTAAGTAGAAGGTTTGCATATTTAATATCTCACTCAGGTAATTTAGAAACCATTAGTTAAAGTGGAACTCCAAGTAGGAGCCTCGCAAGTTTAGATAATTTCTTCTGAGGACAGTTCTTCTAATTGTCTGAGAAAGATACATTCTAAATTGCATTTCATTACATCCGGACAGCAGATGTATGCTTGTGTTCCAAATACCTGTCTGGCAAGAGCAGAGGAGCTGGGTAGACCGGGTGTTCTGGGAATGTCAAGCCCACAGATTCCAGAGTCTGTTCCCTGTGAGTTTCCTTCTTTCCCTCTAGAAGCTCAAGGTCGCCACCATTCTTAGAGTCCAGAGTCCTTCAGCGCCCCTGGTAGGTGCTGCCTCTTGCACAGCTTGCTAGGCAGCTGGACAAGACAGCGATTGTTACTTGAGTGGGCGGAGTCTTCTGTGGCACTTGCTGAAACGGGCAGTCACCCATGGTGTGGGCTGTGAGGTCAAAAGCAGCTGCCCCCTGAGTTCTGGCTCACCTCAAAAACTGTGGTTTCTGCCTTGCGGCGCTTTTTCAAATCTCCTATGAAAGTCTTTTCCTCTTGAGCCTGAGTGGTTTGATTTTTCTTTCAAGTGAGAGGTCTCCTAGAGAAAGACTTTGAAGTATGGTCAGATCCAAATTTCAAAAGTAAAGAGATGTGTTTTGCAGATCTAAAGAAAGAGATGGTGTCTCAAACATGTACATTTGCCTAGTGCCCTTCCTAAATGTAAGATTTGTCCACACGGATCAGTCTAAATGGGAGTTGTCTGCCTGTAATTTAATCTTGAAATTTCTAATCTCTCCTACTATGCAGGTCCTACCCAATCTGCTCATACATATAATTTGATTTCCGACTTTATTTTCCAGATTCATAAGAAATGTTAGAAATTTGAGTTGGGAATGCTACGAGGAGCTCCAGTACTATGTGATATTTCTGAATGTATTTGGTGCATTTCAATATTTGAGAATTTTAAAGAAATCAGATTTCCAAAATGTTAATGGAGAGATCTTCATGTTGATCAATATTTTTCTTACAAATTTCTGTTTGTTTGGGAAAGGAAACTGAAGTTTAGATGTTCTGATTAGGAGTTCTTAGTGTCTCAGAGAACTTAGAGAAGCCAAGTCCATATATACTATCATTGCGTACATTTTCTTTTTTTTTACTTGAGCAGAGAGAATACATCTTCATGGGGATGCCAAGATACTCTAGTTAAACAGCTAAGATTACTGCCTGAGCTGCTCTCAATTCAATAATCTTTATACCTCTTTTTTCTTTAAAATCTCTGGATACCAGACATGTATATGGTTTCTGTGTTGATTTCTTCTCTATGACAATTTGCCCTTGATAGAAAAGTTTATGTAGGTTCATGCTTTCAGAGGAAACAATACTTCTCTCTTTTAGGGTTTTATAACCACTCTGATTATATTGAGTTCCATCTTGACTGTATCCATTCATATTGTGTATAATCCCTCATCTATAACACACTTAGACACATGTGAGCACATAGATGAGTGGGTTATGGATTCCTTAGTTCATTTCAGGGGTCATCCTTTTGGTACACTTATGAGCCATTATTGAGTTCAGGTGGACCCCTGGGGTAAGCCTGTAGGAGGTGGTCTTAAGTGTGTGACTGATGTGAGAAAGCCCAGCCCACAGAGCTGGAGAGAGCTTGCTTAGCATGTTTGGAAGAGCTGACAAACAGGTGAGCAAGGAAGCAGTGCTGGTCCTTCACACCTCTGCCTGTGCTGTGGGCATGGTGTGGGCAGTTTCCTCTGCTCCTGATGCTGTGATAACTCTTCTGTCATGATCAACTGTAACTTGAAATTATGAGCATGAATAAAAATCTTTTGTTCCCCTAAATCATTTAAGTCAGGTGTCTATCATATCAACAGAGCTAAGAGACTAAAACTTCTAATGTCTACAAGTGTATGTGTGTATTTGTAGTAATTCAGTGTGTGTACATACATTCATGATTTGCATGAATTTGCATGTCTGTGTATATTTATCTATATACACATGAATTTGTATATGTAGACATAGACATGTATCTATGTGCATGTGTGCACAGATAATTTAGGCATACATATGTTTATATTTGTACAGGTAGTATTTATGTATACTTGTGTGAATGAATATTTATATGTATTTAGTGATTAATAGGCATTTGTATGTCTGTGCATGTTTATTTATATACACATGCATTCATATATACAGACATAGACATACATGTATAAATCTATGTACATGTGTGCATAGATAATTCAGGCATAAGTGTGCTTACATTTGTAAGGTAGTATTTATGTGTACTTATGTATGTGTATATCTGTATGCATTGAGTGTGAATATATAAGTACATTCATGATTTATATGCATTTGCATGTCTATGCATGTTTATATACATATACTATGCATATGTATACATAAGCACAGCCATATATGTGCATATCTATGTATAGGTATATTCAGATAATTCAGGCATAGGTACATTTATATTTTTATAAGTGGTATTTATGTGTACTCATATTTGTGTGTGTATACACACATATATTGATCTAGCTGGGCATGCATCTGTAGACTGTATGGTTGCAGATTTTTTTTGCATTCTTGCATGAGTTTGCATACATTACTCTTTTCCACGCCAAACTTTGTCAGGGAACGAAGCATCAGGGATACATAAGAGCTGATGGATCTAGTCTGTAGGGTTCAGGGAAGCGAAGCATCTTCTTTCTCCCGAGCACGATTGGAAGAAGTGGAGGGGCACAGGTCACTCCTGACCCTGAGCCACTGATCATCCCTAAAACTGAAGTCCCCGAGGTGACTCCAGGTGGCCAGTGTCCCTGTCGCCTGTGACTAGAGGTCCTGGGATTTTTTCCTGGTGATTTCAGATTTCAGGACTGGAGTGTTTCCAGTGGTCCGTGGAGGCGAGCTGCATTGCAGACATCCTCCCTGGCTGAGTCCTGCTTTGAGCGAGATGCGGAAGGCAGAGACTGGAGATGGTGCGCGACCCTTGGTCAGCTTTCTGTGCTGGAGCATGATATTCTATTTTCTGGGTGCAGACAGTCTCATCACTCAGAAGCTGTGAGGGGACAGTGATTCAGCAGCTAGAAAATGTCCTTCTCCATTCAGTGGAAGCTGGAAGGGCAGCAGGGACTGACCCCGTATGGTGGGCTGTCGGACACCAATACCCGAGCTTGGCCAATTTCCTGCATTGCACTTGCTAACCCTTGATCTATTCCGCTTTTAAAAATGTCGACAGTAAATACATGTTTGCTTTATAATTTTGCGCAGCGCGTACACAATGGGGGATTCCCTGCTGGTTAACAACTCTATTCTCAGCCACTAACTTGTGAATGACTTCATTTAATAGCTTGATAAATTATTCATGACATTTTTAAATAAACCCTCTGTGGGCCATGTGGGACAATTGTTTTTTTTTTCCCCTAGTATTTTTTTAGACAGTGTTAAATTTATATTTTTTAGAGTTGATCATACGCATATAATATTTTACAGGTGCCCGATTTCCCATAAACCATAGCAAAAGTTACATGCTTACATGTTCAAATAAAACTCTTGGTCAGCTTTTTATTGTTTCAACGTAGCACAGTTTTGGGTGTGAAAAATGGAAATAGAATGTGACAGCTGAAGTATTGAAGTCAAAGTCTTTCTATTTCCCTGGATAATGCTGGGGATGTCCTGATTTGATTGGATAATGCTGGGGATGTCCTGATTTGATTGGATAATGCTGGGAGTGTCCTGATTTGATTGGATAATGCTGGGGTGTCCTGATTTCACTGGATTATGCTGGGGATGCTTTGCCCCTCCACCAGCTACTTTCTGGTTCACTTAAGAGGAGAATAATAGTTAATGAAAAATATTGAAGACTTTAAACATCTCTCAAACTTACAGGATACTTTCAATGGGTTGGTAATATGAGGATTTGGAGGAGAAACTCAAAGATGTTCACGCTGGATAAACATTGGGCATTGGTGATATTGGCTGGCTTTGAGCTGACCTCTGTATTCTTCATGATTATGCTGTTATCAGTGTCACTGGAGAAATAATGATAACCTTCAGAACTACAGTAGCCAATCCTGAAGCCCTTCCTTGATCTCAGGGGGTGTGGACAGCCACACCATCATCGCCATCCTCCCACACACCAAGATCTCTTATGTCCTTTTTCCTGTCACCCCGAAGTTCTCTTCACTGCCAACTTCAACTCTTCCACTCGGATGTGTGGAATGCACGGCCCACTCTGGTGGTATTGTACCCCAAAATGCTGCACAGCAGCTGCACCCTCTCGGCACTGTGCATCCTGCTTCGTGTCCTTCCTTTTCTCAGCTGTTACCTACAAGACTCTGTTGACGACCCCCGTGTCCCCAAAGAATCTCTAGACCCACCCTATAGGCAACAAGTGTAAGTGGAGGGGGTGGACATCTCCCATTAGTTCAAGTTGGTAGATATTCACTAGCTGATGGTCAAGACATAGCACGGTCAGGGCCAACTGAAGGTCTGCATCCTTCTACCCTCTGTAGTTTCAGTAGAATGACCCGACTGGGGTCGGATGTGAAGGAGACCAGGTGGGTGTCATGGCTTGAATGTGACTTGTCCCCCATGGGCTCATGGGTTTGCATCCTTAGCTGGTGTTCATGTTTGCAAAGGTCTTGGCACCTTTAGGAGGTGGAGCCTTGCTGGAGGAAGGCGCATCACAGGGGGCGGGTCTTGAAGTTTAGCAGTGTAGTCTGGCTTTGCAGTTTGTCCCCTGTCCTGTCAGTCCCCATGAGGACTGCTGTGACTTGAGTTACCTCCAGCTTCTGTCGCCCATCACGCTGGTTCAGACACAGTGGACTCTATATTCCTCTGGAACCGGAAGCCAGATAAATAACTCTTCCTTTTTGCTTAAGGTCATGTCTGAGTATTGTCTCACAGTGGCAGAAAGAACTGTAACTTCAACAGCGTCTCCAGTCATTAGCATGCAAAGGCCGACTTAGAAACAGGCCAGATGATTGAAACTGAAAGAGCACATAGACTACAGAAAGAAAATAGAGGGAGGGAGGCTCCAGGAGGTGGAGGGGAAAGGCTATAGGAGGTGGGGTGAAGAATTGTTCTGTGGCGAGTGCAGACAGGTCCCCAGCTAACCACTTAGGAATAGCTCTCAGGACACAGATGACAGAGCCTCTTGCAATAAAACCCACTCCCCCTATATTTAGTGAGAATTCTAGCAATGCTTTGGATCTGAAATGCCCTAAGGGCTCAGGTATTTGACAGTTTGGAGAATGTTGCAGTTTGCCTGCATGGTTGCTAACAAATCACTGTCAAATGGCTTAAGGGAGCAAAGGGTTTATTTTCTTACAATAGTCTGGTTATAGTCTGTAGTCCAGCTTGAAAGAGGAGCATGCACCAACACCAGGGCTGAGGAAACTGGCCACACCATCTCTACATAATGGCTGAGAGAGGGATGATCCTTACTTGCCAGACCAGCATGTCTGGCCAAGTGTACACAAAGATGCCAACTCTCTCAACCAGCTCTCTGAATTTTATTCCAGGGTCTAATCCCACCCATCATGGACTGGGCCTTCCCATCAGCTAGACAATCTCCTTAAGGTTTGCTCTGGGGTCAACTCAACCACAAACGTGCCCAGAGCTCAAGCCCTCAACTGTCAAGTTGACTGCTGTGCCTATGATAGGGAGATTGTGCAGTCTTTTGGACATGAGGCCTTGCTGGGGAATGTAGATTTCTAGGGTGGGCTCTTGAGCATTACTATCCAGTCCATTCCTCCTTTTCTGTGTCCTGTCTGCTACTGAGATGTAAGGAGGTCACCAAGCACAAGCTCCCCCACTACCATGAAATGTACCATAGCTTCCCCTCCACAACTGACTATGTGCCGCTGAACTACGAGCCAAAATAAAAGAAAATCCTTTGCCCTTGAGCTGCTTCCATCAGGCATTTGGTCACAGGGACAAGATGAGTAGCTCCTACGGGGTGGGAGGGGGGTGTTCAAGACTATTGTTGCATTTCTGGCTCAGGGGTTAATCAGCCTCTGTCTCCTGTTTCTTTTTGAAAGACATTTTCTTAGTCAGAGAGCAGAAACTTTGGAGAAAGCCCACCCCTTCTTCCCTGGGTAAGAAAGAGGAGCGAGCAGGTGATGGGAAAAGCTCAGAGACACCCGGTGGGTTCCCTGCCCGGTGGGTTCCCTGCCCGGTGGGTTCCCTGCCCGGTGGGTTCCCTGCCTGTCTCTCCTGGTCAGCGGGTCAGGCACATCATTCCCAGGCACTGTCTTGGGATTCAGGGCTGTGCGGGCGAATTGCACTGGATTCTTGCGAATGTCAAGGCATACAGGAAGGAGAAAGGCATATGATATGAGAACACATCACAGGTTGAAACGAAGGAAAAAGAACAGGACCGTGGCGTGTGAGAAGAGGAGCTAAATAGCTTGCCTTGGCCATGATGGAAGGCCGAGGACATCAGGGACAAATCCTGGGGCTCAACGACCTGATGTCTCCTCCTCTTTGCTGCTCTTTGAGTTTGTCCAAGATCTGTCTCCATCCTGTTCTTGCCATTGCCTTCTGTCAGTGACTGTGCTTAAACATTAACGGTGTTGGGCTGGCAAGAGACGGCTTGATGGGAAAGGCACTGACTTGTAAACCTGGCGACCTATGACCAATTCCCAGAAGTCCACATGGTGGAAGGAGAGAACTGAGTTCTGAGAGTTGTCTTCTAACCTCCACTTATGCCCCACAGCATGTATGTTCTCTAATGTTAATTTCTGATGGTGATAGATCTTTATGGACCCTCATAAGATGAACTGAAATGTTTGGGCTTTTTCAGGGATGGCTAGTTCTGAAATGATGAAGAATTCAATGCACATATTTTTTAATGAGCACAGGGTTAGATGTAGAAATTAAGGTTCTCAAATAAGTGGGAATGGGGGGGGATCTAGCTGCAGGTCAGAGAAGGAAAACAAATCCATGTTTGTCCTTAGGTGGCAGTGGCAGTGGGAGACAGATTAGCTCAGAAATGGGTTGGTTTAATGTCTTCTAGTGCGCTGCAGAGTCTGGGCTAAGACACATTGGAAACCACTCAGTCACCTCGATTCTCCAGGGCAGGTGACTTAGGCAAAGGCAGAGTGAGGGTCTACCTGCCTTTTCATGTCACCCAACCCCGTCCATTGTATGTTTATAATTCTACTTAAATTGTTCCTTTGCAGGCTGCCTTTGAGTAAGGTATCCCTGTGAGCCAAGTGATAAAAAGTCCTGTCCTGCTAAATCAGGCCCGTCGCTGTGAACATTCTGGATTTTCACACGCCATGGAAACCGCATCTCTAAGCCCCCACTGCCTGTAGGACTTGTTTAATGAGCAGCTTCCCTAGTCACCCACATCATGGGGATGGACTCTCTGGATGGAGGATGGAGGAAGTGAAAGAAATTTACCTCCCCCCCTTTTTTAGTAGAGCATCAGCATCTATGTGAATCTCTAGGAGGAAGAGGGGGCAGAGGGTTGAGCTGGGGTTGGCTGGGGATGTACCAAGACCTTCTCTGGAATCATTAATTCAGCAACTCACCTCCTGCTGGGACTGCACATTAACATTAGCATCAAGGAACATTACCAAGGGAAATGTGGCCCAAGTCCTGATAGAGATTCTAATTGAAGGGAGCAGCTTTGGAAGCCTCTTTCTTTCTTTCTTTCTTTCTTTCTTTCTTTCTTTCTTTCTTTCTTTCTTTCTTTCTTTCTTTCCTTCCTTCCTTCCTTCCTTCCTTCCTTCCTTCCTTCCTTCTTTCTTTCTTTCTTTCTTTCTTTCTTTCTTTCTTTCTTTCTTTTTCTCTCTCTCTTTCTCTCTCTCTTTCTCTCTCTCTCTCTCTCTCTTTCTCTCTTTCTCTCTTTCTCTCTTTCTTTCTTTCTTTCTTTCGCTCAGACTTTATTTGCATTCATGGGAAGGGGAAGACAACCCAGGCACAAGAAGATAACATGAAGAGAAAATGATGGACGTGTCGTTTGCAATACCTCATGCAATGCCCTATGCAAACATCGTCTTTTGCTCATACGCACTTGTAAAGACTAGAAAGGAAAAAAGTTAAGGTACTTAAAGTAGTATAAATGCTACTTCAGCCTCCAATTGTGATTCCCTGTTGGGATACTTTTCCCAAGAGGCCTTTCCATGACACCTCTCCAGAATTCCTCAGTGTGGTTCTGACAACTTTGGTTCTCCAAGGCATGCTTCCTTTTCAGATCTTGTGGAGGACGTGGAAGATGAAAGCCCTTCTCTCCTTCTTGCCCATCAGCTCTGAGGTCTCCTCTTCAAACTCAGGTCCACACACCCCCAGTGTCTTGCAGGATCCTGAGGGGGATGGGAGGGTAGAGGGCAGGGCAGATCCCGGATCTCAGACTATTCAGTCCACTGATGTCCCTGGAGAGGAAACAGAAGCCAAGCTTGAAATGATTTATGTATCCAGAGTCTCGGCCTTGGAAGGACCGTATCCAATGGGCAGCACTAGCGCTTTAGATGCAGATAATTATGGAAAAGAAGCTTGGCTTGTGGCCACAGCTCTGAGTCACAGCTTCCACTTTTCTTCAATTGTTCTGAAAATCCACTGCGAACAATTGAAAGTGGCAACTTTATGGATCTCGGGCCCAGGAGGCCTTAGGCGGCTGTCTCTTGCCTTCCTAAGCTTCAGCTTAAGAGGCTGGTGCTTGGTTGCTGCAACCTTCTCGTGATTCAGTCTGAGATAATGCGCTCTGAGTTCAGGACCATCAAACCTGTTTGGATGGGCTGGAGAGGTGGCTCAGGGGTTACGCCTCTGCCTTGCAGGCGGAAGGTCCTGAGTTCGGATCCCAGATCCCACGTATAGACGCCAGGCGGAAGCGGGGGCGGCCTGCGCTTCTGGTCCTGGTAGGGCGGAGCCTGTGAATCCCAGGGCAGAAGGAGGTGGAGGCGTCCATGGTGGTTCGCGAATTCGTCCGTGGTTCTACACACACACAGACACACACACACAGACACGCGCGCACGCGCACATACACACGCATATGCACACAGTTGAATAAATAATAATAATTAAAAAAAATTTTTAAAACAAACAAACAAACAAAAAAAAAACCTGTTTGGAAACTGTCTCACAGACACACCCAAGGGGTGTCTCCTAGATGGTTCTAAATCCAGTCAAGTTGATAGTGTTGATTAACCATCTCATGTCTCGTGTCTTTCTGATGCTAACAGTGTGATCTATAAAGGACTACAGCAATCTTTCTCCCAAAGGAAAATTGACAAGAGATGGGACAGCTCTTAGCAGATCCGTTAATAGTAACGACACAGTTATGGTGTTAAATCTAGCAATTACACAAGTCTTACTCCACGTCAGGCACTTTGCCAAGTGCATAGTATCTACAGGCACCTTTAAGTTTTTAAAGCGTCCAGATGACATGAATTCAAGACACCCTTTCTCTTCAGAGATGGAGGTCCAAAGCACCCAGAGATTAGTGTGTATGGTCAAGATTTAGAGGCAAATGTATCTGCAAGCCCAGCTGTCTTTCATCTAGTGTTTATCTTGCATCCACCCTTCCTGGGAGGAAGTTTTCTGTAATTATAGAGCAAGAAAGTCCTATGTACATCTTCATGGCTCAGAGTAGGAAAGGAGAGACTGAATCAGCTCTCTGTCATGTGACAAAGTAATAATGCCCAGACAAGTAGAAGCAAAGGTGAATTGGGGTTCATTAGGTTTTAGTCTGTGATTGGTTTTAATTAGCATCTACTAGGGCCAGTGTGGTGACCTATAGAGCATTTTAGGCTGAGAGAAAAAATCAGGCAAATGAAGGAAATACACAGAGACACGAAGGAAGGAAAGAACAGCAGGTCGTGTGAGGGTCACCAGCCCGGAGGAGCAGTGTGAAAATCCCACTACTGATACACTTCTGAAATGTTTATAGTGGGATGCATCCTTGGGACAAGGCTGGGTACACAGCCTCTGAAACGAAGGAAGAATTAGGGGCTGTAATTGGCTGAAGGGGGCGAGGACATGATGAGCAATCAGTCAGTTTCCAGCCAGCCCAATGCATCCTAAGGGTTTGCATTTCTGGTACGCGGAGGGTCTTCACACAAGCATCTCGACTTTACGAAATTCTCCTCGGTCCCAAACTTTTGCTTTTTCTCCGGGGAAATCCTCGGGCATTAGCGGCTCCGACCAATGCCCTGTGCTTTTGATCTGAAAAGAGCGCCCAGCTGAAGCAACCTTTGCTGCTTTCTCAGATGCAAAAGAAACCCCCAGTCGGCCACAAGATGGTGTCATTCACACAGATGTCCACTAGAGGGCGCGCCGCAGCTTTGAGGCTGTTGGGGCCGCACAGCACCATGGGAGAGATGGCCTGGCCAACCTGCTCACCTCCTGCTGGGGAGAAAGTGAGGAAGAGATTGGTGCCCCAGGACCCCCTCGGAGGCATGTCCAAGCCCCCAGTCCTTGCCTCCTACAATGCCACCTCCTCCCCAGAGTGTCTCTGGGAACAAGCCTCCTACACAGGACCCGGGGTGACTTAGGATGCAAAGCAGAGCACAGGAATACATTTGATCAACACCTCCGCCCTGCATCTCAGGACTGAGTAAGTAACACGGGACACACATGTATGCAGAGCAGAGATCAGCGGCAAGGGGCAATTTGTTTTCTTTTGGTTGTTTCATATAAAGATGAATCTGGACAAATGACTTTGTTACAAAGAAGCTGTTGAAAAGTGCTAGGGATTGCTCACAAAGAAACCCCACTGCTTTAAGACCTCTACCCCTTTTCTTCCAATTGACCTGTATCATCATAAGAAGGAAGGGAGTGGGAGAGAGACAGGAATGACAAAATATTCTAATGTTAATGGAAAAACACGGAGCTAAAATTTTTATTTCTCCAAGTTTCAAAAGACCAACGTAAAAAAGCAGCTTGAAGATTTGTTCATCGCAAGCTATCATTGATATTTGCATCACAGTAGACAAAGACGGGGCTGAATAGATGGCTCAGTGGGTAAACTGAATGCTTGCTATTGAGCCTGACAACCTGCATTGTGAACCCACACAGTAGAAGGAGAGAACAGATGGGCAAAGGCAAATGAAGGACATTCTCCTTAATTTTAAACTAGAACTCTCAGCACCAATTTGGGATTCTCCCATGACTCAGAGGACTTCATTTAAAACTTTAATATGAGCTGTCTCTCAGTGAAAGCACTTGAACCCTATGGCTCATTAACGAGAGCCTAGAAGCTTCCATTTTGGCATACAATGGCTACCTCACCCTTTACAGCTATTCAAAAAAAAGTTAATGTGTATTAGCAGCCAATTTCACAAGAGGCTAATTACTAGATAACTCAAAAATGTGCTTTGATTCTAATCAGAAAACCCAAGGGGTGCTACTTAAAAGATACCTAGAAATCAACAAAGCATTCAAAACCAAGAAGGACCTTGAATAATACCTGAAAAATCAAAGTAAAATTCATATGGAGAAAAAAATTTTCCCTAAGGATAAAAAATGGAGGTGGATATATTTTTAGGTCTTTGTCCAGGTGTCTGAATCTGTCCTCTAATGTGTAGCTCACCTCAGGTCCCCAGATATGGTTTCCTTGCTAAAGAGATGGCTATTAGATACAGCTCACAGGCAAGGAGAGATTCTTTCAAGTTTCTGACTTTGGAAACCATTGAACTTCAATGTACATGGGCAATTATACTGGGGGAGTTTTCAAAGCATTTGGTCATCCTCTTGTGACCAGAAGCTGGAGTGTATAAATTAATGGACTTTGGGTTTGCAAGGCAGGGCTGGAACTTCCCTTCTTGTCACTTTTCATAAGTAATGATTACAGCATGTGCACTTCTCATCTGATGCTTCCTAATCTATGTCTGGTGTGGCAGAATCGCCTGAAATAATTCCGGGAAAGGTAGCAGTCACTATTCATTTGCCTCCATCTGCCACATTAATTCTGATCAGATAGCCAGTTCCTGTGTAGACAGCGGGTGTCAGAGAGAAGCGGACGTCTCCTGTGTTTGTTTTCTCTTCTCTTTCCTGTCATGTTCTCAGGGTTAGGCATCTGAAGATAATGCACGGTGGAATTATGGAAACGTATTCTCCAGAAGAGAACTTAGAGCAGAGTTCTTCCTGCTCTCCGATTTTTCCCGTCTCCGACCTCCGAATATAACTTTTGCATTCTGAAACACTGCACGTGGACACACAAAGTTCTGAAATTTCTTCCTTTGTGTGTCTTTTCCCTTGGTGCCTGAGAAGGAAAGATAGGCAATCTCTCATCCTTATTCTCCATTTGAACTTTGATTCCACTGTGTGGCTGGAATGCAATAAACATCAAATTTAATTGGGCATCCAAAACATTCTAAATGATACAATAGTGCTTTTGGAATCACAATGAATAATTGAGTATGAGGATACTGTTCTCTGTAAAGCAGTCTTGGCTGTTGAAGTTGAGTATAGACATATGTGTATATTTAGCAAGAATAAAACAAAGGAAAAATACAAGGATAATGTTCCCCAAAAAGCAATCTTTGCCGCTGAAACTGGAGTGTCGCTTTATGCCCATACAGTACTGTATTCTTTTCTGTGCACCATGTGCCTAGACTGTCTCGAGTGGGAAACAAGGTGATGGGATTTAAAATCATAACGCTTCTCTGTGCCAGGCATGCAAAGTGTGTAAACGTATAGACAGATATAGGTAGACGTATCTCTATTCGTTAGTGGTAGCTGCCCGCTACCCTGTGAGCAATTGTTCTCCCCACAGTAGAGTTGGTGGTCGGCTGCACCCCACACACTGCACTCTTGGGGCTTCTCCAGGTTTTGCAACTTTGATGGGACCTGAAGCAAACACAAGCCAAGATCACAATGGGGGAGCTATCCCTGAGGGCCCCTCTTAGCATCTGAGGGGAGGTGGCAGAGGACAAAGAAAAGGTCAAGTGTCACCCATCCTGCAGGGTGACTGTCAGATGCACGCTTCTTGGTGTCTCAGAGGCCTCTGGGGATGCAGAGCCAGGGGCGAGCAGGTGGAACTTGGCCACTTGTCCCAAGTCTCACGGGGGCTTCCTGCTCTCTCAGTCTTGTTTTTCGTGTGTTCCTCCTCCTCTCCTTGTGCGTCCTCTGCCTTGTCGGCAAGATTCCCACTCTCTCCCTTGACCCTGAGTCTGCACTTGGAGATGCTAAATACTAAGGCCGTCATCTTCTTGGGATCTTGGGGGGATGTCACAAGGGGATATGGAAGGATGGTGTAGGCGAAGCTCGGAGGTGCTCACTTCTAAGCCGGCTGGAGATGGTTCAGTTTTTCATAGATTCTCCCACTAAGGGGATTACAGCTGAGTTGCTCTGAGTTGCAGGGGTGCTGGGGTGTAGGAGAGATCTATTACTTCAGTACTCAACAGTCACTGGTGGGGTCTGGAGTGGCAGGAGTCATATAAGCTGAAAGCCGGGCCCAGCTAGAGACCCTCAGGCCACACCCCCCATGCATAGCAGCGAGAAGAGAAGCCAGGATCCAAGATCCAGGACAGTGAGGCTTGGCATGAAATGGCTGATATGCTTGATATAAAACGAGAGGTGGTGACGGAGATGTTTATTTTTTCCCTCTTTCCTTTCTTTCTCTCTCCATTCCTTCCTTCCCTCCTTCCCTCCTTCCTTCCTTCCCTCCCTCTTTCCTCTTTTCCTCTCTCCATTCTTCCCTCCTTCCTCCCTCCCTCCCTTTCTTCTTTGCTTCCTTCCTTCCTCTTTTCCTTCCCTCTATCCTCCCTTCCTCCCTCCTTCTGCTCATTCCTCCCTCCCTTCTTCCCTCCATTTTCCCTCTCCCTTCCTCCCTCCTCCCTCCATTTCTCCTTCCTTCCCTTCTCTCTCACTTCATTTCTTCCTTCCTTCTGTTTTTCTTTGCTTTGTTTTAAAATAGCGTCTCACGAGGCAGCAGCCCAGACTAGCTCTGAACTTGGGATGATCCTCCTGCCTCTGACTGCAGAGTGGTAAGGTAACAGGTGTGCATTACCACCTGGCTTTGTATTAGAGTCTTTCATTAAATTGAAAAAAATCCAAAACCTCATGAATTACATGTATTAATGAATAGCGTTTATTTACCATCTAATTTTGCTGTTGTGAAGCAATGCTAATCTCATTCACTTTACTCCACTCCTGAAATGGATGTTTGGAGTCGGTGACACAAAAGCATTAATAATGGCCATCAGGAATGATGCGGGCCAGCGATGGCTCTGACGTAGTGACATCCCCTGTCATCATCACGGTTCTTCACATAAATCATTTGATTACCATGGAAACATACGGAGCAAGATAATTTGTCTTAATTTTCTCTGCGAAGAAATGAAAGAGCAGAGAAAGAGAGTATCCAGCCTTGGTGATGCAGACTGTGGGAGAGGGAGAAGGGAAGGGAGGGAGGGGGAAGGAAGGAGGGAAGGGAAGGGAGCCAGGCAGGAAAAGGGGGGGGGGGGAAGGTACACACAAGCAAGCCATAGTGCCAAGTAGAGGTCAAAGGCCATTTCTCTCTTTCTACCATGTGGCTGTCAGGGATTGAGTTCGGGTCTCTAGGTTTACAAGCAGGCATGTTACCCACGGAGCTATCTTGCAGGCCTCTCAAAGATCCTTTTTGTGAGAAATAAACAGTAATGAAGATCAATATGGCATTGTGTAAAGGAGAGGTTGGTGATAAATAGTGGATTTGGATGATATTGGTGGTTCTGATAAGTATTTTAATGAGGTTAAGATTTATAATATTATCCAACAGCATTTCCTGATACATCGACTACTATGTGGGAGGAAATGTTGAGACCCAAGATGTTCTGAGTTTTGGGTTTTGAGTGACAGGACCATGAGCCAGACCCTTATCTGAGATTCATCCATCCGTTCACAAGATGGTGTAGAACCTTCTCCACACACCAGCCTTTGGGTTGGGCTCTGGTTGTTGAGCTGAGAGCTAAACATACAGGGTCCCGATTCCTTGTGCCAGTTTGTTTTTGCTGAAGCCAGGCCTTCTTCCAGCACGTCGACTGTGTAGCACAGGAAATGTCGGCCAACACAGTGAAGATGGAGAAGCAAAATAAAAAGGCTGTGGAAATGGAAATGGAGGCGGTGGTGGCCTGAGGTTTGGAACACAGGTTTCACTGTGAGGTGATGTCTGAGCAAAGTCATCGGGGGCTGAAAGAGCGACATGGGACTAGAGATGTCTCAGTCTAGTGTGATGGACTTGCCTGCCAGACAGAGGGTGGACCCTGCAGCTAAAACCCAAAGAGGGAGACCTCTTGTCTGGTCATTCAATTGCTCATCTGCAGCCTGTGAAAAGGGGCGTGAACAGCAACCCTGAGGTTTACTCTCTGCCTGAGAAGAGAATAAAGCAAATTTGCTGGCATTTTCTAATGAGGAATAAAAGCTTTACTCAGGATTTGAACTAGTGGCTCCAGGGACTGGTAATATCATTAAGTCAGATATAAGTCTCCTTAAGCCAGGTGCTTAATCCACTAAGTCCACGCTTCCCTTGCTAAGCCACCTCCCTCTGAGTGCATGTTGAAGAGAGTGATGTGTGTTTGTTCCCAGATGTTTTCTTTAAGTCGCAGCCCGATAGAAGTCAGACACCACTGAAATCTGCTGTTAAAAACAAAAAACACACATTGTCATTGATTCTGCAAGAACTGGATTATGACAAAAGATATGATGGGAGCAATTGTCTTGGGTTCAGTTTGGTGGATAATGGTCTGTGTGTGTGTGTGTGTGTGTGTGTGTGTGTGTGTTTGTATGCATGCACGCTGGTGTGTATGTGTGTGTGTGTTTGTAAAAGTGTTTTGTTTGTACGTGTGTGTATGTGTTAGTGTATGTATGTGTGTATATAAATGTATGTGTGTATGTGTATGTGTGTGTATGTGTGTTTGTATGCATGCACGCTCGTGTGTATGTGTGTGTGTTTGTATAAGCGTATCTGCATTTGTACATGTGTGTGTATGTGTTTGTGTGTGTATGTGTGTATATGTATGTATGTGTTTGTGTGTATGTATGGGCTTGTGTGTATGTATGTGTGTGTAAATATATGTGTGTGTGTATGTGTATGTATAAGTGTGTGTGTGTGGTGTATGGTGTGTGTGTATAAATGTGTGTGCATGTGTATGTGTGTGTATGTAGAAGTGCGTGTTTGTATGCACACAGGCTCGTGTGTGTGTGTGTTTGTGTGTGTGTGTGTTGTGTGTGTGTATAAATGTGTGTATGTGTATGTGTGTGTATAAGTGCGTGTTTGTATGCACACACGCTTGTGTGTGTGTGTGTGTGTATAAATGTGTGTGCATGTGTATCAGAGAACACTTTAGTGTGTGCCTGTGGAAGTACAAGGGTAAGAGCGGGAATCCCCCTGGATTGCTCTGCCTCCTTATTGCTTTGCTCTGGGTTTTCCCGGGCTCCGCCTTCCAGGACCACAAGTGCAGGCTGCTGCCGTATCTGCCCAACCTTCTGACCTGAGTGCACATTTCCTGTGAATCGGATGCTTATGCTTGTGGAGGCTGGAGGTTGATGTCAGGCATCATCTTCCCTTGTTCTCCACCATGTTTTTTTGAGCCGGGTCTGGGGGTCAGTCTTTGGGGAGACCGGTTGGGGAGCAGCTCCAGGGATCCTTGTGTCTCTGCCTGCCCAGAGATGGGAAGACAGGTGGATGCTGCTGTGCTCGGCCTTTTCATGTAGGTGCTGGGATGTAAATTGCAAGGCGAGTGCTTAGCGGCCTGAGCCAACTCCCCTGCACCAGGGGAGTATTCCAATGTTCATGTGGTGATTATCACGATGACTTTCACTGGATACAGACTGGAAAAAACAGAAGAATCCAGAGCACACCATTAGTCAACCAGCAATACAAACACTGCTTTCTGTTAAAATTCCAGGCATACACATGCACAGAAAAATCATAAAATATATTTGACTCATATGTGGTAGGTATATGTTTGCTTAGAAGCATAGAGAAGGGTCACTAATGCTAGACACTTTCAGGGAAAACTGTAATTAACATATGTAAATGAAGCGACAATAAGAATATATATGCCAAATGGCCAAGTTTTACTGTCATTTATGCATAGTGAGAGCTTCATGCTTGTTGGTGAATGCTTTGCTTAAGGACCGGGCTGTGGGATTCTTCATACTTTTCAGCACCTGCTAACCATGCCACTTTGAGCTACCCCAAACACTTTTTCTCTTCTTCTATTATGTGGAAGAGAACATTTCTCTCCTTGAGTTTAGTTGCATAGATTCAATGAGAGGGTATCTTGAGAGTTGAGGCTGCAGCTAAGTTGTTAGAATACTAGCTACTGTGCATGAGACCTTGGATTTGATCCCCAACACTGCATAAAGAGAACTTGGGGTGCATGCCAGTAATCTCAGCACTTGGGAGACAGAAGCAAAAGGACCAGAGGTTCAACATCATCCTCAGCTACATAGTGAGTTTGAGGCCAGCCTGGGCCATATGATAGCATATGCTTAGTATAAATGCTTAGTATAAAATCTGTCCAAGGAAAGGTATTTGATGAATGGCAAATGTTGCTATTGTCATTAAAATTCATGTCAATTATTACATTGTGTGTGTGGATTCATACCATTTTTCCATCTTTTATGATATTCTGACTCTTTCTGGATGGGTAGATACTGTCCCTTCTGGGTCTATCCAATTCTCAAATATGGCATTCGTCTCAGTGAGGAATATATCTTCGTTATGCAAATTAACCAGTCAGAGGCAGAGCACCTCTATCTGAGCTGTGCACTCTGGGAAGCAATATTCTCTAGCCTTAATCACCCAAGTTCAGTAACAGCAAGCAATCAGGGGCCAACCTTGAAGGCCAAATGCCACCTTGCTCCTTAGATATGTAGGTGTCGACTTGAACAACTACAGCCCTTGAGCTAGCCTGCAGGAGATTGTCTTGGGGAGGTGGATAGTATGAGGGTGCTGGTTCAGTTCTTTGACATTCCTCAGCATTCTTTGATCATCTGGCTGTCTGGAAACTGGAAGTTGCCTCTCTCTCAGCAACCCCTGTGGATATGGTGTGGCTTTTGGTATTGGTGTGAATTCTCCTGCCAAGATGGAGTAACAACTGTAACTGAACAATCATCAGCCAGAGTAAAACCCTCTTGTTCCCGTAAGCGTTTTTGACATGAATTTATTGGCAACATGCAGACGAACTCTGAGAATGACATTGGGAACCGTTGATTCGCAGTGCATCCTGCTTCCTGTTGGCCTTTGCTGTGGAGACTCTGGCTGGAAGCTGCCCCACCCCATCCTATCACACCCTGTATCCTTCTCCTGGACTCTACATGGTTCTGTCTCCTGTGGATATGGGCAGGCTGACATCTCCGAGTATCTCCTGGGTCTCCTCCTGTGCTCTCAGCAGACTAACCATCACATAAAAGAATACAAAACAATCGTTTGTGAACATCTTTGGGAAACATTTGTGCTTTGTGGAAAGTTGTTCAGTACCTAGAGTCCTCCCCTTGGGTTATCTGATTTTGATTTGATGCGAACGAGTCTCCAATTGTGTGAATTATAGATAATTCTGAGGAGGAATGCAAAATGATGTTCATAGCGAGACATGCAAATGGACTCTGCTCCCTTTTCTCCAACAAAAGCTGCCCATTTGCATATCATTTCAATATTTTCCTCCATGTAGATAACTGTGGTTCTGCCTCGCATCAGGTTCTAACATGAGCCAGGCTTGCTCGTTCAACCATTGGATATTAGATCAAGTCTTTAACAAGGGTTAATTTTATGAGATTCATGATTTTACCTGTGTTTTGGAAATTTGATTTGAATGGTAGAGAAATCGTTCAAAGAATGGTCAATGAGAAAAGGGAAGTTAAGAGACGCGACTGAGATGTAGATGCGCTTGAAGGTAGGAAATGAAGTCATGGTAATGGCTGTGGATATGGCAGGTTCTGGGATAAATGGAAATGCAAGGGGGGGGGTAAGCAGCCCCTTGGTCCTGGTGTGAACAGAGCTGTGTAGCTGTGAGGTCACAGGGTGGGTGAGATTACTGCATTCTCTTTATCATCTCCTTACTTTGTGGAAATGACACGCAGATCCATCCAAAGATAGCAAGCCAAGGGGATCTTCCCAGTCAGCTACAGCCAAAGAGTCATCCTTCAATTGCTTGTGTTTTTCAGGAGCCCAAAGGGAGGGAGGGAACAGGAAGTGAAGGGAAATCGATGGGGGGCACAATGGAAGGGGTCTGCAGCAGCCTGGTCTAGGCAACATTGGAGATGGTGCCTGTGGTGATCGGCATTGTGGCAGTGTTCATAAGCTGTGGGCAGGGGCATCTTTAGTTATTAATCCATCCTGGCCATTTTGAGCTAATGGCTTACACCCAGGGCTGCGGTCTGTCTTTTTGTGCTGGTTGTAGATAAGGGTTTTGCTTTGATTTAGAGCCAGGTAATTGTCCATTTGAAAATGATCATTATTTGTTTATTGAACAGCGCTTGGGCTGCTTGGGGTAAGACCCAGGGTCTGGTGCATGCTGGGCAAAGGCATGATCACTGAACCACAGCCCAGACCCTCTTTTGAAATTCTGTTTTGAATATTGAAGTTCTTAACTGCAGAGAACCAAGCCACTGGATGTCAGGTGACAGATCCCTATGCAGAGTGAAATTCCTCCTCTTACAAGAACCCGGAGTGTGAGCAGCATTCACTGTGCCAGGAGCAGGAATGTTTGCCTGTGTACTGCAGAGGCTGGTGGTAACGAAGGCTGCCGGGCTGTAGGTCAGAGGCAGATGCTTGCTTGGTACGCACGAGGTCCTGGATTTGATCCCAGCGCAAGAAAAAGGAAGGAAGAAAGGAAGGAAAGAAGGAAGGGAGGGAGTGAAGAGGGCAGGAGGGAGAGAGGAAAGGGAGGAGGGAGGACAGGAAAGGAGGAAGGAAGAAAAGAAAGGAAGAGAGAAGAAGGGAAGGAGGAAAAAAGGAGGGAGGGGGAAGAAAAGAAAGGAAGAGAGGAAGGGAAGGAGGAAAAAAGGAGGAAGGGAGGAAGGGAAGAAGGAAGGAAGGAATAAAGGAAGGAAAGAAAGAAGAAAGGAGGGAAGGAAGGAAGGAAGGAAGAAGGAAGGAAGGAAGGAAGGAAGGAAGGAAGGAAGGAAGGAAGGAAGAAAGGAAGGAAAGGAAGGAAGGAAGGAAGCAAGTAAAGGCTTTCCTTGAGGACTGTTTATTGGTCAGAAAAGTGCCCAAAGGAAGGTCTGAGCGTTTTGGCTTTGCCCCAGGCCTGGCCCATGCAGCTGGTGCTTACTCACCTTTGACTGGAGCGACTCTCACATGGAGCCCTGATCTCGCTGCTCAACCCAACCAGCGTGACGAGACGACTTTTGAGGACATCTTTTTCCCGAGAGGGTTGAGCTTGCGAGTGAGGCATGGAAGTTCTCCAGGCGTCAAACCCACTGGGACTTTTCCCTTGAGCAGCATCCATCTTCAGCAGCTCCAACTCATTCCCTACCTGGCTCCAAAGCTTGCTCCAAATACCCGTTGATGAGTGGAAACAGCAAGACAAATGACATCTAATCAGACTATTGTTCCCATAATTGATCTGATATGTCTGCAGGGACTTCTCCTAATCTTTGCGAATGCTTTGTCGCAAGCCCCTGCCTGTCTGAATTAAATACAAGAAGTGGAAAGACTACCTCTTGGATAACAATAGATTAAAAATTAGAAATGTGATCAAATGCAAACTTCGGCTCTTTTTTAATTTGTTTCTTTGGAGGAAAAAAGATGTGTATCAGAGCACAAACAAATAAAAAACTTGCCTAGGTAATTAAATGAATTATGTAAAACTAGCCTATCATTTCAGATTGTGTCTGCTTTATGAACTGTAAACGTGTGTGTTTGCTCAGGACATGTGACCTGAAAAGTTTAGCTTTTTTGTTTCCAAGTTCCTTAGAGTTCAAATAAGGGTTTGGGTGTACATTCCGACATGAATTTTAGAAGGGAAGCTCTCGGTCAAGCAAGAGCGGGTCATGATTTTAAAAGCACAGGGGCTCACGTGGCTCAGTGAGGATGTGTCCGTGATCTGTGGAATAACATCTTAAGTGATTAACGTGCCAAGGACCTTTTTTTTTCTCCATCTTAATTGCCTTTAGTTTTCCCTTCCTGATACTGGAGATCAGGCGGTGGCCAGAGTTACTGTGAGGCAGTAACACGGTAGAGACACAGTGTCATTAGTGAGCAGATGATGAGGTCCCTGTGGTGACCTTGAACCCAGGGCTCTGTCTATGCATCGATTCTAGCTTTCCATGAAGGAAGAGTGATCGCTAAGGGGCCACACACGTGATGGGCGCATGCATGCATGCACATATGCAGCTGAGTGGAGCAGAACAAAAGGAGAAAAATAGAGACAGAGAAACCAGAGGGAGAGAAGGAAGGAGCATCCCGTATCTGAGGGAGGCCGAGGGAAAGCAGGAGAGAAAGGGAGAGGGGAATGGGGTGAGTAAGAATAACCCAGAAGCTCCTCCTAATCCCAACCCAGACCAAAGCCCTCTGTCCCTCTGATATGTCTGTAAGGGTTATGCATGGTAACATGCAACAGGTGTGCATAGATTTCTCACCCGGGAACTGGGGGCCTTTGTATTGCCTAGAGGGGTGTCTGTGGGGATCAGTGGCAGCCCTTCCTCCGTCCCTAGCAGTCCTGTCTTCCTCTTTCTGTTTGGAAGTGAGACTAGGGTCACTCACTTTGTACCTTACTCCTGGCTCCTAATAGCTGATGGCAAGTACCCAGTGAGTTTACTTACACAGTCAGTGATCCATGCTACAGGTGTCTATGTCAGTTACACTTCTTGTTGCTGTCACAAAATACCTGACAGAAACCGCTTAAAGAAATCCATAAGGGACGATTCACACTGGCTCTTGATTTAAAGAATTTTAGTTTATATTTGGCTGGATCCATTGATCTAGGCCCGAGGCGAGGTGGAATATCTTGGTGGTGGAGCTGTATGGAAGAGGGGGCCAGGAGGTGGAGTTCAGGGTAAGAGAGGGGAAAAGAAAGGGAAGGAGAAAGGGAGAGAGAGGGAAAAGGTGATGGTGAGGAGAGGGAAAAGAGAGAAAAGGGAGAGAGAAGGGAGAGAGAGCACAGAGACTGGGAAGAGAAGAAGGGAAGAGGAGAGGAGAAGAAAAGAGAGAGAAGCACAGAGATGGAGAAGAGAAGAAAATAAGGGGCGAGGAGAGAGGAAAATAGAGGAGAGAAACTGACCAAGAATGGGAACTGGACCTGTATTTTCCCATTGATGATTAAAAAAATGCTTGTTGTGGTTTGAATATTAAAATATCCCCCAAAGACACATGCTTGAACACTCAGTCCTCAGCTGATGGTGTTGTCTGGGCAGGTTGTAGAACCTTTAGGAGGTGGAAATTTGCTGGAGGAAGTATGTCACTGGGGGGGTGGGTCTTGAGGTTTGATAGACCAGACCCACTCTTCCTGTTCTCTCTGCACTTCCTCTATGGGTAAAAAGAGGGCCAGTCTCCTATTTCTACCCCTTTCCCTGTCATGATGGACTTTATCCCTTGGGAACCACGAGTAAGTGTAAACCTTATGTTGCTGTGGTCAGAGCATTTATCGTATTAAAAGAACAGTAACTAAAACAATACCTGATAAGAGCAGTTTCAGGAAGGAAAAGTTTATTATGGCTTAGTGTTCCAGAGGGATGAAGCGCATCACGGTGGTGAAGGCGGAGCAGCAGGGGCCCGAGGTTCCCACTGCATCTACGGTCAGGAAGCAGAAAAGGATGATTGCCCATGCCAACTCACTTTCTCTTCTTTGTGCTGTATAGGTCCCCAGCCCAGATACGTGCTTCCCACCCCCTCTAGATAAGTGTTTCCCACTGTAACAGTTACTCTTAACCATTGCTTTGAGAGAGCACTCAAAGTCAATCAACTTAAGGGAGAAAGGGAGTTTATTCAGCTTATGGTTCCAGAGGGGAGAAACAGTTTTCAAAGTGGAGGCGGCATGGCTGGTTGGCCAAAGCTGGAGGAGGCTAGGTCACTGCAGACATCTTGGAAGCTGAGAGCTGCAGACTGCTTGCTGCAAATGCAGACTTCTCCTAGAGATAGGGAGGGACTAATCCACCTCAAGCCCCACCTCTTGTGACTGCCTTCCGCCAGCAAGGCTTCACCTCTTAAGGTGCCATGACCTTGCCAAACACATGAGACTATGGGGGACACATTTCAAACCATGACACCCACCCAGCCCAGATATGTGCTTCCCACTGCTACTTCTGGGTAATTGTTACATTGCTCAATAGAGATTTTGGAGAAACTAAACTTTGCCAAAGCCTGACCTAGTCTGGATAATCCCTCACTGGTCTACAAAGAGGTTCATCCCCTTGGTGACTCTACACTTTGTCATGTTGATTACTAATGATCACAGTGTCCCTGGTGAGTTTCTTCTTCCACCCATTGGGTCCCAAGTCTGAAATGCTGAACCTTTCCATTGCTTCATGGTGCTACCGTATTTTCAATACATCAATACCTTAATCCATTGATAAGGTAAGATCTCTCATGAACCAGACTCTGAGGTCGATAACACTTGTCAATGGGTAACCAAGTCTTTAGTAGAACACATGTGTATATCTGAACCACAGAAGCTTCTGGTAAATATTGGACATTACCCAATTCCATCATTACTCGATCAATGCCAAACCATTCATTTTGTCTCCCAAGGGTCTTGCTGCTGCCATACTCTTGGTGCTATTTTTAAGACCCTCACATGCTGAGCTGCAGCTGTGACTGATAACCTCATCTCATGCAGCTTAATTTATTGAGACTTAATGGGATTTTACCTCCTCCTCGGCAATTTTATCAATTCTGTAAGCAGACGCCATGCGGTTTTATTGTGTCCCCCCCCCCCATTTTCTCTGAAACCTTGCAGGCTGCTCAGCAGACATGAAGGATTCAGTAAATGCCTGTTGATTGACAGCTGATACCATCACAGCTCCGAAGACCAGAAGCAACACATGCAAGTGGAGTTTGATGCAGCCCCTAAGTCCAACCCCCTGCTGAAACAATTCCTTTGCTGTCTATCTGCAGATAAGAGCTGGTGTGATTGAAGCTCTTTTAAAATGGTGTAATTTTCATCTTGCCTTTCAAAGTCGTCATGACAAACCCATTTTCTGTGCAGACATCTGTATTCAGGATGCAAGACAAGAAAGGGGGTACAGACAAGTCAGTTCTCATCTTGTATTTGTCAGCTGTGTGACTCCATGAGGTTGTAAATATCTATAAATTAAAGGTTGGTTCAAAATTCAACACTTGTAAGGAGAAATGACCGTCTGGTCTTTTTTCATGTAGGTAATTTTCCTAGGATATTAAACTTGAAACAGTCTCTCCGAAGCTACAGGTATCTGAGCTCTTTGAAAAGAATTGATATGAGGGTGTTAGCGAGGGCAGGGCCCGCATTGTGAAACCCGACTCTGTGTAATGAGAAATCGAATTTGAATATTAGAAAAATTAATTCAGCCGTGGCAGAAAACGGAACTCGTTAGCACTCGGCTGTGCCGCCTCGCAAGGGCCTAGTGATAAGACTTGGTGATGAGAAATAGTCTTGGCCTCCCTCTGGGTGATTCATTTGTTGCAAAATAGAGACTTTGGGGGGAGCAAAGCTTGTGTAGGCATCTTAACGCACAGCATATCTGATCTGATCCCGTGGAAGTAAACAGCTGGGGTGCGTGGGGCTGCTGTTCCAATCAGCTCCGTTTCTGCAGCTCAGCTGCCCACGCCAGACGCTGATTTTGAAACTGATTTTTTAGAGTAAGCATCAACTGGGGGACAGCCGGGTGTGAGCAGAGGGAGCAGCAGCTGCTTCCCCACAAGGAGAACGGAGAGCATCTCAGCTGGGTTAAGACGTCATAATAAACACGGGGCGATTTGAGAAGAAAGGGGAAATCAGAGTTAATGAGCTTGGAATCCTGTGAAGAAAAAAGCAGTAGGTCAGGTGAACAGGAAGTGCCGACTGGCCCCTGCCTCCATATCCATCCTCTGATAACGGGCGTTGCCATGGAACCAGGAGATGCCACTGGGTACCTGGTCATGCCAGAGTCACGTGACTCTCATATTTAATGCTTTATTTCTCTCCCTGTCTGTCTGTCTCTCTGTGATTGCATGCACCCCAAGCTCCTGCGCAGGGATCAGACATCAACCTGAGGTGTCTTTACCTTTCACCTTGTTTGAGACACGATCACCTGTCCTTTGCTACTGACTACACCCCACTCGCTGGACCAGCAACTTACAGGGATTCTTCTATCTCTGCCTCCCACCTTGAAAGCCATAGGACCTATTAGGGTTATAGCTATGCGCCGATGGGCCTGACTTTGTGTGGGACCTGAATTCAAGTCCTTGCAAAATAAAACAAAAGGCATACGGAAGAGGTAGAAATTCACAGAAGAAAGAAGGAAACAGGTAGAGGTGGGAGAAAGACAAGAGAGGATAAGCTAAAGTCAGCACATGCATAGCCCATGTAGAAAAGTGTCAAAGAATAAAACGTATTAATAAAAAATAAAAGCACAGTTTGGTGGACTTACACACAGGATCGCCAATACCCGTCTGAGTGCAGCTGGATGGGAACTGACTTACTGATGTCATGTAGAATTTGAGCAACAATGTTGCTAGTGTTTGTTCCAGCAAACAGCTTTCTGGGGTGGACTCAGCACGACTTGGATGTCTCATTGTTTGCTCCATAGCAAGTATGGAGGCACATCTGCAGGAGGCTGGCTGCTTTGGTCACATGTCCATGCCCTACAAAGGCACAGGTCCTGATGTCGACTGTTGTGGATGGTTTAATCTGCCCTGTAAAAATAGACTATCCTTTTACCTCCTTTTTGCTGCTATAACAACAATTAGTAAAAGGCAAAAGGGAATTCTTGCCCTGCAGAGCATCAGGACTTCCAAGGCCAAGGTGTTGGGCTTGATGACCAATGATCCCTGCTTCTAAGAGGATTCCTTTCCACGGTGCCCTGCCAGGGTGGCGGGCAGAAGGGCAGTGAGAACATGCCCCGAGACTTCCATCTGTCTTATAAAGGAGGATCCCACTCATCAAGGCTGCGCTCTCAAGACTTGCTCACTTCTCAAAGACCCATGCCCATTTGCATATGCACGCCTCTTAATCCCATCACATCAGGGACTGTTTGGTTGGCATAAGTTTGAAAGGAGAGACCATCATTCTGGTCACATTCCTCTGAAGTCTTTTCCATAAACACAGATTTATAGTTAACAGATAATATTAGTTACAGATGGAGTAATTATTCTCCATAAAATATGGGTTGTTTTGGCAAGTTAACTCTGAAGGAGCATGTGTTCCAAGAGAATGTTCCAGAAAGCCAGAGTTCTGTGTGATGGCGCATTAGCCACAGAAGTGGAAAGAGATGGGTAACAATGATGCCATGAGGGGAATTGACATGAAACAGACAGACAGTATTATGAATGCAAAGTACATATCCTTCTACAGGATTTATTATTCTGGACTGGCTAATACTTCATTTTGGGGACTGCCTGTGTATTGCATTATGCTTTTCAGTTCTGTGCTAGCTAGATACAGGTGTCAAATTGATAGATGAAGGCTGAGTTCTGGGCACATCTGTGAGGAATTGATAATTAAGGCAAGCCCAGAGCAAGCACGTGCAAAGACCGAGCCCCTGATGGGTGGGGCCATTTCCTGGGCAGATAGATGAGCTGGAGAGAGCTGGTTCAGTAAGTTGGTGCCCTTTGGCACACTCGTAAATTGACAAGGGAGGTTTGTTTCTCAGCAATTCCTGTAGATCTGTTGAGGCCAGTTCCCCTGCTTCTGATATCGGAATAAATTTCCCTTCCAGACTGGACTGTGAATCAAAATCAGGAGCAAGAATAAACCCTTCACTCCTATAAACTGCTCGGTCATGCATTTATCAGCAGCACAAAGGGGAACAGTACCAAGCTCCTACCCATTAGATGCCACTAAACAGCCCATAGAGTTTGATGACCAGAACTATTTTCCGACTCTTCCAAATGTTGCCTTGGAGGTGGGAGTCTACCCTAATCCCATTGGTAACGATGGTTTCTGAGCTCTGTTACTTTCCTGATACTTTTCCTGAAGCAATCTGAGTGAGCGAGGAGTCATTCCAGCTCATAGTAACAGCTGCAGTCCATCATAGCGGGGAAGACAAGACTGAAGCAGCTGTCACCTGGATCCACATGCAGAAAGCAGAAAGCGAGGGACGCATGCTGCTGCTCGGCTCCCTGTCTCCAGCATCCAGTCTAGGAAACCAGTGTGTGTGACCCCCACAGGGACCTCATCAGTCCACCTTCGTTAAGGCAATCGAGATAACTTCTCTCAGGCATGCCTAGAGACCCGCTTCCCAGGGGATTCTAGATGCCATCAACCGGACAATTGAGATTGGCTGTAACGACTCCAACCCTTGTCAACTTGACAAGCAAACAAATTGCACTAGGTCATGACCTTTCATCTCTTGTCCATATTGCAGCATAAGAATATATTCAGGCTAACATCAACAGCCTCCAGCTCGATAAACAGATCCAACACTCTAAAAATCTAGTCTCTCAACCATGAGTTGCATGCAGATAGTTGATACAGATGTAAATGTTGTTGAGATTTGCTCAGCAATGACACTTTTTTTTTTTAACTCCTACACTGTATTGATTGGAAGTTGAGGTCAGGACTCTGTTTTCTCAGTTTGATCAATGTAGACATCTAGGGAACTTGCATTAAGTTAAATCTTTTAATTGAAATACCAAGAAGTCTCAAGGAACAGAGGAAGGGCAGCGGACAGATAAATTAGCCATACCTTTCAGAATCCTTTGAACAACCTGACTGATCTATGAGACAGAAATTTGGAGAGGGGAACTTTACTATTCCATATAACAAAATTAGGATGGTTCAATTGAAATCAAAAGCCCTGGAGATCAATCAAAACAATTGATCAGGCTTGAGGATCAGTCACAATTAATATTTATTGTCTATTTGTCAGGATTGAGAATCACCATAGAGACACATCTCTGGGCATGTCTGCTAAAGTGCTTCCAAAAGTCTGACTGAGGGGGGAAGGCTCACTCTGAGTGTGGGCATCCCAGTGGCCTGGACTATAAAGGAGAGATCAGGTGGGACACCAGCATTCATCTGCTTCCTGACCTTGGATGCCACGTGGCCGACTGCCTCACACTGTGCTTTCTCCATCGTGATAGACTTGACTTCCAAATGGAGCCAAAATAAACCTTCCTTCACAGCAATATAACAGACATTCAATGTCTCCATTTAAAAGAAGAAACGTCCAGGGTTTTGTTCTATTCAGGATAAACCATATAGGACGACCCCTTAGATTAGAAGGACTTCCATGAGAGGAATTGTGTTGTGGGAGAAAGAGGTGGGTCAAAATTTCCTGGGAACTTTGCATGTGTCTTGAGGTAGTAAAGGATTGAAGGGCATTATCTGTTCTGTGTTTCAGGGACTCCTGCCCAGTATGTTGGCATGCCATGTATGCCATGCATGGGATGCCCATAAATGCTTAGTAATCTGCTCGTCAGAAACCATACAAGAAAATGCGTGTATGTGTGAATATGTGTGTATGTGTGAATATTCCTGTATGTCTACAATGTGCATCTAGGTGTATATGTTGTATGTATGTGTGTATGTTGTATGTGGTGTGTCTTTGTATATATATCTTGTATGCGTGTGTTTGTGTAAACGTGTGTATGTGTGCATATGTTATAAGTAAGCACGTGTTGTATGTATATGGGGTCTATATTTATTTGCATGTGTGTGTGTGTCTTTGTGTCGTCCGTGTGTGTGCGCAAGCATGTGTGTATGCACATGTGTGTGTGTGTGTGTATGTGTGTAATGTGTATATGAGCTGAGGATTTTTGTAAACTAATTTCTATAGGCTTGAGACATTTGTACACATAATCCTTTTCCACATTTCTTTCAACCCCTGAATTGGGGGGTGGGGTTCTTGTAATACTAACATGCAAGAGGCAGCAGCAAGATTATTCTGAGTTTCAGAGCAACCAGAATTACATAGACAGTTCAAGAATAGCCTAAGACTCTGTCTCAGAAAAATATAGCTTCCATTTGCTCATTCATGACTCGAAGGCCTCCCACCACCCCAGACTGCAGGCCATTCAAGTAGCCACTGAAGGTGATGTGAAGTGGATTGTTGTGTAACATTGATATTTCCATCAGACAGACTAATGGACATCAGTAAACTCCATGTAAGTGTGCAGTAAAAGAACTGGGAAATGAACTTCTTATTGCCTTTATTTTCAAGCATAATTTATTGAATTAGAAGCAATTTAACATGAGTAATCAATTTCCCAACCAAATTGCAAAATTAACTATAAGCTCTTGCAAGCTTTTACAAGACACGTGGCTGTTCAGGCAGCCAAGATGTGTGGCTGCAAGGGCTCTGGTCCCTCATGCCTCTTCTGTACTTGCAAAGACCACCAGAGACTGTGGGTGACACCTTCTACTTGGAGTCCCTTCTGCTCATGTTTCGTTTTACTGTGGCCAAGTTGCCCTTGACCACAGATTGCAGCAAGGACAAGCAACCCTCAAGGACAGCAACCAAGAAAAAGCTCCAATCAGGTTTGCAGAAACTTGAGCTAACCAATGAGGAAAAGCTGTTTTTCGGGGGCCTGCCTAAGACTGTAAATACCCCTATTTCTGGCAACCATCTTTGGCTCTGTTGCTCCTCATGAATTCTGCATCTGGAATCCATGAATTCCTTTCTGGCTTTTGTCTTGCCCCTCATGGATTCCATGTCTGGAGTCTGGGAGTTCTTGGGAGCTCTCTTGCCCCTTGTGGGTTCATGTCTGAGTTCTGTTGTTTCTCACCTCCAATAAACTCTGCCTTAATCCAAAAAACAAACAAACAAACAAAACAAGGCCAGCGACCGAGCTCAATTTAAAAAGCACTTAGATACTTTGTTGTCTCAGAGGGCCACACATGTGAAAGATATGAAAGTTGGAGGGAAATTGCCTGGAAAGGAGAAATCATGAGGAGGGACAGGAAGGGAGATGGGAATGGATAGCAAGAATGAAAATGAAAACATAAATTCGTTGTATTTATGTATGAAAGTATCAAAGAATAAAAATAGAGTTAAATTAAGTAAAAAATAGAAGACTTTCTCCCAGACTCCACTTCGGGTCTTTCAGAGTTCACCGTCTCCCACCAGGAATAACGGTAGGATGGGATACAGGCGAGTGCTGGAGGAGGAGCGGAGGGGGGAGGAGCCTGGTGTGCACCACTCTCACACTGACATTGATTGGCAGGCCGTGGATGAGGAGCGCTTGGATCTGACCCAGCTCCGTACAGAGAAAGGCAAACAATGTACTGCATGCAGCTGGCACCAAGTGCAGCAGAACGGAATTCAGACCCAGGCGCAGCCTTTGGACGCCGAAGTATACATTGTCCAAAGTATACATTGCCCCTTGAATTTCTCCAGTGAGGCTGTGGGCCTCTATTCTGAAGTATTTCAGCTCAGTTCACTGTAAAAAAGGCTTTGCTGGGCTGTGATAGTGTTTTACGCCTTCATATACCTGCCAGCAGACAGGACAGAACAAAACCCTAAAGTGACATTGAGATACATTTGATTAGGAGAGTTATCAAGCGAGCAAAGGAAGAAATACTGAACAAAATAGTTATTATTACTTCTTAGCGGGGTCCAGCTCTCTTAAATCCAGGCCAGCGGATTAAACTAAACCGGAGTATTTATTTCCCCGCCACATTCCACAAATCCCCTGGTGAAAACATAGTCATTTTTCTTAAAAACACCTCGAGGATTGTAATATGTCAGGTCTTTAACTGTAACTGGTAATAGAGAGTATTTGAATGGCATTTACAGGGCCATGTAATTTTTAGTGAGTCTTGGAATTATGCTATTTTTACTAAAAGTTAGTCTCTCTGGATACTGGATACTTTCTTCACTTGCTTTTAATTTTCCCACTCCTCCCCACCCCCATAAATTTATGTATTTGCATCTTCAAATCAAAGCCATGATAAAATGAAGGGAGCATAAAACTGGAAAATCGTGATATAATGTGAAAACGAGTGGAAAAAATTGTCGAAATGGTCATTTGTCCCCAAGGACCTAGATTCCTTTAAAATATTGCAAATGACTAACTGGATTTAATATTGCTTTAAAAAGTCATTCATTCAAAGCAGAGTTTAGAGTGTACATAAAGTGATTTCACACGTAGCTAAGCGACCTCGGCCTGAATTATTTGGTTTTAACTCAATTGAAACATGGAGCACGTACAGTTTATTCTGATGGCATACAGCCAAAACATGACCAAGACATTGCATTTCTACCCAGATTTTTATCATACTCAAAATCGTTTTCAGATGAGCACATAGTGTGACCACAGATTGAAATCATTCTCTAAATAAACTTAATTTTTATGATAGTATTTACTTTCGTGTGTGTGTGTGTGTGTGTGTGTGTGTGTGTGTGTACATATATAAGCACAACTTGCAGGAGTCTGTTCTCTCCCTCTACCATGTGGGCTCCAGGTATCAAACTTATGTTATTAGGCTTGGTGGCAAACACCTTTATCCATTGAGCCATTTTGCCAGCTCCTACATAAACTTTTATTATTTATTTATTAATATTTTATTTGACAGCAGGAAGGAGTGAAAGAAAAAAGAAAGATAGATAGACAGATAGATAGATAATAGATAGAGAAATAGATAGATCATACATATGCATACCACAGGACAAGTGGAGGTCAGAGGACAACTTTTGGAAATTTGTTTATTCCTTCTACCAAATGGATTTCTAGGAGTCGAACTCAGTCACCAGATTTGTGAACAGGCACCTCAATTGGTGAGCCATCTCCAAAATAGTTTTATATAAGAATAATTATAGATTTAAAGAAAAGTTGTCCTCTCTTCCTCTTGCATTCACAACTTACAAACTTTTTTTAATTTAATTTTTTAAAATTGTTTATTATTTATTCAATTGTGCACGTGTGCGTTGTGTGTGTGTGTATGTATGTGTGTGTGTGTAGAACCACGGACGAATTCAGGAACCACCATGGACAGCCTCCACCTCCTTGTTTACTCTACCCCAGGATTCACAGGCTCCGCCCTACCAGGCCCAGAAACACAGGCCACCCCCGCTTCCGCCTGGCGTCTATACGTGGGGTCTAGGATCTGAACTCAGGACCTTCCGCCTGCAAGGCAGAGGCTTAACCCCTGAGCCACCTCTCCAGCCCCCAACTTACAAACTTTTTATAACTTTGTCATGACCTAGAAGTGGTTTTGGTTGCATTGTTGTTACGGTTAGGCCCAGGTGTCAACTTGACTGTTCAGGGTTTGAGCTCTGGGCACATTTGTAGAGAGTTAATGGTTGAGTTAAGCCCAGTTGAGCAAACCTGCAGGAGATTGTCTAGCTAATGGAGAAGGCCCAGCCCATGGTGGGTGGGATTAGGCCCTGGAATAAAGTACAGAGAACTGATTGAGAAAGTTGGCATCCTGTACACTTGGCCAGACATGCTGGTCTGGCAAGTAAGGATTGTCCATCTCTCAACCATTGTGTGGTGATGGTGTGGCCAATTCCCTCGGCCCTGATGTTGGTGTGGACTCTCCTGTCAAGCTGGACTGAGAACTGTAACCAGACTGTAGTAAGAAAGTAAACTCCTTTTTCTCTTAAGCTGTATGATGGTCATTTACCAGCAACCGTGCAGGTGAACTGCAATAGTTGTCATTAACTAAACTCTGTTTGTTATTGTTTCACCCATTCCTGCACTCAGGTCCTTTGCTCTGTTCCAGGATCGCCTGGAAACTCCATGGTCATGAATCATCATGTTTCTTTGGGCTGTTTGGATGCACAAGGGTTTTCAGACTTTCTTTGTTTATCACTCCAATTTTGAAACATCACTCAGATACTTTGAAAGGTGACCCTCAACTTGATCTTCTCTGATGTTTCTGAAATGTTAAGACTTGTGATATGATATTTAGAAATGAATTTTGGGGTGTCTTATGGAGACCTGGGGTTCACCAATTTGGCTTGGCTGGCCAGATATGGAGGAATCCCCCACCTCCATTTTCTCAGAGCTGAGATTGCAAGCAGGCCACCACACTTGGCCTTTCTTTTCATAAAACATCTTTTTTTTGTTCTTTGGGGCTGGAGAGATGGCTCAGGGGTTAAGCCTCTGCCTTGCAAACAGAGGGTCCTGAGTTTGCATCCCAGATCCCATGTACAAACACCAGGTGGAAGTGGGGGCAGCTTGCGTTTCTGGTCCTGATGGGCAGAGCCTGTGAATCCCGGGGCAGAGCAAAAGAGGAGGTAGAAGCAGTCCACTATGATTCCCAAATTCACCCTTGGTTCTACACAAACACAAACACACACACACACACACACACACACACACACACACACACACAATTGAATAAATAATGACCATTTATAATTTCTTATATTTTTCTTGTATTTAGTTTCTTTTAAATGGTTTTAAAACTCACATTAGGCATTTTAAAGACTATTCCTCAATTTGTCTGATTTTCCTGTCTCACAGTTAGACTAGGTTGGTAAGTTATGATTGTGTTGAAGACCACAAAATTAGGTCCCCTGACATCACAACCTAGTCAGGACGCATACTCTCTGCTTGGTTTGTGATGGTTGATGTTGACCCTTGGCTGAAGTGGCATTCAAGCACATGGGTGTTTTACTTTCTAGTGTGGGTCTAGTTTTGGCACTCTTTGATGCTCCAAGCTTATCTTATTTCTAATTAATATTCTTTGTGTGTGTGTGTGTGTGTGTGTGTGTGTATGTGCATGTGTGTATCAGAGGGCATTATATGTGCCCATGGAGGCTCAAGGGTGACTTCGGAGATCATTCTGGATTGCTTCTATTTCCTTTTTGCTTTGCTCTGGGATTTCCCAGGCTCCACCTTCCAGAACTGGATGTACAGGCTGCTGCCATTTCTGCCTTGTGCTTTTCTGTGAGACTTGGGATTTAAACTCAGGTCCTTTTGCTTTTGAGGCAGAGTTTTAATCCCTGAGCCCAGCCAAGTTTACTTTGTATATATGCTGCTTCATATATAGTATCCGCTCTTATCTTGAAGCAGCCATAACTCTATTGGAGAACCACTCTGGTAAACCCTATCCTAAAATGATACATGCTCACTGTTCTTGAGGTCTCTGCTCCAAAGTTTTCTCAATCAGCTTAACAGGAAGATACATGTACATAGATTCACTTGGACACACAGATGCCTCTAATGCTTAGAAACGCATCTGTCCGCACTATGTTATGTGAGCACTATGCATGTGTTCTGATTGACAGCTTCAATTCTAATCTATTACCACCTGGGGTATGTGGTGAATAGCTACTGGTGTCAACTTGGCAATTGAAGTCTGGAACACTGGGCACATGGTAAAGAATTAACAGCTGAGTTAAACCCGAAGCAAACGTTTAGGAGTTTGTCTAACTGATGGGGGAGAACCAACCCATGGTAGGTGCGTTTGCTCCCTGGGCAGGTGGATGAGATGGAGGGAGCTGGTTCCGTAAATTGACATACTTTGATGTACTTGAACAGACATGGTGTGCGGCAAAGGACGTTTGCACCTCTCTCAACTGTCCTATGGATATAGTGTTGGCGGGTTTCCTTGGCCCCTGGTGTTGGTATGCATCTCCCTTCCAAGCTGGGCTAAGAACTGGACGATTGTAAGTTACAAATAAAACCCTTATTTCCCCAAAGCCATTTTTTTGTGTGCATTTATTGGCAACATGCAGAGCATAACTGTTACAGAGTGTTTTAACCCCTTTCTTTCCTCACAGATAATCTCTTTCTCCAATGCTGAGGAATCTGACATCCATCCTCTACCATCAACGTACTTGCTTGCTAAGTATCAAAATACATGATAATACAAAATACAAAATTGGTGATTCAAAAATACTAGTTTATGCCTTTGTAACCAATACTATCACTAAGAATGGAGTGTTTATATAAATTCCCTTTGGGATTTTAATCTTATCCATATAACTTATTTACAGAATTGTTAAGTTTTTACCTATTCTCCCTACCAATGCAGAGAGATTGGTTCGTAAATTTTTAATACAGTTAGATTCTTTTCCATTTTCTCCATGCTTAGATAATCTCATCTTCTAAATGATTTCTTGCTTTAATCACATACATCTAATTTTACTTCATGGGCAAAGTTCAAAGTTTGAAAATGTAGTGTTCAGAATCTGCTACTGCAATACCATAGAAAATAGTTACACTGTCTATAAACTTAAAAATCTGCCACCTCTCTGTCATTGCCATTGGTAAGGGGTAACAAAAGGTCTTTTGGCTAGTTTTAGTTTTCTTTTTTTAAAAAAATTATCTATAAATCATTTTTTGTTATTGTTTTTGTGAATAATACATATAGTGAACTCATAATATTTTCACACCTTATTCCCCAATTCCACGTCCTCTTCTTTTTCCATTGTAACTGTTCTTCTCCTCTGCCAGACTCCCTCCTATTTTCAAGTCTTCTCACATTTTTAGCCTACTGGGTTTCATCTGGTTTCCTTTGACATTATGTGCCTGAGTATTTGGTGGAGCACGAATCATATATCAGTGAGTATATCATTGAGTAAAGCATCTTGCATCTCCTCTTGTCAGCATATAAATTATATTTTTATATTTCCAGAACAACGAAGACATGAGTTAGTTACTTCTAAATATTATAGCTGTCAATTTTTTTGCTTTCTTCTATTTAACTAATATTGTGGAATAGTTCCTAATTTTTTATTCTTTGACAGTGTCATGCATGCGCATAGTGATGTGGGTATTTCCACTCTCTATTGCCCCTTCTCACCTGCCCTTATCCCCAAAAAATCCTTCTGCTTCCCAATGAGACCTCTCCTACTTATTTGATATCTTTTTTTTTTGACCCACTGAGCTTAATCGTGGTTTCTTGCATGCAAGAGTGTTGGGTTCCTTACTGGAAGATGGACAACTTGTGTACTGCTACACCACTGAGGAAAAGTCCCCTCCCCCAGCACACACTACTAGATCAATGGCTCATGCACCTGCTGAAGGATGAGGGGTGGGGCCTCATGAACCCCTCTCTAGTACATGAAGAAATGGTGACTGGTCTAATCTTGTGCAGATGCCCACAGTTGCAACGAGCGTATATGTTCAGTCTCCTTCCCATTTCCTGAGGAAAGAAGTATCCCACGTGGTCTGATTCTAGTACTTGATCTTAACACTTGGATGGTTTCTCTGTTTTCAATGTTTTTTTTTTTTTATAATTTTGGCGTTCATCCTTTATTGGATATATGCATTGCAAATATTACTCCCAGGATTTAACTTTTCTGTTCATTCTCAAAGTGTCTTTTGCAATATACCTTTTTAAATTTAATAACAGCTAGTTGGTTAGTGTGGTTTACTTCATGGGTCATGTTTATGGTCTCATGTATAAGAACTTATCCTCAAATCCAAGGTTGTGTAGATCTCTTGAGCCTTCTTCTAGCTCTTTAATAGTTTAGTATTTAATACTTTGGTCTGTAGTCTACTGCAAATGAATTTTTGTTTCAGCTTTATGGTGTCTGGATGCTTGTATGTGACACTTAGAGGCTCTAAACGCATTCTTGATAAATGATTCTTTTTCAACAAATTACAAATTGGCTTCTTTTAAAAGGCCTTTTTGTGCAACCTTTTGAGTATTTCATCTTATTTTGACTATTTTTTCTTAGCATTCTGAAGATGTGGTATAGGGAAAGGAGAGAAGAAAACGCAGGGAGGAGAGAAGGAGACAGAAATAGAGAAAAGAGAATAAGAAAGGAAAGGTGAAAGGATTGGTATGACATTATCCCTCAGTTTCTTCACACTTCTCTCTATATGTTTGTTACCCATTTTTTTCCATTTTCACACGTGGTGTGTGTGTGTGTGTGTGTGTGTGTGTGTGTGTGCGTGAATATGGGTGTACCATCTATATGTGTGTGCCTGGATCACTCTTCTGTCTTATTGTTTTGAGACAGGATCAAATTCAGAAGTGACTGATAGAACTAGTTTGGCTAGCAACTAGTTTGGAGGTACAGGTGGGCTGCCACACTCAGTATTTCATATGGGATTTGAAGAACTGAACTCTAGTCCTTTCATTATCCAACAAGTATTTGAACCCTGAGCCATGTCCCCAGCCCTCAATGCCTTTTAAATTTCCTTAGATTTTACAAAAATGTTGCAACTGTCTTTCTTTATTCACCTATATCTTGGTTTTCCATCTCTTGCCTTCTCTCTCATAAGTAGGCAATCAGTATTTAAAGCAATTTAGATTTTAACCTTTTATATAGACATTAAGCCTTTAACCTCTATTTCAGCCTTAGGAATCAAAACAATTGGGATCAATTCTACTTCCACAAATTTATCTTGAGCAAAATCCCCACCCTCTCTTACATGCCTTTCAGTGTGTAAAATGGCTTCCCTGCCTTGGATTGACAGCACGAAATGTGCTCACCACATGCCTGCCTTGAGTCTTGAGTCCCCACAACACCTTTTGGTCCTGTATTATATGTAATAGGAAGTCAATGTATTGGCTAACTCCATTCCGGGAGGTGAAGAGAATAGCTGAGATTATTTCTCAGTGATTTCTTGTGATAAGATCTGTTGACCAGTGCTCATGGGGACAAAGCCATGGCAGTTCACCCCGAATTCACTAGTCACCCTGAGTTCACCAATTCACCTTGCACTCATCAGTTTACCTTGTATTTACCAGTTCACCCCGCATTCACCAGTTCAGCCTGCACTCACCAGTTCATCCTGCATTTACAGGTTCACCCCATGTTTACTGATGCTGATTACAGCATTGTCTGCATTAACCAAAAGGCAGAAGCAGATGGATAAACTGACTGTGGTATGTGCACATAGCGAATGCAGCTCCAGCTTACAAATGAGGGAGGAGCTGACACATCATTGACGAACAGGAAGTCATTACACTAAGTGACCTAAAACCTGACCGAGAAAAGAATATTGTGTGACTCTATCTACCAGAATACCTGGAATAGGCAAACTCATAGGAACAGAAAATAGAGCGAACAGACTTAGGATCAGAGGAGAGGAGAACGGAGAGTCATTCTTCATGTGCAGAAAGTTTTTATTTGGGTCAACTAAAACAATGGGGGCAGGAGAAAGGCCATGGCCCTGTGTGTCGCTGTGACTCTCTCTGCTGCTTGAGATGACACTCACACACAATTGAAGGGAGACTTATTTGCCTTACAGTTCCAGAGCGGAGACAGTCCATTGTGGCAGAGAGCATGTGGCAGGCGGTAGAAGCTGGAAGAGGCTTAAGTCATGTCCATCATGGAGGCTAAAAGAACTAGCTGCAAACTGCAAGAACACATTAGCAGAAGCAGGGCGAGGCTCACCACTCTCAAGGCCCACCCTTTGTGACATGCTTCCAGCAAGACTCCACCTCTTAAAGGTGCCACTGCCTTCCCAAACATCAAGTAAGGATTCAAATACATGACCCAATGGAAGACAGCTTATATTCAAACCATGACACTTAAGAATGCCTTTAGGGGGCTGGAGAGGTGGCTCAGGGGTTAAGCCTCTGCCTTGCAGGTAGAGGGTTCTGAATTCGGATCCAAGACCCCACGTATAGATGCGGGACAGAAGCAGGAGCAGCTTGTGTTTCTGGTCCCAGTAAGGTGGAGCCTGTGAATCCCGGGGCAGAGTAAACAAGGAGGAGGTGGAGGCATCCATGGTGGTTCCCAAATTCGTCCGTGGTTCTACACACACACACACACACACACACACACACACACACACACACGCACACATGCACAATTGAATAAATAAAAAAAATTTTAAAAAAAAGAATGCTTTTAGCATCTTTCAACTGGTGCAAATAAAAACACTTCATCTGTTGGGGCCATGGTGCCGTGGGTAAGGTGGCTTTCTTGGCCAACGTGGAGTCCTAGGCTTAAAAACCAAGTACCCATGTGAAAAGCTGGGCATGGCTGTGTGTGCCTATAACCCTAGCTTTGCAGGTCCCAAGAGTTTGTTGACCAGCAGAAAAGAAAAAAAGTTCTGGGGTCGGTTCTAATATCTGCATACATGCACCTGCACACAAAGAAAATAATAATAATAATAATAATAACTCACTGATAACTTTTATATCATGTACATTTTGACTAAAATGTAAAACAAACTGCCTACCCAAAACAAACAGTTCCTTTAGGATTTAGGCATTTTACTTTTCTGCAATCTGATCATATGTTCACTTGATAACCTCAAGGTTGTGCCTGTGTCTACAGAGTTACTGTTCACATATCGAAGTGCATAACGAGAGAGATGAGGAGGAGGGAGTAGAGGGTTTGTCATTACTCTTAGTGCTGCTGTGAGACACCACTGAGGCTCAAACACCTAAGGGGAGGAAAGGGAGACTTATTCAGTTTATCGTTAACAGTCCTGTTAGAACAGGAAAGGCAAGGCTGGCTAGTAGAAGCCTAAGCCACATCTGTCGAGGAGGCCAAGAGCTGCCACACTGCCTATTGCAAGAGTAGACTTCTCCAGGAAGTAGAGTGGGGATAATCCACCTCAAGCCCCCCCCCCCCCGTGATTATCTTCCTCCCGCAAGGCTCCGCCCCCTAAAGGTGCCATGACCGCCCCAAACAACTGATGATTCACTCACATGAGCCTGTGTGGGACAACTCACATTCCAAACCATGACAGACAGTGACTCTGAACCTTGAAACGTTTCTTACCCCCTAACTTTCCAAAGAATTTGTAGCTTCTCTCTGGCCAGCATTCCTACAAAGCACAATCTTATCAGGCCTCGCCTTCCGTGTTCTTACTGATTTCTACCAACAGAATTGTACGAGATGCATTAAAGTGCCTTGCTGGGGATCAAAGTCAGGCATTTTACCCTTAATTTGTATGAAATGAACTTAATTTGGAACATCGAAAAGCTGACATGCTGTACATTTTGGGATTTAATCACATTTCCTGTTTCTGCAAATTCAGAAACCAAGCATATTACATTAATAGGATTCTGAAGCTCCAGTCTACTGACGAAATTGCCCTGCAAGAAATGAACAAGACAGAGGTTTTTTTTTTTTTTTTTAAATCTTTCTTTAATATTGGAAAACAGACCAGAGTGGAGAACATAATTATTCTGAGAAACTGGGCAGTCACAAGGAGAACGTCACAAGTAAGAAAGACAACATCCTTCTTTAAGAATGTGCAGTCTGTTATTTTGTTTGGAAAAGATTTAGCTGAATTTACATTTCACTCATTAGAATCAGGTTCTTAGAAATGTCATCGTCCTTGTTGGCTGGTTAAGACCCAGTCTCAACTGAATTATGTGCCAACTAAAAATAGAGTAGGAAGAAGAGCTTTTCTCCCTCATTTCTTTTCCATGTTCATACGTATGTCCTGTGTGCATGTGTGTGTACGAGGTTTTCCACATGAAGGCGCAACATGTATGTGCTAGTGCTTATACACACAAGCTCTCATGCATGTGAAGGCCCAAGCTTAATACTGGGAATCCTCAATCACTGCTCAACCTTAATGTTTTGAGATTGGGACTCTTATAAACCCAGAGCTCACCAATGCATCTAGTTTGGTTAGCTATCTTTCTTTGGTGGATTCCATATTTCTATCTTCTAGGGCTGGGGTTATAAGGGAGGGGTGTTCTACCTGATTTTTTTCTTTTAAGCCATAGATCAGGGGACCTGAACTCCCATCTTTCAATGGCTGAGTTATCTCCTCATCCCATTTTCTTCCTTATTTGATTCACTTGTTGAGTTTCTTGAGAATCACCATGTCAACTGGTGCCTTGGTTCAGCTCATACATTTATTAAGGAGTTGAAGTTACAGTAACATAAAGAAGTATATCTATATCGGTATCACTTGCAAATCAGATAATGTGTGAGTAACTCACAGTGTGATACGAATCAATCAATGAATAGTTTTTCCATGGTGTTTTATGCTCCTTTCGTTTATGGGCAGATAACTGATTTGATTTGGCTCCTTTGAAGGCTAGATTCAATTCATCTATATTATCCAATGAGTCGAAGGAGAACAACACATAGCAACTTTTTCCCATTAGCAAACAGGCCAGCCTGTTCGAGAAAGGATGAAAGGCAGAATAAACCTCTCTGTAAAATACCCTCTGGGTGTTTGCTAGAGTGAAGTCCTTTTTGGGGGCGCCTGTCAGGTGGCGCATGCCTGCTGATCTAAAACTTTTCATTCCTAAATACTGTACATAAATTATGTGATTGGGGATTTTACCAGCATGCATTTGATTCAGGCTTTGCATGTAAAACAGTAGCTCTTCAAACTGCCAACTGCTAAACATGCATTCGAGGTACAAATAATCTCTGAATAACAAGCCTCATAGGGAATCACGAGGAGAATGCTTCTGCTGATGAGATGCTAGCTACCATTTTCTTTCTTTCTTGAAAGAGGATAGAAAGAGCCACGGGCTGAGCGCGCCTACGTGATTGATCCTCCCGTGGTCTTACGCTTTGTGTAACTTTCAGTAAAGGAAGATGAGACATATCCAAGAGATCAAGGAGCTATTCATGGTTCCAGAGCTGAAGGAGGGGAGGGGCTTACCAAATTGGTACTGGTGCCATGCTGACCCAGGAGGCTGCTCAGCCTCTCCCATCAGTCAGCGAGATCCTACTGGGTGACTAGAGACAGGCTCTAGTCAAGTCAAAGAGCAGAACCAGGACCAGAGAGAGGGCTCAGGGGTTAAGCCTCTGTTTACTGTGCTTTGAAAGCAGAAGGACTTAAATTCCGGACCCATGTAAAAACACAAGGTGGAAAATGGCGGTGGTCTGCACTTCTTGCCCTGGAAGGCAAAGCCTGCGAAATCCCAGAGCAATGCACTAGATACACTGGAATAGCCTAAGATTAATGCTTTCTCAAGAAATGGCTCATTCAGGGTGGGGTAGCATCAATATCACATGCATATCAGTCGTTTACAGTAATGTGAAATTTCACATCGCAGGGTTTCAGTTTTCCTGTCTTGCAACATGACTTATATGTTCCAGAAAGTTGAAATGCAGCCATAGGTTCTAGGTGTATTTTAGGCATGAGCTGTTTTCTTGAACAGCAGTTATCTAATATATGAAGGGCTCAGGTGGGCTTTCTGTGTAGAAGCAGAGTTGAGGTAAAGAGCCTGATGTGCCCTTTTCCCTTCCCATGGGGTCTCAAGGAATCCAGGATATCTGTGTGGTGTGGAAGTATCTTCCAAGTCCTGTTTCTGCTTGTGGTCAGCTCTGTGTGTGTGTGTGTGTGTGTGTGTGTGTGTGTGAGAGAGAGAGAGAGAGAGAGAGAGAGAGAAAGCAGTGTAATTGAGAATCACCCTGGATTGTTCTACTCTTTTATGCTTTGCTCTGGGTTTCCCAGACTCCACTTTCTAGGTCTGAAAGTGCGACCTGCAACCACTTCTGCCTGGTGTTTTCACATGGGATCCAGGATCAGAACTCAGGTCCTTCTGCTTGAGAGGCAGAGGCTTAACCCCTGAGCCAGCTCCAATTGTGTGATCTTACACCACTCACATACTTTTCTGAGTTTAGTTCAGATGGGAAATGAAGGCTATGGAGAGTAAATGAGGGAGAAGACCTAGCCAGCTCTGCTCTTGACTCTGGAGAATCTTGGCTTAGTTAGCAACACTAAAAAGCAATTGGTCATCAAGCAAATAGTAGGTTGATAATCTAGCAGTTCTCTGAATGCAATGGGTTAATGTCGAGTATATTTCACTTTTTTAGTTAATTTTTAAATGGGCACACTAATGTGTCTCTTGGTTATATATGTGTGTATTGTAGGGCTATTTAGCCTCAGGGAGAAGTTGGTCACGCTACCTGGCCCCTTGTCTAACCAAGAAACCATACCCATACCGGCGCAGGGACGTGGCATACACTGAGTTGGGAATATGGCTGCCCTTCATATTCTGGCTACCCTGTCTTGCTGATTGGATAACTGCACTCTGTCCCTGCCTTGCTGATTGGATAACTGCACTCCACCCCTGCCTTTCTTACTACCCTGCGGTTCCGCCATAAAGCAGTTCCTGCTCAGACAGAACTCCCGGGTGTGTGTGTGTGTGTGTGTGTGTGTGTGTGTGTGTGTGTGTTCTCCGCCCGGCGACCTTACCTTTCCTGATCAGTCTTGTGGGGCAGGGTTTCCCTTTACTGCTGCAGAACGGCGGTCGAGGGGAGAGCTGGAAAACCCCACAATTGGTGCCCTGTGTGAGGCGATGGAGGCATAGCGACTGAGGAGCAGCTGATCGGGCCAAGCAAAGCGCAAGGTAAGGTATCCCCGAAAGGATGGGGCAATCACTTTTGGTCCCCGAGGATCCTGCCCTTAAGGCTTTTAGGTTTATGCTAAAGAGTAGGGGGCTTGAAATGTCCAACTATCAGGCTGAAAAGGCCTGGACTGCATTCTGTATGGTAGCCCCATGGCTGCCAGCTGCTAACCTATTTGATTAGAGCACATGGGACCGGTGGAGCAGCTTATGTACAAGAGGGAAATCAACTTGGGGGAGAGCCCTCCCTTAGGAGCCTACTCCATACTGTCGGCCCTAAAGGCTTGCTTCTCCCCAGACCCTTGGAGAGGAAGCCCATCTGAGAGACCCTTGGCTCCTCCCTTGCCAGATCCCCCGAACACTGGGAGTCTAGAGAGGGGATGCTGGGTGACCTTTGAGGAAGAAGCCGCCCCAGTCTTACCCCCTCCCCCATGAACCAAGGTGTCGGAGGGGGAGCCCTCAGACTCTTTTGATAAGGCCTTTGGCCCAGTCCCCGACTTGGGCGGTGATTCCCATCCACCACCTTACTGCCCAGCTTCCCCTGGGGTAGAGGCCACTGGGTCTTGCCAGGAAAAGGCACCAAGGGTACTGGCTGCTGAGGCTGAGGGGAAATCCCCCGTGACCCGGGGAGGGGGATGGGGCCTGCCATTTCACAATGGCGGGAAAGTCGGCCGCCGGCCATCTTATGAAGAAAAGGGGAACTTTACTGAGCCCCCTGTGTGCAGTGCCTTCCCTGTAAATGTGGCTCCAGGAGGCAACCGACCTGCCGCATGGTACCCTTGGGAAGCACATGCCTTAAAAGAGCTCAAAAAGGCTGTTTCGGAGGACGGGCCTAATTCCCCCTGGGCAGAGACCATCCTTCATGGCCTGGCTCATTAACAATGTACTACTCAGGATTGGAAGAACCTTACAAAAGCAGTTCTCTCAGGTCCTCTGTATCTAAAATGGTGTGCCTTTTTCAATGACGAATGCCAGACTCAGGCTGAGTGGAACCAGGCTGCTAACCCACCGATTCCGGTGACTTATGGCATGCTCTCTGGGTCCAACGACCAGTATTCTACTGGCCTCCAACGGGCTGCCATTCCCAATCCATACAGGGACCAGGTACGTGCCTTAGGGTTAGCTGCATGGAAGAAGCTAGAGGAGGGTCCTTCAAAACCTCCTATTGCAGGCATCACCCAGAAAATCAACGAGGACCTTGCGACTTTTATAGAGAGGGTGGAGAAAAGCCTTCAGAAAAAGTTTCCCCCCAGCCCTCTGCGAGAGCAGTTTATCAAAATGCTGGTTTGGGATGGAATGACTAGTGATCATAAATTGGCCTGAGTGGGTTAAAGGAACGCTCTTTGGGCAGGTGAATCGTAGCCACCAAAGATGTGAGTACCCAAGCCCACCAGGCACAAACCTTGGTTTCCACCCTACAAGCTCAGATAGCATCACTGGCCGAGGCTCTTACCTTTGCCTTGACGGTGGCCTCGGATAGAAGGGGGGGGGCAATTGTTTTGTCTGTGGACAACCGGGACATTTTAGACGAGAATGCCCTCAGGGAGGAGGTCCTGCTCCCCAGCGTCCATCTGATCAGGTAGGCCCCAAGGGGGCTAGACCTAAGACCCCTTGCCCTAGATGCTGAAAAGGGTTTCATTGGTGCAAAGATTGTAAATCTAAATTTGACATAGAGAGCAAACCTTTAAACTAGATCAGGGGCGGCCTCCAGCCGCATCACCCAAAGGAGGCTAAATTGGATAAATTGGACTGTCCCTATTGTTCCCAGAATTAGGCCAAAAATGGACATTTATATTGAGGGAAAGAAATTTCGTTGTCTTATTGACACGGGGGCAGATAGGACTATATTGAGAAAAGAGGAAGTTCCCCTACAATGGGAACTGGTTCCTGGTCCCCAATTACACGGGGTGGGAGGGGATTCCAGGTCGGTGGAAACTAAAGGATGATTTAAATGGAGAGATATGGATGGTACGTGCGCCCCTAGTGGCTGCTGGTCTCACGGCAAACTTATTAGGGCAAGATATTCTGGGGGAGGCAGAGGCTTATATTACCACCGACCACAAGTCCCTGTACCAAGATATCCTTGAGGAGGAAGAATGTCAACAACAGTTTAACCTTCCTGGCAGTTTCAGCAATTATAGAGGAGACCCCCCTCTTCGAAGATGCCAGTAGAAAGGCCCCTCATGTAAGGTCTCATCCCTGAGGGCCTAACCCCCAATCCTAAAGGCCACTGTTCCACCCAGACCAGCCATACAATGGCTCCCAGGTTCCCCTGTCTGGGTGGAACAGTGGCCACTGCCTCGAGATAAACTCCAACATCTCAGGGAAATAGTCCAAGAACAGCTGAGACTAGGACATGTCCGACCCTCCATGAGCCCTTGGAATAGCTCTGTTTTCGTTATTTGAAAGGCCTCTGGGAAATGGAGGATGCTCCAAGACCTGAGAAAGATCAATGGTCGCATGACTCCAGTAGGCACCCCCTCAGCCTGCCTTGGATCCCTTCCATCCCTAAGGACCTGTTACTTTTAGGTGTTGATCTCAAAGATTGCTTCTTCTCCATTCCGCTTCAGTCTGCCGATTGCGAGAAATCTGCCTTTTCAGTTCCCTCGATTAATTATCAGGGGCCTGATGAGCGGTATGAATGGGCAGTATTGCCCCAGGGCATGGCCAATAGCCCAGCCTTCTGCCAACACTTTGTCTCTCAGCTCCTCCTCCCTCTCTGGGAGATGCCACATATCACCTTATATATTTATATGGATGATATCATCCTCGGGGCCCCTGATCCCTCCTTCCTAAGCTCTGCATTCAAAAAACTAAAGGGTTTATTGGACAAAGGAGGGCTACGTATTTCTACCAACAAAATCCAAACTATCCCACCATTTAAGATACTGGGAGTGGAACTCAAACTAGATGCTGTCTGCCCCCTCAAACCCCAGCTGTTCCTTTGCAGTTCATATTCTACCACTGATTTCCAGAGACTACTGGGGGAACTCAACTGGCTGCGACCCTGGCTTCCCATCTCTACAGAAACTCTATTACCACTGTTTGATCTACTAAGAGATAAAAACTCTGCTGACATAATCACCCTGTTGCCCGAGCATCTACAGATGCTTCAAAAGGTCCAAAGTACCCTTAATTCCTCCCTATTAGCTCGATATCAACCTGCCCTACCCCTGTGTCTGTGGGTTCTCCCAGGTGCCCAACTACTTACAGCAGCTCTAATCCAAGAAGGAGAGGCTCTCCAATGGATTCATGCAACCATAGGGGGGCACCTAGGATATACTCTCAATTAGACCAGATGGCCAATCTAATAATCAAAGGTAGAGATACGGCTGTCAGACATTATGGGAAGGACCCTGACACCGTAACCATCCCCTAGCACCTGGCAGATTTTGAATGGCTCCAAAGAAATAACGCCAGGGTATCCCTTGCACTTGAGGGTTTCCAAGGGAAGCTGAGCTGTCACTATGGACAAACAAAGTGAGCTTCTTCCTTTTCAAGGCTTCAATGGAAAGCCCCCACCCTGTTCTCCACCACCCCACTCCCGCAAGCTGCAAATGTGTTCACAGATGGAGGAAAAGAAGAGGCTGCTGTGGTTTTATACCCTCCCAACTGAAAAAGGCCGCCACCTACTTCGAACTGGTCACAGGCTTGACACAATTCAAGGAGCTATATGCTTTAACCGTGGCTCTGTCTCGTATAAAAGAGCCCATGAATCTTTTTTCTGACAGCCTATATGCAATTAATCTGCTGCCCATATTAAGTTCGTCCTATATCAAACTAGATAACAACCCCATAACTCCCTTGATAATTCAATTAAGGACCCTATTGAATGAGCAGGCCTCCCCCATATTCCTCCAACATTTGCAGGGACACCAAAATCTGCCAGGGGTACTCACACAAGGCAACTCTATAGCAGACCAACTGGCTACATCTGGGATACTCATTGCCTCAACACAACCTTCCCAAGACCCTTCCCTAGCTAAGGGCCTTCATGAGCTGACCCATCTAAATTGGAGAGGATTACATCACAGGTTCCCTCTAATTCCTATAAAGGATCTAAAAAAGATTACCAGGACATGCCACTCATGCATTCCCTTCCTACAGGTTCCCCCCCTCAACCCTTGAAGTAAATCCAAGGGGACTGCAACCCAACCTTATCTGGCAAACTGATTTTACCCATTATGCACCCTACGGGAAACTAAAATATGTTTTCATGTCTATTGACACATATTCACATGCCTGTTGGGCTACAGCCCACTCAGGTGAAAAGGCCAAATATGCCATAAGCCACTTCCTACAATGCTTTGCTGTCCTGGGCCTACCCATTCAGATAAAAACAGACAATGGGCCCTGCTTCCAGAGCCAGTCGTTGAAAGACTTTTTCCATACATGGAATATCAAACATATTACAGGCATCCCCTATAACCCAAAAGGACAAGCTATAATAGAAGACACAATCAAATATTTAAAATTCAATTACAAAAACAAAAAGGGGGACACAACCCGCATGACCAACTGAGAACTGTCTTATTGACATTAAATATTTTAAATTTTTCAAAAGATGAGCCCCTAACGGCTTTCCACCGACATTGGGGCAATCGGACGCCATGTACAAAGGTCAAGGTTCAATGGAAAGATCCACTGACCGGTCAATGGCATGGCCCTGACCCATTCATAAGTGCTGGAAGAGGATTCGGCTGTATCTTCCCAGTAGGAGAGCCCAACCCCATTTGGGTTCCTGCTAGAAATTTAAGATACCTTGGCGAATACCCCAAATAACTACACTCTTGCCCAAGAGCCCATCCTCTTGAGGTATAATGTTCTCTCTCCTACAGGAATGAAAAGGCCGTGGCGGACTCTCTGCCTAAATCTGGGGAAAAAGTGCTGCTTTTACGCTAACTGCTCAGGCATCGTCAAAGTTAAGATCCGGAGGTTACAAGAGGACCTAGAACGACGCTGAAATGACCAGAGCTCCAGCTTCCCATGGACTGGGCTAAGTGGGTGGCTTCCATACCTCCTCCTGCTCATGGGTCTGCTAGTTACCATCCCGTTAATTCTCACCTTCAGCCCTTGTGGGGCCAATAAGACAACAAACCAGATCAGTCCAACTAATGGTAGCCCACCAACATTATGGTTATGCCCGCCTACAGCCCTCCACAGATAAGATATATCTTTCCCTCTCTCTCCTGGGCCATTTGAAGATTTGAAAGCCTGTTGCCTAGGACAGGGATGCTGGTTAGGGTTAAGATATATCTTAAGCCAAGGGAGGGGCTACACCCGAGTCTAAATAGATTCCACATCCATTTCTCCTCCCCAGCTCAGGTGGTGCCAATGACGGGTAAGATCCCCTGAGCCACCTGAATCGCAGGAGTGGTAGTCAATGACAGGTAAGATCTCCCAAAAGGCACACTCCCCAGTAAGGTGCGCCCAGAAGAGGGGACAACCTAAACTTGCTGCTTAATAAAAGAAAAGGGGGAAATGTAGTGCTATTTAGCCCCAGGGAGAAGTTGATCACGCTACCCGGCCCCTCGCCCAACCAAGAAACCATACCCATGCTGGCGCAGGGACATGGCATACACTGAGTTGGGAATATGGCTGCCCTTCATGTTCTGGCTACCCTGCCTTGCTGATTGGATAGTTGCACTCTGTCCCTGCCTTGCTGATTGGATAACTGCACTCCGCCCCTGCCTTGCTGATTGAATAACTGCACTCCGCCCATGCATTGCTGATTGGGTAATTGCACTCCACCCCTGCCTTTCTAACTACCTTGCGCTTCCGCCATAAAGCAATTCCTCCTCAGACAGAGGAGTGTGTGTGTGTTCTGCACCCAGCGACCTTACCTCTCCTGATCGGTCTTGTGGGGCAGGGTTTCCCTTTACTGCTGCAGGACGGCGGTTGAGGGGAGAACTGGAAAGCCCCACATGTATCATTGTTCTCTGGCCGTATTCACCCCCATCACTGCTCTCTCCCCCCTTTCCTGTTGGTCCCCTTTTCCTTCATGAAAGCCGCCTACCCTTCAGAATGGGTCTCATCTCAGGTCTCATTAGGAGAAAGACTTGTGGGTGTAAAAGCTCCTAAAGTTGAGTGGCAGGTGTGTGTGTGCCACGCCCACTTTATTGCTGGGGATGGAACCAGAGCCTCATGCATGCTACCTACCTCATGCATGCACACTACCAACTGAGCCACATTCTTAGCTCCAAGGAAAAGTTATCTTTAATCAGGAAAATATTCCAACTTCTTGCCAATACATTTGATGACCTTAAGAAATTCAAACAGATTTTTTTTAACCCATTATTACTTTAAACATTGGGGCTCTACCCCTTTCTTGGATCCAGATGAGGCAGGATTGGATGAATCCACTGACTTCTAGAATTCTGGCCTTTCCAGCTTACAGAGGGGCCTCTGAGCTCCGTATAGCCACTGGTTTGTCCCCCTTCTCCAGAGGTTTCTGTGGTGGTGTTTGAAGGATTGAAAAGTGCTATACCATACTCTCCTGGGAAAACAGCTTTCTCTGGAATTGTGAATGTAGTAGGAAGTGTCAAATAAGGATTATGTTAAACTTTCTCACTTGGCAAGGACTAGTGATATCCAACTTGCTCCAAGGGTAGATGGTTGATGGCTTGTAGACCCACCTCACTGAACTGCTTTATTGCAGGGAACCAAAAGTATGAGTTGACTTTGAATTGGCTCAGTAGCTGCTGCTCCTGAGAGAATTTATGTTTCTCATGTGGTTGGCTGGAAACCAGCATCCCTGTCCTAGGCAACAGGCTTTCAAATCTTCAAACGGCCCAGGAAAAAGAAGGAAAGAGCCTTCTACATCAGGCAGGCATGAGAAATGAGAAGGGCAGGCTTGGGCTCTGCAGATGGCTCAGTCGATAGAGTCAGTAAAGTGTTTGCTGCAGGGGCATGAGGATCTGAGACTGGATCCCCAGCACCATGTGAAGCTGTGTGTGGGAGCAGAGACCCATAGTGTTGGCACCAACAAGATGGGGGATCCTAAGGGTGAGCATGAGGTTTGCTAGTAAGTCACTCTAGCCAAGCAGTAAGCTCTAGGCTCCCAAAAGACCCTGTCCCAAATAGTAAAGTGGAGAGACATACAGGGTGGCATCCAATGCTAACCTCTACCACGTAGCACATGTACATACATGCATGTGTGTGTGCGTGCACATATACACAAGTGTGCATACACAGAAACATTGTACATGTACATACCACATACCTCTCTCTCTCTCTCTGGTCAGTCATGGCCTGCTTTCCTTGGAACTAAAATTTAAGAGTACATTCCAAAATATCAGTAATTGGGATAAGGACTACCTATACACAATATTATTTAAAAATCAAGAGCAATGCAGAAGTTCTGTAATGAAAAAGGATCCAAGTTTTAAATGAAGTAGGTCTGTGATGAGCCCTTGTGACAAGTGGGAAGGGCACCCTTTCCCCAATCCGTAATGGGATGAAGCCCCCCCTCCCCCCTCAATCAGTGCTGCATGAAAACGCAGAAAAACAGCTGTAGTTCTGAGAATAGCAGCATGCTGGGAAACCACCATGTGCCTAGAATGAAGATTACAAAGAGAAGGAGGAGGGAAATAGAAAGATAGAGAAAGAGAGAGAAAGATAGAGATAGAGATAGAGAGAGACAGAGAAAGAGAAAAGAGAGAAGGAGAGAGGAGTGAAGAGGGAGGAGGAGAAGGGGGAATAGGGAGAAAGATGAAGGAAAGAAAGGAAAGAGAGAGGAGAGGGAGAAGGAGGGAAACAGAAAGGAGGAGTAGAGGAGGGAAGAAGGAGAAAGAAAGGGAGAGAAAGGAAAGGGGAAGGAGAGGGAGACAGAAGAGAGATGGGGAGAATGAGACAGAGAGAGGGAGAGAGAGAAAGAAAGAGAGATAGAAAGAGAGAGAGAGAGAGCTGTTGAGAGAGGCAGCTCTTTGATCAGACTTGTTGAAGATTATGTGCTTTATCCCCAAAGTAAGAGGGCCCAGCTGGAAAAGTGTTAAGCCCTGAAGTGACAGACCCTGCGGGCATCAGGATCAGGGCAGTTCACATCCTCAGATTCCATACTCCTCACATAAGGTAAAAGAAAAAAATTCTTTGTTCTCTGGAATCCCAAACTAGCATGAGATTTTTAAGGAGAATAAGTCGATCTATACATTGCTTCTATTGAATGGATTTTGAGATCAGAGACATAGGATGTGATTCTCTGGTCCACATTAGGGGGTAAAAGGGAGTATGAATCCAATCAGCTTTATTTATAAGACCCTCTACTCTGAGAGCTGCCAATTCTGTGAGCACCTTTGTTTGAGTATTTGTGGATATTCAAATGGACATTTATTGAATATTTGAGCTGGAGCGAGAGGAAGGTGACAAAAAATGTGACACTTGATGCTGTCATTTCAAAGTGCTGTTTTTGACAAGAAGGGATCCATGGTATGTGGTCACTTTTTTTTGTTGAAGTTTGAAATCACCTGATGGTAATTCTTTAAAATTTTCATTTAAAATGAAAGGTTAATAGCTGTCCCGTGTAGCTCTTGCAAAGTGCAAATGAGATTGGAAATATAATTAATTTACTTTCCTATTATCCCTTCTGTTGGAGGGATATTCATGCTTTCCGAACAGATAGGCTTTGAAAGAGGCACTCAATTGCAAGGGTTCACACTTGGATTCCGTTTAAAAGTTAAAAGCTTTCAGACCAAATAAATTAGACAAGGAGGCAAGCTGAGGCTCCGGTTTAATATTAATGAGGAGACATTCTGTCTTCATCATCTTGTGCTTGTGATTTCTGCGTCAGACTTGGGAAATTTCTCTCAAAAGTTGCCGTGAGATTATATATTGTTCCCTTTGAGTTGGTCATCACAATTCAAACCCTTCCTTGTGTCTGCCATGGTCTTTGTGATACGGGTCTCTCTGGGGTCTCTCTGTATGTGTCCAGGTTCTTGTGTTGGAGATTTGAAGATTGAAACCAGAACACACGTAGAGGATTAAGACAGAGTTTATTAGGGGAGAGAAAGAACAGAACTCATGGATGTGAATCCATGAAGGGCAAAAGAGCCCTGGAGAACTCATGGACTCCAGATGTGGACTCTAGAGGGGCAAGGGAGTCCAAGATGGCTGCTGGGTCAGGATTGTGTATTGGCCTAGGCAGACCCTGGAAAAATGGCTTTTCTTCATTGGTTAGCTCCAGTTTCTGCAAACCTGATTGGAGCTTTTGGTCCTTTATAGCTCATTGGTCTGTGCATACTGGGGCTCACCCCAGTGGATCTTGTGCCTGACCTCTTGGTAGGGCTTAGTAACAATGGAGAACTAATCTTTGCATCCTTTCATGAACAGAGAATTGGGGGAAGTTGGGGACTTTATCTCTGTGAAGGATTAGACTGTTCCTTTGGATCACTAGGGTGTGTTCTTTCAGGGTTACTGCAACTCTGGGGATGACTCCTGAGCACCTTCAGAGACCATCCTAGCGTGGCTGCTCTAAAATGGCCTAATTTGGAAATGTAAAGTGGTCCAGGGACTGTGGAGGATTTGCTTAGTCAGTGGGGAGATCCGTGGAGGGGGCAAGAATCAAGAGCAGCTCTACCACAATGTGCTAGGTTGACCCAGAGGCCCATCACGAAGAGAAGCGAAGACTCACACGTTTAATTGAAGCTGAGGACTTGGTGGCCAAGGATACCACAGTTTAGTCTTAAGGTGGGAGAACGCTGGAACAGAAGAGAGAGCTCAACATCAGGGAGAACAGGAGGGAGCCGCCCTGCAGCTTAGAGGGAAGGAGGCTGGAGAGCCCCAGGATGAAAGATGCTTCTAGCTTTTTATAGTTTTCGGATATTGCAAAGGGTTGTCCAGGAAACAGGGCAGCAGGGTGGGGGATGGAAGGATGAAAAGAATGTTGGGGGGGGGTCAGAGGTCTAGATAAGTGGGAAGCGGACAAGGGTGTGTCCAATGGTCAGTTTCCAGAATCATTACATTCCAGATGGGGTGGAGGGGTTCTACATTATGGCTTGGCTATAGTTAACAGCCATGACTTGTAGCTATCTTTTTTTTGTGTGTGTGTGTGTATTCACATATGGGTACATAGGTGCACATGCATATGTGTGTACACCCAAAAACGAAGGCCTTAAGCTGATATTGGGCTCCATCTTCAATCACTGTCTACTTTACAGAGAACCTAAGCAAGCTAATGGCTGGACAGAGTCCCTCCTTCTGGGATCTGGGAAAAATGGCAAATTGCAAGGGAAGATGATTGGAGATAATGGCAGGTGGGTGATGCCTTTGGGAGGAGCCAGAGCAGCAATCAGATCCTTGGTTGCTAGTTGGATACATGCATGAACTTGACAATTGAAGTTTGAGCCTTTGGCCACACATATGAAGATTTAGTATTTAAAGCAGGTCCCCAGCAAGCCTATAGGATATTATACAATTGATGTTGGAAGACCCAGCCCATAGTGGGGCTATTCCTTTTCAGGCATCTTTAGAGTAGCCATGCTGGAAAGGTCTTGGAAGGTCTTTGAAGTTCATCCCCCACTGCTGGGATTATCCTGAAGGGACACACCCTGTTAGTCTGGAGGAACTGGTTCTACTCCTTCACAGAGATAAGGTCACCAACTTCCCTCAACCTTCAGTTCATGAAAGGATTTGGATATGAGCTCTCCATTGTAGATAAACTTGACCTTGGGGTTTAGCCATAAGATTAACTGGGTTGGGCAGATATGAACAAACCAATGAGATGTAGAGAACCAAAAACTCCAATTAAACTTGCAGAAACCAGAGCTCACCAATGAGGAAAAGCCACTTTACCTGGGCTTGCCTACCTCTGACCCTGGCAGCCATCTTTGGTTTTTCTCTGGCCCCTCGTGGATTCCATATCTGGAGTCCATATCCTCTTATGCTGCTTTCCTGCTTCAAGCCCCAGACACAGGAACACAGCATTTTTGTGCAGCATATTAGATGGCCTCTCTTACTCCTCACAAAATCCATGCCCGTGAGTTCCATTCTTTTCCTTCTCTAATAAACTCTGCCTTAATCTTCTATGAGTGTTCTAGTTTCAATGTTTAGCTCCCAAACACAAGAGCCTGGACACAAAAAATTCTTCCCCTGCAACTTTTAGGCAGGTCATTAAGATGGAGAAAGCTGACTCAATACTTTGGCATACATACAGATGTCCACAGGAGACTGCCAAGTGAGAAAGAAGTATGTCCCTCTCTCAGCAGTCTCTTCGGATATGGTGTGGCCATTTCCCTCAATTGTGATGTTGATCTGAACTCTCCTGCCTTGCTGAAGAAATACAACCAAGAATCATAAACAAGAAGAAACTCCTCCTTCCCCTAAATTGTTTGGGTTCTCCATTTGTACTACAATGGAAAGATGAAACCAATATTCCTTCTGATTGGACCACCCTCTGACTAAGAACTTTTGCCAGTTAACTTTTAGGCTTTAAGCTCAAATCATGTTCTGAGCCAAAACTGATACAGGTTCACAGAAGAAATCAAAACCCAGTGAAAGATATACACTGTGGGATATATTTCACCTCAAAGATAGCTCAGTGTGCTATTAAACTCAAAACCATGAGAGCACTTATGTGGAGTTTGGCGATTATTGCATCTGAATCAACTTTGGTAAGACCATAATGTACCACGAAGTAACTTGAGTCCCTCCCTGCCACCCTCTCTCCCTGCCTGCCTTCCTTTCTCTCTCTCTTTCTTTCTTTCTCTTTCTTTCTTTCTTTTTCTTTCTTTCTTTCTCTCTTCTCTTTCTTTTTCTTTCTCTCTCCTCCCTCCTTCCCTCTCTCCCTCCCTCCCTTCCTCTTTCCTCCCTGTCTTCCTCCCTTCCTCCCTGTCTTCCTCCCTCCCTCCTTCCCACTTTTCTTCTTTCATTTTCTTTCCTTCCCTTCCTCCTGCCCTTCATTTCTTCCTTTCTTCCTATGCCTTCCACACTTTCTAAGCAGGTTCTCATATACCCCGGGCTGATCCTGAACTCATTACCTTGAGAACTTCTGATCTTCCTGCCACCAGAACTAGGACTACAAGTGTGCACTACCATGCCTATTCTATGTCATGCTGGGGGTCACACTTCAGTCTCCATGATGCCAGGCAAGCGCTCTGTGCATCATGTCTATATTCCACATAGTATTGAGAGAAGGGACAAAGAGCGGGTTTCAGCTATCATTTATGGCAAATTCCTAGAAGGTCTTTGTCAGTCTGTTCATTTACAACTTCCTCATATGTTCATTACCAGATACATTGGAAATACAAATCATTGTTGTCATATGATTATTGTGCTCGGTTATCATGCACCCAACTAAAACTTCAGGGACTCTCTTCATGCAGAAGAGGGTTGGAATATTGCCTAGGGGGCACAAAGCACCTACAATATAAGCATGTAGCAATGCTCAACCCTTAAAACACATCTCTGTCGATCCAATCCACAATAAGAAACTGTAAAGATTTAAATATTAGTTTTGTTATCTTTATATCCCTTACTTACTTTTATATTTTATAATGTGAAGCTCTGTGAATTTGACCAAAAAAGTCAATTTTCTTTTTTTTTTTTTCTGGAAGAACAAAGAAGCAGAAAGAAAGAGACAACCTGAAGGAATTAGTGGGAAGAATTGGAAGGACTTTAGCAATCATAAATTCTTACAATTGCAGGGCTGGCTCTGTCTTCACAAGTCAGTAATCTACTCTGCTTGGTTTGAGGTTCTTGTGTCTCCACGAAATAGCAGTGATTCCCAGCAAGGGACCGAAGTGCATCATCAGTTACAGTAATCATAGTAGCAGCCAGATTATTACTAGTACTACTATGAATATCGATATCTCAGTGTGAGTGTTTACTAGGCTGGATGCTTTGAAGTACCTGTGGATAAGCACAAACAGAGAAATTTGTAAGCTCTACTCAAAGCCAGGATGACCCATCATCCAGAAGATCTAAAATTCAAAGGGGGGGGGGTCCTTGAGTGGCTCTTGCAAAAAAGTATTGGTTTTGTAAGGTGTAAAGGAGTACAAGTGTGTGTGGAGGCCAGAGGTAAATGGGAGATGTCTTCTTCCTTTGTCTTCCACCTGATTTTTTGAGACAGGGTCTCTTACCCAACCTGAAGCGCACCAGTTTATCTAACATGACTGGCTAGTGAGTGCCAAACACCTGCCTGTCTCCATGTCCCTGCACTTGGATTGTAGACACATGCTGCTCTGTCTGGCTCTTTTCATTTCAACGTGCACTCTGAGGATCTGAACTCAGGTCCTCAAGCTTGTAAGGCAAACACTTTACTGATTGAACCCTCTCCCCAGCCCCTGGTTTTGTGACTCCAGTTCAAGAATTAAGTCACGGATCAAAGCTCTCATAGTCAAAGATGTGTTGATATGAGGAACTGTCTATGCACAGAGATTTTTGGTGGCCACATGTTCCAAAGTCTAGCAGTGCTTTCGAAAGTCCGTCTGTGTGTTGTACCAGCATGGATTGTGGGCTTCTCTATTTGCAAACAATGTATATTAGTCAACATTCTCTAGAGTCACAGAATCAACAGAATGAAGATATAAAAAGGGAATTTATCGAGTTGGCTTATGAGATATGGCCAAGGTAGGTTAACAATGGCTACCAGTAGCTGCTCAATCCAGTAGTCTAGTGAGTGATGGCTGAAGGCTGGAGGATTCCTGGAGAGTCTTTAGTCATGTTGAAGACTTGGAGGATTGGAGAGCTGAAGGGTCGAAGAAACCAAGAAACTGGGTATCAGGAGGGAAGAGCATTTTCTATCACAGCTTCAGAGTCTCTCCTCTTCTGTCTCCTGTTCTGTGGTTCCTTTTATCTGATCTGCTACTGGGAGGTTCCAATGAGATCTAGGGAGTTCCAATCAAATCTATGGCTAATCTTTGTATCACCCAGATAATCTCTTCAGGTGGTCTCAGCTGATGTTAGCTAATGCCAGGCATGTCAAGGGTTAATTATCACACAATGAAACTAAGGAGTACTTACTAAACTGTGGGCTGGTTGTTCGCATAAACCAGATGATGAATTGGAATGGATGAGAATTCTCTGCTGTTAAAGTATTGATGGTCAAAGATGGAAGCTAACTGTCACTCAGTTCAGCCTTTGTAGTCAAGAAAGATAAAGGTAACCTTGACATAGACAATTTTTGAAATCCAGGTCAATTTCAATGAATAAATAAGATTTCTTTTAATCTTTGAGACAGACCGCCAATATTCTGAATAATGTTGCCAATGCTGAATTGTCTATGTTTGCCCCTTGGAGGATTCATTTTTCTCTCTGACTGTTCTTATCTCCTGATGAGAAAATACTAGATTGAGAGTGGAAAGACTGATTTATAGAACAATTAAAATAGGAGTCAGCATTGCCTATAAAAGCCAAAATGGACTTTTAGTGAGCTGGAGCTTTCTTCTGAGCTGAAACGTCACCCTAGATTTGCCCCGCCTCATAATGCATGGTGCAGTCCAGTGGCTATAACTTATGGGCTTATTAATTACCCATGAATGGTGGTGTTTTGCATATAAATAAAAGGAATTTTCAGTATTAATGCATGATATGGAGATCTTACTTTCTGGTAAGCACTAAAATAAGGCTGTGTTAAAAGCAATGCGTCAGTGAACTTCAGAAATGGAGGAAGCTTATTAAAAGTAGTGGATGCCTAATGCTGAGATATTTTCTTTTTCTTCAGAGATATAGGGAGAAGCATGAACAATATATTCTTACTAGGTATGCAATAAGTTTTGTTAAGTTCTAGTCCAAAGGCCATTTAGCAAATGGGGCCTGTTTTTATAAATAAAGTTTTATTTAAACATGGCCCAGATCCTTCATTGATACACTCACTGCATGTAGCTAGCTGACTGTGAAACATGATGGGCAACTTCTATTGTTGCAAAAAAAAAAAAAAAAAACTTAATTGCATACATAGCCAAAAAAGTTTAGTTTCTGACTATTGCAATTTGCCTGCATGGTTGTTGATAAATCAACATCAACCAGCTTAGGGGAACAAGGGGTTTATTTTCTCTTATGATAGTCCAGTTACAGTTGTCAGTCCAGCTTGGCAAGAGAGCTCACACCAACACCAGGGCTGAGGGAACTGGCCACAACATCACCACATAACATCTGAGAGAGGACGATCCTTACTTGCCAGACCAGCATATCTGGCCAAGTGTACACAAGGATGCCAATTCTCTCTATCAGTTTTCTGTGTTTTATTCCAGGGCCTAGTTCCACCCACCATGGGCTGGGCCTTCTCCATCAGCTAGACAATCTCTGGCAAGTTTGCTCTGGGCTTAACTCAACCACTAGTTCTCTACAAATGTGCCAGAGCTCAAACCCTCAAGTGTCAAGTTGACACCTGTGCCTAACTAGGACACTATTTGTCAGATTCCTTATTACAAGCTTAGTTAACCCGAGGGTCTTCAGTCTGTCTATATCCTGCCTCTACCATATGTTCGTCCATGTGTTCGTTCACTCAGCCTATCAGCTCTGTTGTGCTGTGAGATCCATTCAAAAGTCCCCACTTCTGCACTCCTCTCTGAGTCTGTTCTGTCCTATAAAACTCAGCCCCCAAAGATCTCTAGCACCTACCCCCACTTCCTGTCTCCACAGAGTATCTTATATTTGACTCATTAGTTCTTTTCAATATTTGAAAGTGAAGTGGGAAACATACCAGGTTCCACACAGGTGTTTAGATAGATTATTTGAAATGCAGATCTTGTCTGTCCATTTCCTCCCTTGAGGGGCAGAGAGCTTAACTCCTAAACCTCAGTGGGTATTGATGGAGTAAAAGTCAGAGTAGCAGCCATGTTGGATGGGTTTCCCAAGGTAACAATGTTTGTGTCTTGAATACAGTCAGCGTTCCCCTGGGGTTATGGGGTGGCCAAGGGCACAGCATTGCAGGCTGAGTAGCTTCCCAGGAAATGAATTTCTCGATTGTTCATTATGAACTTTCTTGATAACAAAGAGGTTTGGAGAACCCATCAAAACTGCTGCTGTAAGGGTCTCCTTACTGTGAAGGTCTCTCACACCCTTTGAGCGGGCGTGCTTGTGAGGGGATCCAGAGCTCCCAGTGTAAACCCAGTGTCTGCTGGGTATGGCCTGCTGCCCGAGGATGACTCTGCACCCCTCCGGCCCCCTACCATCTCCTGTGAAGTCACATCCTCTTGCTTGGATTTGCTGTCTTCAAAGATATTTTTGTGTGTGTGATAACAGACGCTTTTCAATATTTAATTAGGCCATGTGAATTCTGTTTATGGAATATTTATTACACACTTTTACTGTGGTGTTTTATCTTCTGTTTTGTCATTAATAAATCTTAGGACTCAGTTTCAAATCAGCCCTACTTTATGTCACATGCTTTAGTGACAGGAAGCAAAGTGTGATAAGAGTGTTCATAGACTCCACTGTAATTAGACCAACTCTAGACACTCTTCAATGTACTCCTAAACTTTCCCACTGACAGCCGACCCTCCTTGTGGCCTTCCTCCCCACCTGCCTCCCACCCCCTTCCTCCTTAGGTGATGTTGCTTCATATATTTCATTAGACATCTCAGAGAAAATAAAGTCGCCATGTGTCCTGTAAATTAATAATATTTTCTTTGTAAATTTATCAAGAAGTCCTTTTATTTCTTTGAACAGCCAATACTTACTAGGTCTTTAAATTTTGTGTGTATGTGTGGCATGTATGGTATGCCTGTGCATAAATACTTATTCTCATGCATGCACAGTGGGTGTGTGTATACATATGTGGGTATTTGTACATGCATGCATAGGTGTATATATGCATGTGTGGGAGTCTGCATGCATGTGAAGACATGTGCATATGCAGATATATGCGTACACATGTGCAGGTATGTACATGTGCAGATATGTGCACATGCATGTGCAAGCGTGTACATGTGCAGATATGTGTATGTGCATGCGCATGTGCAGGCCACAGGTTGATGCTGGGTGTATTCCCTGATCGCTCTCCACACTGAAACAGGCTCTCACTTGAATCCAGAACTTGCCATTTTGCCTCTTCTAAGCAGCCTGCTTGTTCCAGGAATCATCCGACCCCCCCTTCCTGAATGGGGATTACAGGTGGGCTAACTGGCATTGATGCGGGTGCTGACACGCTGGACTGCAATTCTCCTGCTTGTGTGGCCTACATGTCACCCACTGAGCCATTTCTCCAGGTCCTCCTGAGTCTTTTGCATGAACCGGGAAGTTGTGAACCTAAATAAAGCCCCGAGTGCTATCTTTCCTAGGGGAATCCTTGCTCTGTCTCATTGGACTTCTGTGTGTTTCTGATATGGGGTTGACATAGGAAAGTGAAGTGGAGATTCTAAAACTTATGTCAGTCCATTGCGTGTGGCCGTAACTGAATGTCATGTTCCAGAAGCAAATAATTTCCTGGAGATCCCCGCCTGCCCTCTGCCCCCCTGCAGCCTTAGATGCCCTCTGTCCCTGGCTGATCCCATTCATCTCTGTTCGCAGGGGCTCTGTGCAGGAAAGAGCTGGGGTTGAATGAGATCCAGAGGGACCGAAGACCAATTGGACCTCTTATGGTTTCTGATAGGAGGGCAATCATCCAGTCATGACATAGGATATTGACATCCACTGTATATGTCCAAATAAGGAATAAAATGAGTGTGATGTTTATGATGTTGTGAAGTTCAATGTTTATACATTTCTAATGTTTCAGAAACATATTCATTCAAGAAGGAAATTAGTGCAGGGATTTTCTTTAGCACACAACACATGGTTGATTCCATGATTTCATATTTTGATTTACAATAAGCAATGCTTGTTGAATGCTTCCTATTTGTTGGGCACTTCTCTAGGATGTGTTCGTGGTCACTTACTTGAACCTCTCAATAACTCTTGGAGCTTGCCACCTTGGGTAGAAAAAAAATAGACTGGTCCAAAGTTATGAATTGTGGGATCTGACTCTGGAAAACCAATTATGCAGGGGCAAAATAATGAAGGGAGGAAGGAGAAAAGAGTAGAGGGAGGGAAGGAGCAAGAGGAGGGAGAAAAGAAATAACAGCTAACAGTAATGAAAATTAAGGTTGTGTTGCTTTCCCTTTGTTTTTCTTTTCAGTCTCTCTCCCTCCTTTTCTCCCCTGTTATGAGTGCATTTTGGTGTCAACTTGACAGTTGCAGACAATTTGGGGCACAGCTGTGGAAGGTTAATGGTTAGAATGGCCCCTGAACAAGTCTGCAGGTACTTGACTGATTGCTGTTGAGAACCAAGCTCATAGTGGGTGGTACTTTCCAGTGGCGGACCGGATATAGGAGGTGCAAGGAGGAGGGACTTGCTCTTCCCTTATCCAGTGTCGACTTGCTGTGCAGTCCACTCTGTGTGCATCCTTCACGTTTAGAGCGTCGTGGTCTTCTTTGTTGCTGCTGCTGCCACCTCCGTTCTTGGCTAACTTGGAGTTTGACCTTTTCCATCACGTTTTTGTTGTTCCCGCTGCCTTTGGAGCCTGGTGTCCAGCTGCTGTTCGCTGTTCATCGCTGATGTCAGAGCCCAGCTGTTCTTCACCAACGTCAGAACCCAGTGTCTTTGACCCTCCAGAGGAGTGAAGGCTTGAGACCTTCTCGGGATCCTTTGACTTTGTGGAACATTCCAGTCAAGAAAGAGGCTGCTGCAGGCAGCTACCTTGAAGGATGCTATTTTTATTGAGTTAATTTTTAATAAACTTATTTATATATATTACATTCTATAGATTGTTTCTTCAGAGAACCCTGACTAATACATCTTCCTTCCTTCCTTCACTTCTCCCATCCTTTCTTTCTCTTCCTCTTTCTCTCTCTTCCTTTCCTTTTTCTCTTCCTTTCTCCTTTCTTCCTTTCTCTCTTCTCTTCCTTTATCTGTTTCTGTTTCTCTGTTTCTCTCTTTCTTCCTTCCTTCCTTCCTTCCTTCCTTCCTTCCTTCCTTCCTTCCTTCCTTCCTTTCTTCCTTCCTTTCTCTCTCTCTCTCTCTCTCTTTCTCTCTCTCTCTCTCTCTCTCTCTCTCTCTTTCATAGCAGAATTTCATGCATTCTGGGCAATTTCGGGGATAATTGCATAGTGGTATACATACCATGCATTCTGGGAACATTGCATAGCAGCATACCATGCATTTTGGGGCAATTGCATAGCGGCATATCATGTATTCTGGGGCAATTGCATAGCAGCATATTGCGCATTCAGAACCATCTCCTGGGCTGAAGTGAGAGAGATTTAGTTTTATGTTGTCAGGAATGACTTGGTTCATATTTCTGGTCACAAAACCAAAACCAAACAAAAAAAATCAGTCTGTTAACTCTATTGCAGAAATGACTCCTGCCCAGTGTGCCCACAGATGACCTCACGTAGGTTCAGGGGCACAACTTACATCTGGGAGGTCAAGGCGTGGAGAGTGAGCACTTAGGTTAGTGTCCAGGTGGAGACACGGGATGTCCCTCCCCCTTCTTCCATCAGATCCTTACTATTGCTTTATAATGGATCAATTCCTGAGGCTTTGGAATTGTCCATCATCCACAGTGAATCCACAGTGTCTTCTAAAGGGAAAAAAGATGCTCTCTGGGTTCCTAGTTGGGCATTTGCAAGGCAGGGATTTTCCCCAATGTGGTGTCTTTAGATTTCTTAAGTGGCTGATCATTTGGGACATTGTACAGTGTCCAGGTAAATTTTTAAGGAAAATATCTGAAGTGACATCTCGTTCATTTTAATTGAGAGTAAGCATGTTCCCTTTTCCCCCACTGTGGGGGCCAATAAGTCAGGATGCTCATAATAATTTCACACACCTGTAACAGATGAGCCTAGATTTTAAAGGAAACTTGAGCTCGCCCTTAGATTTGACCAGTGAGGAGACAAACATCCTGAAGTTTCTTTGCAAGTCAACTTGAAGAAGTGAGATATCTAGAGGCAATTACAGAGCCCAGCTTTGACATTGCTATTATGAAAAGGAGTAACATTTGTCATTTTTGCTTAAGATCTTGATTTATCGCATTCTGAGAGTAGAACTTGAAATGTGTTTTATTTTACCTAGCAGCATGCCTTGCCTGCAGGCAAACAGAATGTTGGATTAAAACTTTTAATACTCCCAGGCAAAATCTGCTGGTTTTAATAAGAGACAAAGGCTCATTTGGATCTTTTTGTCATTACACAAACAAGCCGAGCCTCCGTTTATCACATTCATTGCCTTAATTCCGGGTGCTCAACATTGGGAAAGAGACAGGTACCAGGGCACACATGGTCTGCAATGAGCCATAAATCTGGGGATCTGTCGACAGATGCGGTTGCTCTCACAGGTAATTGTCTAGCTCTGTCTTCTTTCATCTGTAGCCAAAATGTTTTCAAATGGATATTGTTGACAAATGTGTCACTTTATATATAGCTTAGAAAACAAATGAAGTAGAACTCTACAGAAACAGTATATTGATGGGGTCAGCTGTTTTAAGAACCATCAAGTTCATGGTGAGCAAGTGTGTCTTTGAGTCAGGCCCTCTGTGGAACACTTCATGATGGATCTGCGAGTCCTTATAATGACCTTCTGGTTTAGACACAGCTGCTGCCGAGTTCTATAAATTAGAGAACAGTAAGTCTTGGCTGGTCAAAGCACTTGATTAAGGTCAGAGAAGGTTTATCCCAGGAGCTGGACCTTAGAATCCAAGGTATCAATTAATTTTTAAAATTTATAATAGACACTTAGGACTTGGGCCTTTTTCATTTGTGGGTTGATGGAACCAACCAGTCACTTGGTTCTGATATGGGGTTGTTAGTGATGTGGATGCAGGAATGAGGCTGCTTCCAATTTGAGGGGAGGTCACATTTGTAATGTCACAGAGATGTTCAGAATTCTCATTCATTAAGCAGTGTGTGTGTGTGTGTGTGTGTGTGTGTGTGTGTGTGTGTGTGTGTGTGTGGTGTGAAGGCCAGAGTGTAAGGGGCCATGTATCTTTCTCAATTGCTCTCAACCCTATTCGTGGGACTCCCCCGTTGGCTACTCTGTTTGGCAACCAAGCCTGAGATCCTCCTGTCTTTGACTCCCCAGCACTGGATTACAGATGCATGCCAGTGTACCCAGCTTCCACATGAGATGGAGATGTGACCTGTGTCCTCTTGTTGAACGGCATGCACCTAGACTATTGTGTCATCTCTCTCTAGCAAGAGAATCTTCTCTGTGAAAAGAACTCCAAGAAAACATATTCTGTTGAGCCGTGCTTCCCATCTCATTGCCAACATGTTTGCCATGCCTGATCTCATTCGTCATGGTGACCTGTGCTAAATGCTGGCAGCTGCCACAGACCGACAGGTTCACACTGGCTTTCAAGCGTCCTCCAAACAGCAGGCTTTGGGGACGTGAGACGTTAATGAAACACTTGTGAGCTCTGATCATTCATACACCTGTTCATCTCCAAATCTATCTACTCTTGATCCACTCATCCATGTGTATCGCTCCTTCCCTTCATCCATCCCTCCATCCACCCACCCATCTGCTCACTTAACCATCCTTCCAAGTATCCATTAATCCATCAGTATTCATTCCTTCCTCCATCCATCTCTATTCAACCATCCACTCATCCAACCTTCAACAAAATCTGTAAACCCATCCATTCATCCATCCCACTTATCCATCTTTCCTAGCATCCATCCACCCATCTGTCCACCCATCCATCTGCCTGTCTATCTTATGATTCATCCATTTTTCCATCTACACATCCATCCATTCTTATATTCATATATTCATCTTCTCACTCACTCATTCATCCATCATCCTACATCTCTATTCTTCCAAGAGCCCATGATATCATACAGCTGTTAATCTACCTATCAATAAACTAATAAATAATATAGGGCTGGAGAGATGGCTCAGGGATTAAGATTCTGCCTACAAGCAGAAGGTCCTGAGTTCAGATATGCGGTCCCACATGAAAATGTCAGGCAGAAATGGTGGTTGCCTATATTTTTAGTTCTGGTGGATGGAGCCTGGGAAATCCCAGGGTGAAGCAAGAAAAAGGTAGAAGCAATCCAGGATGATTCCTGAAATCTCCTTTGGTCCTCCAGAGGGACACATAGTACACACACACACACACACACACACACACACACACACACACACTAAATAAATAAAATATTTTTAAAAACTAATAAATAATATGAAACAAAATGTATATGACAGTGAAAATATTTCGTATTTGGGAAGCACACGAAGTAAACATCGTAACTTTTTAACAAAATTTAAACAAAATTAGAAGCTGCCGAGGGAAGAGTGAACATTCACATAGGGACTTAGTTTACTTGGCCACATTGTACCAGGCCAGCTACCAAAGCACTCAGAGTATCAAGGTGAAGGAACCAAAGGATGCGTTTGCTTAATCTCTTGGAACTTGTGGATGATTTGGGGAACTGTCAGCTCTGCATTTTAGATGTTTTATGGTGAAACTGTAAACAACAGAGCAGTGTGGGACAGCAGTGAAATGTAAGAAAAGAAGAAATAATTGCAGAAGTCCTCATTTCATAAAATGTTTAAGTAAAAAGGAAACATTCTGTAGCTCCCATTACGGCCACCCCACGGCTCAGACCTGTCTGCTAATCTATATGCTAGCCACATTGTGTCCATTTAATAAGAAGAGGCAAGATACAGAGCAGTAATTCCTGTCTACCTTAAGTACTGGAGTTTTGGATTATTTTTAAGTGATGTTACTTGGAAGGATTTACGTGGAAAGAGAACCACCTCCCCATCATGTCCAGTGGCTGGGGCTTAGAAAATGAGATAGTGAAAAATCGTCATGAAAACGACAGCCCGAGACACACACAAAGGCAGCAAATTCCAATTCTGGATTGTGCAGTCAAGCACCAGAGTCGAGCAGAAACGGAAGGCTTTGTGAGCGGCTCATGTCTTCGTCCAATTTTGCACGGTAAACAACAGCCCATTCTGCACGCAGATTAAAAAGTTCTCAACCTTAGCAAATCTGTAACAGAAAACTTTTCCGCTTGGGAAACAAGATGCAGATGACGATTAGGGTGATGATGATGATGATGAACGAGGTCTAACCGTTGGGTCAGTGGGAACCAGCCTGCTTGTACGTGGCACTGTGTCGAATTTAGCAGATGCTGGGAACCTAGCTGAGGAGGTGTGTTGAGCAGGGCAAGATAGGGTGAGCCTTGGGGGCTTTTCCAGGGAGTCTCAACATCTACTGACTTGCAGATTTCAGAGACCAAGCACAGTGGTAGCGATCGTGGCCTTAGGAGTGTGACATCCCTAGGTTCAAATCCCACCACTCTGGGCCTACAAGATGGTTCAGTAGATACAGGTGTTTGCTGCTAAATCTGATGACTTGAGTTCCATCCCTGTAACCCATGGGGTATAAGGGGAAAAAGGACTCTGGCAAGTTGTCTTCTGGTTTCCCCATGTGCACCATGGGACACATGCTTCAACCACAAGAGAGCATAAGAAAATAAGTGCATGTTTAAAATGATAAATGAATACATGTTTTAAAAAGATAATAAATACATGGTAAATAAATACACTTTAAAAACTAAATACATGTGTTTTTGATTATGACAAACCTAAAATTCCAGTGCTTTGATTTAACATTATAAGTCACGGACATTGTGATTGGTCTCAATGTTGCCATCTCTGAAGTGAAAATAACAAGCAGCACTAAATATGTTGCAAAAACAAGAGTCACAAACAAAGTAACTTGGAGACAGTCTGTGTTCTCTGTTGCAGCAAGACTTATGGGTTTGCTCTCCGGGCAGAGTGGGCTCAGCTGATCTGCTGCTTCACTTCAACAGATTGAAACCCAGATTCCAGTTGGACCAATCTTTTTACTTTTCCTGAAGTTTGGATTTCTCTCTTTGGTTTCTGGGAGAATTTTGCTTCCTGTGGTTGTAAGACAGACCCCCACCTGGCAGATGGCTATTAGCCAGGGTCTCCTTTCATCTCCTGAGATACCTCAGGTCTGGGCCAGGTAGCTTTCTGCAAGTCTTCTCTTCAACATATTAGCTCCTGTCTTCAAAGCGAGCCTTAGAAGCTCTCTGACCTCTAGACCTTCTTATAAAAGAACCACCCAATAATCTCCCTTTTCATTAACACAAAATCAACTGATTAAACATTTTAATTGCATTTGCAAAATTCCTTGATCTTGTTGAATTTGGCTGTTGAGTATCAGGCGGCAGTTTAAGGCTCAAACTTAAAGAGATGGTGGTTGTCACGGGGCTGGGAGTCACCAGGACATCGATTGGATGGCTTGTATTTCATCTCCTTCAGACTCGATAGATGTCATATGTGCGCTCTTTAGGATTTACATAGGCCACAGACCTCCAAAGCACAGAGTATTGGTGACTTCAAACTATATTTCTATGGTCACCCACAGAGGCAGGGAACACCCTTCTGAAAGTCTGGTTAGACTTTGATACAAAGAGGGGGCAGGGGCACTGACCCAGCTGGACTCCACCAAGGCGTTCTGAATCTCTTGTCTGTGAAGAGATTTTAAGCATCACCATGTTGAGCAAAAGGGCAAAGACCAAGACCACCAAGAAGCACTTTCAGCATGCCACGACTGATGTGCTTCCCAGGTTCAACCACTCATAGATCCTGGAGTTCAAAGCCTTCAACATGAGGGGCCAGATTCAAGAGAAGGATAAGGAAGACATTAGCATGCCATGCCTGCCTCCCTGGGGAAGAATGGAGCCATCCGGATGTCAGGATGAACGAGGTTCTGAGCCCCTTCACTCCCCCCATGTTCTGGTGAGAAGTCGAATGGTACAGACATCATCAGAAATGCTTTCTCTCTCATTAATGAAGAAGTTACAGGTCCCATGCGGGAGAATTAACTGAGGGAGCTGCTGACCAGCACGGATGATCAGTGTACAGATGAGGAAGTGGACGCGCTGTAAAGAGAAGCACCCATGGGCCAAAAGGGGACTTTCAACTACACAGAGTTCACGTGCATCTTGAAGCATGGGGCAAAAGACAAAGATAACAAAAAACTTACAATTCCAGCCAAATGTTCCTTGTTGCCACTTTGAATATTTCTGAGATTCTCACAGAGCCTGTTGCATGCACTTTAGCTTTATAACTTTTTACCTTTCTTATTTTGTATTTATTCTCAGCCATTTTGGGGTACATGCATCTTGGTAATCAGACTTGAAAAGGGACTTACTGTTGTTTTAAGAAATGAAAATTAGGGTAATTAAACTTAGCAGTGGGGACCTCCCAAATAAGTCAATATATATTTTCAGAGAAAAATATATTATTCAAATTTTTTTTCTGAACAATAATTAAGCTTTATGTAATTTTTTTAAAAAAGGAATTTGAAACACAGATCAACATTTGGGTTACATGTGAAGTAAAGAAAACCAGGCAGAGTAGAACAAATACTACAGGAAACCACGTGTACAAGGGATTTTAAAATTTTGAACCCAGAAGCAGAGAGAACTATGGGACAGAGGTAACAGAGATAGAAGATGTCAATCAAAGGATTCAGACGTGCTGGTGAATATATTCTGGAAATCTAACATACTTGAGGTGATTCTAGTTGATAGTAACTGAATTATATGCTTGGAATTTCCTGAAAATTTTGATCTTAAGCATTCTTAGCACAAAGAGTAAAGTAACTGTATGGTGATGAAACCATTTCAGAATGCATCAAAACACGTCATATTTTCTTTGTCAAGAATTTCTAAATGGGCTCAGTGGGTACAGTGCTCATTCATAAATCTGGTACTGCGAGTTCAATTGCCAGAAGCCTACAGGGTAGAAGGAGAGAACGTGCTTACAAAAGTCATTCTCTGGCCTCCTCCCACAGGTTGTGGCATCCATGTTCTCTCTCTCTCTCTCTCTCTCTCTCTCTCTGTCTCTCTCTCAACAGAATCAAGTACTAAAAAAGAATTGCTCAACACAATTTGTGTTCAACATGATGTATACTCTATTCTTTAAAGTTCAGGGACCTTGCAGAAGAGGAGTGAAAAGAATGTAAGATCCAGGGTTGTTGTGAAATATCCTGAAGTCAAGGACATAGCTACAGTGACCATGAGAAGAGGTGGCTGCAGACACCAAGCCCACAGTGGACCTACCTGATCTATGTTCAGCTGTGTAGTGATGAGGAGCCCATGGGCTTTAACGAAGTGCTGAGGGACAATAGGCAGCAAACAGATTCAGTGAGGGGGACAGGTGTGCCCCATCGGGCACCCACCAAGAAAATTGAAATCTCTGGGTGCCCAGGGTTCTGTTCCGGCTCATGGGTGGGATCAGTGGGAAGGCCCCGTAAGTGGCTTTGTATGCTTTGAATCTCTAGGATGTGGTACAAGATGAGCTGGAAGCTAGGCTGGTAGCCGGACGCATAAGCAGAGGTGGGCTCCAGCAAACCGAGAGGGTAACTGGAAAGGCAGCAAGTAACTTTCAATCCACAAAATTGAATCCTTTGCATGCATTGCAGCTGCCATCACCAGCACAGGACACAGTATAACTCAGATAGCTCGATATGTGTAGCTCTTCCATCTTCTGTCTTTTTTTCCTGCACGGAAAAAAGTGAAGTGCTCCCCTTGACCTGTTCCCTTCCATGTTTCTAAGCTCCCTGTCCCCACCTACTCACACACTCTTATTAGAGATAACTCCTCAGCTTAGTCCCCACTCAGAGTCTACATGGAAGGGGAAGAGTTAAGGCTCTTTTTGCACAGGAGAGCTATCTACATATAGCATCCTGGAATTCCCAGCCAGTGGCATCTCTTCTCTCTTACGTATTTACATTAGGATAGAACTGTGCATCGTTATGTGTTAGTTTAATATTAAGTTATTGCGTTTCTCGGATGTTGCAGCTTTGAACATTGGAAATGATTTCAGCTGGCCTGTGAACTTTCATCACGCTTTTCCCCACTTATTTCCCTGAGGACTTCCTGAATTTATAGCACAGCAAGAGCACACTGGGTCATCTTGCATGTTCTCCTGGCCCAGTTTCAGAAGTGGCTGTTTCTCCAAGGAGCCCCAGTCCGTTTTATTGGAGAATGGTACTAAACCCAAGATGTGGGCACTGGGTGTACACTGAGCCTTATTAAATGTCCATGGAGTAGTGAACCAAAAGAGATAGTTCCATAAAACTGTAAGTAGGATTCATTATCGGTGCAGAGTTGTAGTGTAATGATGACACAGGGTGGGCTTTGTGAATGACATTGGCAAATTTGTCTGACTTCATCTCATGTCATTTTCTTACTAGTGCAAGGAAGAGATAAATCAAGTCACGCAACACCCTGATTTGTGCATGAGTGAGTGGATAAGACCTACAGGACCAAACGCCTCATGTCTGTCACACTATCCATGAGAGATGGCGAGGACTTTTATGTGCACATTGCCCACGTGGGTGGTTGTCTGTTACAGCATCATAGCACAATGGATTCCCAAATGATTTTTTTTAAGACTTCTTTTCTTTTTTTTTTTTTTTTTTGAGTCTAACCGTTTTATTTCTATCTTTGACAAATAATTTTTTACAGAGAAAGGAAAGAAGGAAGTTAAGAGAACAAGAAAAAAAGTTTTTTTTAAGCCAGGCTAGTGAGAAGGTTCAGCAAGTAAAGTGTGTGTCGCCAGCAAACCTGGCAATCTGAGTCCCATCCTCAGAGCCCATGTAGTGCAAAGACACCCCACTTCCGAAAGTTGTCCTCTGACCTCCACACATGCACTGTGGCATTCTTCCTCTCTCCATCTTTCTTTCCCCCTCTCTCCCAAATAAATAAAGCGTTTATCGTGTTTATTTGAAAGAGAGAAGGTGTGTGTGTGTGTCGCGGCGTACAGGTGGAGGTCAGGGACAACTTTCAGAAGTCGCTTCTCCATGTCCATGTGAGCTTTCGGCACTGAACTCAAGTTACCAGGTTTTTGAGCAGGCGCTTTACCTGCTGCCTTGCTGGACCTAAAATACATATTTTTTATATTTCTAATTTTTATTCTAAGCATAATTTCTGTTGTGGTAAATTTTTTTAAATTTTTTCCACTCATACAAACTTGATAGGTACCCCATTCCCCTCCCTCCCTCCACCCCTCTCTAGATCCCCTTACTCCTTCCCTTTTCCCCTTCCTCCTCTCCTCCCTTTCTCCCAGTGCACTCCCCCATTCCTGGAGCATCCTTTACTGTGCATGTAAAACTTTCCTCTGGGTCCTCTTCTGATGAGGTGTAAGGACTTGGTAGCATTCCCTAGAGCTCTTTTTTGTGTTCCCCTTTAGTATAGGAACACTATTGTGGCTGTTAAACCCTTGCCTCTAAGGATCCTAGTGCCTGTGATCCATGTTAGACTTTGGGGGTTCAATGATATGTTGGTAATTGTGCAGGTCATGCAAAGTCCTATTCCAATTACTTCGGCCCTAACTTGTATGGAATATCTTGCATATCATTACTCCTCCTCATCTTTACGTTCTTACAATCTTACCGCCCCCTCTTCTGCAAATTTCCCTGAGCTTTGGGATGGGGAGAGATTAGTCTGGCCTGGTTATTAATGTAAGGTCTAAAAAAAACAATAAAAGAGTTGTTTTCAAGTAGTTACTGATTAAATCAGCAAAATGACTTAGCTCTTCTTAGAGACCAGACACTGCTCTGGACACTGGGAGTCAGATGATTGGTTGTAAACATTCCAGCAATTCTATAGCTTACAGTCCTGCGGGGAATGTGGCCAATGAACAAGAGCAAAGAACTGGACATGGCAGAGCTGTCAAACCCATGAACTCACAGGTATGCATGCTTCCATGAGAGCCGCACTGGTACGGCCTGTTTCACCATGGAAGGGGAAAGATCTGAAGAGGCTCCACATCTTCTTAAGACACTATTGAGAGTTAATACTGAATGCGTGTGGGGGGGTGGGAGGAAGGAGGGTGCTTTCCTCAGTGGTGTGTTATTTGCATTGATTTCTGGTCCATGCTCCAGCAAATGGCAGGGCACAAGCGATCCAGATGAACTCAATGGATCCCACATGCAAAAAGACATGAAATTAGGAGTAAGACTGGTAGGGAAGAAGATGTGTGTAGTGGGAAAAAAGGTAGGGAAGGAAGGAAGTCTATAGAGAAAGAAGTAATTGGAGTATCAAATGCTCTGCAGCAGGTAACCTTTGCCAGGTGAATGGCACCCAGTAGCTGCATTAGCTGTCCTGACATGTGCACAGGACGGGCATGACGGAGCCAGATACACATCGGTACATGTCTAGTATCAGGGAAGTTTCTGTGGCTCTGTTGAGCTCAGTGGACTCCAGGAAGTGTACTGAACCCCATCTGCCATGACTGGGGTTCATATGAAGGATATTAGGAGGTGCCGGGTGAGGCCTCGGCACCAGCCTGCATGGCCTGGTGACCTGAGTTCTATCCCTACCAGAGCCCACTTAGTGGAAGGAGTGAGCCTACTTCTGAAATTGACCTCCTGACCTCCCCAAAGGTGCTGTGGGACACAGGTACCCTGTGTACCCATAAATACAATATTTAAAAAAATATATAACATTTCCAAAATATCTTTGAATCACACTAGTTTTAGAGTCACATAAAAGTACGGCCATCTAATGTACTCTATATCCCAAACACAGTTTACCTCTTAATGATGTTTTACGTTAGTGTGGTTGCTTGATGCTGCTGATGCACTATTCACTGTAGCTCATGGTTTATTCCTACTTGAGTCTTTGGCTAATGTGCTTGGTCTGCCACAGGTTTGCAACCAGATCATATCACTTTTTCTCACCTCTCCCAGGTTTCTCCTGATTTAAATCACTTCTTAATTTTCCCTGATGCATTTTAGGGTACACATTCTGGTAGGTGGTAGAGTGCCCTGTCAGCGACTGTTGCATGAGGTTTTCCTCATGTGGCTTGGCCCCTAAAATGCCAGCCTCAGCCTCCCTTCTGGAGCCCTGTTTGTTTGGGTCTCTGCATGACACATCACGGCTCATTCTTCTTTGCATTCCGCACTCATTACAAGTCAATGAATTTGCAAGGAGTATACTCTTTCCCCACTGTCTGTGCAGAAGATTTATCGCTCTTCTCCTGAATAGTTGTTCATACTATTTTATTCAGTCAGTCATTCAATCCTTCAGCAGTCTGTATCAGTACACTATATCAGTACAGACTGGTGGATGTATATTATGAACTTTGGGTTATAACCCAAGCAACACAGATTTCTGAACTTTTTATTCTGTGATCTGAGTCAGATGCACAAAACTGTTGCCTAATCCCCTGCCCGGGCCAGCTGGGGAAAGGAGGGGGAATTCGGCAGGGGCAGGGGCCTCAGGGCTCGAGGCAAGGGGGTGAGCCGGTCCGGGAGTCACGTGAGAAGCAGCAAACAATGGATGAGTTGGCTGCAGACTCATTTATTTCAGGAAGCGCTTGAGCTTATATAGGGTCAGGGGTCCAATCAGGTCCTCTCCGCTCAGGGAGGAGGGGGGAGCAGCCACTAATCATTTAACTGTTTACTAGGTGTCCATTGCAGAGGCAGGTTAGATGACCACTTCCCATTGGTTGTTCACCCTCCTTCCCATTGGTTATTCATCCCTCCTTCCCATTGGTTATTCATCCCTCCTTCCCATTGGTTATTCATCCTTCCTTCCCATTGGTTGTTCATCCCTCTGTCTGTATTGTTCTTCTATTGGGACATGTCCAGGGCATGTCCGTACTTGTTCTGGGCTTGTCTGTAACCAGACCTCCTGGATTCAGGAGCCTGGGCTTAGGGCCTCCCTGAATCAATGGTGCCACACAAAACTATCTCAGTTTCTCAGTCTGCTGCCTATCACTCTGTTGGTGTTACAACTTGTTGTCCAGTTCAACATTTATGGCAAATGAGTTGCCCATTGTGCACAAATAAAGTTAAGTGGACACTCTTCCAAACTATTGTTGCAGATTCAGAGAAATGTTGAGGACCAATCTTCTCTTCTCCTTTGTGATGTCTTATCCCATCAGATAGCGTTGATATTCAGGGAGAAATTCAGCGTTAGCACAAAAGAAGTGTCACTAGGTGACATCTTGGGGAACAGAAAAAAGTTTAAATTGCAAAAGCCCCTGTGTGTGTGTGTGTGTCAGAGGACACAGCATTGTGTGTCCCTGTGTAGGACCAAGGGTGACTTCAGGAATCATCCTAGATTGCTTCTACCTCCTTTTGGCTTCCCTCTGGGATTTCCCAGGCTCCACCCACCAGGCCCAGAAGTGCAGAACACTGACATTTCCACCTGGCAATTTTTTAAAATTTATTTTTCTACTTTTACATATTGAGTATTCATCCCAGTCACAATTTTAATTTCACAGAGTTATCAATTCCAAGCTAAAATAAAGAACTAGATTTTTTTTTAAAAAATAGGAAGGAACAAGAATGGGCAGTTCCTATGCAGAGGGGAAAAAAGCCTTGAGCTCGTCCACTTAAACTGAGGGACAAAATTATACTAGAAGTAACAAGAATGTGGCACTTCCTGGTAAAATATTGGTCCGAGAAGCCCTAAAAGCCCCCAAATTATAGGCTTTTGCCACTGTTCTTGGCTGCTCTCCAAAACCTGTCAGTAAAACCCTATTACTGAAGATGCAGCACAAATGGATCACAGAACATGGGCAAAATATGCCAACTGGGAACTGGTCTGAGGACTTTCTCCTTGCTGGATAGCTTACACAGTACCAAGGAATACCGTAGAAACTACTGGGGACAGAAATAATCACAAGCCCCATCAAAGACATGAGATCTGTAAGTTGCAATATAAATCATCATGGCAATAGGTGACCCACCAGTGTAATAGTGAAATGATTACCAATCAGACAACCAGAAGTTTTCTGACTGGGTTCAAGACCTGCTTGTCAGAATGGTACACATCCCTGTCACTGTAATCTAGAAAAAGAACTTATTTTTAAAAAGGGAAGGAAATAGATCAATAAGAAAGACACCCTATAAACCTATAGGTAGGAAGACAGTACACCAAAGTGCTCTGTAGGTAGCTGTTACTATACCCATAGAATGGACACTTACAGTGGAAACCTTTGGGTCTAAAGCTAGATTGGTGAAGGGAAATGCATGTATCAGTGGGGTGGCCTGAAGAAAGGTAAGTTGATATACCAAGGAAGCTTCAGCACCCACAGAAGTAGAAAGGTCAGCATGAATCCCGGGGATTGTCTCATTGGTACTCATTGATACATGGGCAGAAGGGTGGGAAGGAGTGGGAGAGAATAGTTAAGAGAAGGAAGAGGATGGAAGGGAGGGGGGAGGGAAGCTGGGATGAAATCTTTTTTTAATTAATTGATTTATTTTTTTCTACTCATACAAACTTAATAGGTACCCTGTCCCCTCCTTCCCTCTATCCCTCCCTGGACCCCCTTGCTCCCTCCCCTTTCCCCTTCCTTTCCCTCTTTTTCTCCCATTGCCCCCTCTTCCTCCCATCCCTGGAGCATCCTTTAGTGTGAATGTCAAGCTTCCCTCTGGGTCCTCCACTCTAATGAGATGTAAGGACTCAGTAGCATTGCCTAGAGCCCTTTCTTGTGTTCCCCGTTAGTATAGGAACACTATTGTGGCTGCTAATCCCTTGCTTAACATATTACTAGCATACAATCTTTGGTTGTTAAGTCCTTCTGTCCCTCTTACCTCCCATTCCCTCATTTCCTGCTATGTATTTTTCCCATTTATTCCCTCCCTCCCCCTTGTCCTGGTATCCTAAATGTTCTCTTTAAAAGGTTTCACCCTAACCATCCCTTCCCACCTTCCCACTCATAAGTATTTTTCCAATTTTCTCACTCCTATAGTGCTTCCAATCCAGATACATTGATAAAGATATTAGTTCAATCATCTGCATATTAGAGAGAACATGTGGTGCTTAACTTTCTGTATCCGAGATAACTCATTCAGTATTAAGTTTCCACTTCCATCTATTTACCGGAAAATTCCATAATCTCATCCTGTCTGATGACTGAATAATATTCCATTGTGTAGATGTACCACATTTTCATTCCTCTGTTGATGGGCATGTTGGTTGATTCCATTTTTTCGCTATTATGAGCGGCGATGAACATAGATGAACAGGTGTCTTTGTAATAAGATATATAGAGTATTTTGGGAATATTCTAAGAAGTAGTATAGCTGGGATCATATAGCAGTTCCATTTTAAGCTTTCTGAAGAACCTCCACACTGATCTCCATAGAGGCTGTATCAGTTTACACTCCTACCAGAAGTGAATAAGTGTCTCGTTTTCTCCACAGCCTAGCAAACAATCTCTGTCGTTTGTGTTCTTGATCTTAGCCATTCTGCCTGGGGTAAAGGGTATCACAAGGTTGTTTTGATTTGCTTTTCTCTGATGATCAGGGAAGTTGAGCAGCTTTTAAGGTAGTTGTTTGACATTTTGATTTCTTTTTGAGTGAAATCCCTGTTTAGTTCCAGGGCCCATTTTTTTAATTGGAGTGTTTGCTGTCTTGGTGTTTAGTTTTTTGAACTCTTTGTATACCCTAGATTAATCCTTTGTCAGATTCATAGCTAGCAAAGATTTTTTTTCCCATTCTGTAGGTTGTCTTTTTACACAATTAACAGTTTCTTCTGCAGAATAGAATCTTTTTTAATTTGTGAAGTTCCATTTGTTGATTATTGGCTTTAGTTCCTGGGCATTTGTTGTTCTGCTTAGAAAATCTTTACTAAGGCCTATTATTCAAGTGTATATTTCTTACTCTTTCTTTCAATAATTTCAGAGTTTCGGGTTTAATATTGAGATCTTTGATCCATTTGGAGTTGACTTTTGTGTAAGTAGAGAGGCAACAGTCAATTTTTATTCTTCTACATGTAGATGTCCAGTTTCTCCAACACCACTTGTTGAAGATGCTGTCTTTCCCTCAGTGTGCATGTTCAGCTCCTTTGTCAAAAATTAAGTGGCTGTATGTGTGGGAGTTTATATCTGGGTCCTCTGCTCTGATCCACTGTGGATGTTTCTGTTTTTGTGCCAGTACCAAGCTGTTCTTATTACTATAACTCTATAGTATAGTCTGAAATCTGGTATAGTAATGCCTCCAGCAGTCTTCTTATTGCCCAAAATTATTTTGGCTAATTATGTTTTTTTCTGTTCTTCCATATGAATTTTGAGATTTTTTTTTCCAGTTCTGTGAAGAATTCCATCGGGATTTTATTTATTTTATTTTTATTTTTAATTAATTAATTAATTTTTATATAAATTTTTTAACATTTTTATTATTATTTCCGCTCATATAAACTTAATACGTAGACCAGTTCCCTCCCCCCCTCCTGCTCCCCCCGAACCCCCTGCTGCCCCTCCCTCCCTCCCTCCCCATCTCCCAGTGCCTCCCCCCCAATTCCCAGAGAGTCCTTTATTGTGTATGCCTAACTCTCCTCTGGGCCCTCCTTTCCAATGACGTACAAGGACCCAGTGGCATTTACCTGAACCCTTTCTCATGTTCCCCTTGAGCATAGGAACACTACTGTGGCTGTCAATCCCTTGCCTCCAAGGATCTTGGTGCCTTTAGCCGATGTTAGACTTTGTGAGGTCAATAGTGTGGTGGACATTGTGCAGGGCATGCAAAGTCCTATTATGATTGCTTCAGCCCTAACTAGTGTGGAGACTCTTCAAATCATTGCTCCCCCCATCCTTTTGCTCTTACAATCTTACCGCCCCCTCTTCCGCAAATGTCCCTGAGCTTCAGGATGGGGGGACATTAGGCTGGCTTAGTTCTATGTGGATGATATAGAGTCTCTGAAGTTCTGGATTGTGGTTCGTTGATTTTCTTTTGCAGTTTTGCTGCTCCTGCAATGCCCTTCACTCCATCTTGATGGGCACTGTATGTCACCCCCTGATCAGAGACAAAAAACTGTTAAACTGGAGTCTTGTTATAATAGCACATTCAAGGGTAGATGTAACAAAAGCAGGAAACCTCGGTGAGGGAGGGATCAGTCACCCATTTGCAAAATGATCACTTTTCATCTGCCAGACTATATGCCCTCCCCTTCTGGTGAGATCATACCCCCTCAGTTGTACATGATCAGGAACGAATGTCTGTGAACTTAACCAGGTGTCACATTACTTACTTGCATTCCTTGGAGGCCGATTTTCTCTGCTGTAGCATAGTCCCCTCTCTCCTTGTGTCTGGTGTGGTCCTCCAACCCCATCCCTCCTGTTCACAATCCTTGCAATTACCGTATTACATAGGTTTACTCTTGAGTGTCTCAATGTGGGCTGGGTGAGTTTGGTACTAGGAGCCACCTATTAGGGAGTACATATGGCGCTTAACTTTCTGGGTTTGGGATACTTCACTTAATATAATTGTTTCTAATGACATCCATTGCCCAGCAAATTCCAGTAATTCATCATTTTTGATGGCTGAGTAGTACTCCATTGTATAGATGTACCACAGTTTCCTTATCCACTCGTCAACTGTTGGACATTTAGGTTGATTCCATGACTTTGCTATTGTAAACAGTGCTGCTATGAACATGGTCGTGCTTGTGCTATCGAGGCGAACCTCTGCTGCATGGGGGGTTATTCCCAAAAGTGGAATAGCAGGGCCATATGGCATTTCAATCTTTAATTTCTTTAAGAATCTCCAGACGGCTCACCAGAGTGGCTGTATGAGCCTGCACTCCCACCGGCAATGTAGGAGAGTTCCCCTCTCTCCACATCCTCTCCAGCACTTGTTGTTGTTTGTATTGTGGATTTTTGCCATCCTGACCGGGGTGAGATGATATCTCAGGGAGGTTTTGATTTGCATTTCCCTGATGGCTAAAGAAGTGGAGCATTTTTTAAGATATTTGTTAGACATTTTAATTTCATCCCTGGTAAAATTTCTTTTACGTTCCAGGGCCCATTTCTTAATTGGGCCATTGGTTTCCTTGGTGTTTAATTTTCTAAGTTCTTTGTGCACTCTGGACAGTAGAGCTGTATCAGATAGGTGGTTAGTGAAGATTTTCTCCCATTCTGTGGGTTGCCTTTGAGCTTGTGTGACAATCTCTTTATCTGAACAGAAGCTCTTTAATTTCACAAGATCCCAACTGTTGAGAGTTGGTAGCAGTGACTGTGCCATTGGATGTCTGTTTAGGAACTGTTGGCCTAGCCCAATCAGCTCAAGGGAGTTCCCTATCCGTTCAGTTATGATTTTTATAGTCTCTGGCCTGATATCAAGGTCCTTGATCCATTTGGAATTAAGTCTTGTACATGGTGACATGTACGGGTCCAGCTTTAATCTTCTGCATGTGGAGATCCAGTTTTGCCAGCACCATTTGTTGAAGATGCTGTTCTTTTTCCATTGGATTCTTTGGGCCCCTTTGTCAAAGATCAAATGGCTGTATTTTTGTGGGCTTATATCTGGGTCTTCAACCCTTATTCATTGATCTGTGTGTCTATTTTGGAGCCAGTACCAGGCTGTCTTTATAACTATGGATTTGTAGTATAGACTAAGGTTTGGTATGGTGATACCTCCAGCAGTGTTTTTGTTACTCAGGATTGTCTTTGCTATCCCGGGTCTTTTGTGCCTCCATATGAATTTTGAGATTCTTTGGTCAACTTCTTTAAAGAATTGCTTTGGGATTTTAATTGGTATAGCACTGAATCTGTATATTGCCTTTGGTAGGATGGTCATTTTTACAATGTTGATTCTGCCAATCCAGGAGCATGGGAGGTCTTTCCACCTTCTGATGTCTTCAGCAATTTCTTTCTTTAGGATTTTAAAGTTTTCATTGTAAAGGTCTTTTACCTCCTTGGTTAGGTTTATACCAAGGTATTTCATTTTTTTAGGGGCTACAGTAAATGGGATTGTTTCTCTCAGGGCTTTTTCACTTCTTTCATTCTGGGCATATAGGAAGGCCTCTGATTTTTGCATATTTATTTTGTATCCTGCCACCCTGCTGAACTTCTCCATTAGTTCCAGGAGCTTCCTGGTGGAGTTTTTGGGATCCCTCAGGTATAAGATCATGTCATCTGCAAATAGGGATAGCTTGACTTCTTCCTTGCCGATTTGAATCCCTTTTATGTCCCTTTCTTGTCTTATGGCTTCAGCTAAGACTTCAAGTACAATATTGAATAGAAGTGGTGAGAGTGGACAGCCTTGTCTAGTTCCTGATCGAAGGGGGAATGCTTCCAATTGTTCCCTATTGAGCATAATCCTTGCTGTGGGTTTGTTGTATACAGCTTTTATTATATTGATAAAGGTTCCTTCCATTCCTACTGTCTCTAGCGTTTTGATCATAAAAGGCTGTTGGATCTTGTCAAAGGCTTTTCCTGCATCTATCGAGAGTATCATGTGGTCTTGGACTTTGGACTGGTTTACATGATGAATTACATTTATTGATTTTCGCATGTTGAACCAACCTTGCGTGCCGGGGATGAAGCCTACTTGGTCCCTGTGAATGATCTTTTTGATATGTTGTTGAGAATCTTTGCGTCTGTGTTCATCAGAGAGATCGGCCTATAGTTTTCTTTTTTAAGTGAATCTTTATTAGGTTTTGGGATTAAGACGATATTAGCTTCATAGAAGGTATTTGGTAGTGTTCCTTCCTTTGCTATTTGATGGAATAGTTTAAGGAGTATTGGTGTTATTGACTCCTTAAATGTCTGGTAGAATTCTGTGCTGAATCCATCTGGTCCAGGACATTTTTTGGTGGGAAGATTCGAGATTACTTCTTCAATTTCCTTATATGTTTTAGGGCCATTTAAGTAATTCACAACTTCCTGATCCAATTTAGGTAAGATGTGTTTACTTAGAAATTCATCCATCTCTTGTGTGTTGTCAAACTTCAGAGTATAAGTTTTTGAAATATGATGTTATAATTCTCTGGATTTCTTGGGTATCTGTAGTGATAACTCCATGTTCATTTCTAATTTTGTTAATTTGGGTTTTCTCTCTCTTGCTTTTGGTTAATTTAGCTAGGGGTGTATCAATCTTGTTGATTTTTTCAAAGAACCAGCTTTTTGACTGGTTGATTTTTTATATTGTTTTCTTAGTCTCGATTTCAGATATTTCTCCCCTTATTTTGCTAATCTCCTCTCTTCTACTACTTTTGGGATCAGATTGCTCAAGTTTCTTTAAAGCTTTGAGCTGCATTGTTAAGTTATTTATTTCTGATGTTTCCATTTTTTTGATGTAGGCATTAAGAGCTATGAACTTACCTCTTAGGACAGCTTTCATTGTGTCCCAGAGATTTTGGTAAGTTGTATTTTCATTATCATTCACTTTCAGGAAATCTTGAATTTTTAATTTCTTCCTGAATCCAGTTCTCACTCAGCATCATATTGTTGTTTCCAGGAGTTAGTGTATTTTCTCTTGTTTGATGTGTTGTGGATGTCCAGCTTTAGGCCGTGGTGGTCTGATAGGGCACAGGTTAGAATTTCAACTTTTTTGTATATGTGTAGATTCGTTTTGTGGCCCAGTATGTGATCTATTTTGGAGAAAGTTCCGTGTGCTGCTGAGAAAAATGTGTATTCTTTGGTGCGTGGGTGAAAAGTTCGATAGAGATCGGTAAGGTCCATTTCTTTCAGGGTTTGATTAAGTTCCAAAGTGTCTCTGTTAAGCTTTTGACCTGTTGATCTATCCCATGTTGAGAGGGCGGTGTTGAAGTCCCCAAGAATTATCGTTTGGGGGTTGATTTCTTGCTTTAGGCGCTGTAGGGTTTTCTTAATGAATGTGGAGGGGTCCATATTGGGTGCATAAATGTTCAGTATTGTAAAGTCTTCCTGGTGAATTTTTACCTGTGACTAAAATGTAGTATCCATCTGTGTCTCTTATGATTTTCTTTGGTTTGAAGTCCACTTTGTCTGAAAGCATAATTGCTACCCATGCCTGTTTCCTAGTTCCATTAGCTTGCAAGATTTTGGACCAGCCTTTCATTCTTAGGATGTGCCTATCTTTTGTGGTGAGATGAGTTTCCTGAAGGCAGCAGATTGTTGGATTGTGGTTTTTAATCCAAGTTTGTAATCTGTATCTCTTAATCGGCGAGTTAATACCATTGACATTTAATGTTATAATGGAGAAATTATTTTTAATTCTGGACATTTTTTATTTTTAGTAGATTTTGTAAGCATGTTGTTTGATATTAATGTTTTGGTGGTATTATACTTCCCTTCTGTCCTCCTGGATACGCTTGTTCTTTTCTTCAAGCTTGAGTATCATTTCTAGGATTTTTTGAAGGCCTGGTTTGGTAGACATGTATCCCTTCAAGTTGTCTTTGTGCTGGAAAACTTTTCTTTCTCCCTCAATCATGACAGATAGTTTTGCCGGGTATATCAGTCTGGGTTGGCATTTTTGCTCATTTAAGACTTGAAGTATGTCTCTCCAAGCTCTTCTTGCTTTTACTGTTTCCATTGAGTAGTCATTTGTTATTCTAATAGTTTACCTTTAAAAGTGAGTTGCTTTTTTTCTCTTGAAGCTCTCAGCACCTTTTCTTTGTCTTGAATGTGGAGTGTTTTGACTATTATTTGCCGTGGCAATTTTCTATTTTGGTCATATCTGTTTGGAGTGCAAAATGCCTCTTGTGTTTGGATAGGCCCCTCATTCTTTAGTTGTGGGAAGTTTTCATTTATGATGAATTGAAATATTTCCTCCGGTGTGGTATTTTGGGATTCTTGTTCTGGTATCCCATGAATGTGCATGTTAGGCTTCTTCAGGGTGTCCCATATCTCTTGAATGTTCCTCTCAAGTATCTTTCTGGCTTTAACAATCTTTTCCATTGAGCTGGTTAATTCTCCACTGGCTTCAAGATCTGAAATTCTATTTTCTGCCTCATTTGTTCTGCTGATAATACTCTCTGTTGAGTTTTGGGTTGAAGATAACTTGTCTTTTAGTTCAATTTTAAACTCTGCCTGAGACTGTTTTAACTGCTCTATACCTATTTTTGTTTCTTGAACTGTTTTTCTCAACTCCTCCAAGTGCCTGTTGTGTTCCTGTTCAAAGTGGTTGATACGGTTGTTTAACTCTTCTCGGATTTCCTCTTTCATAGTATTAAACATGGTAATGATCATACTCTGAAAGTTGTTATGTTGGGTCTGGCTTTCATGGCTATTTTCTGTGGATTTGTTCTGGTCAGAATCCCTCATTATGGGACTGATTCTTTCGGCAGGAGATTGGTCTTCTTGGGTTTTGTTTTTCGTGGATCTGCACTTTGACTTGTACATTGTTGTTTTGTTTTTTAGGACCTTTCAGTTTCTGTGTGTTTTTCACTGAATCGACGTAGTTGGTATTATTACACTTGCCAGTTATTACTAGTGCTTGTCTTGGATTGGATTGGATGTTTGTGTATTGTTATTGTTATATCCTAGATGAGGCTACTAGGCTGTTACTACGTCAGTTAAGTCAGGTTATGTTACCAGGGGGTGAATATTAGTTTGGTAGTGCACTTTTACGATTTAGTATCTTGGTGAAATGTGGGGGTGAGTGGTGTACTCCCTGGAGTTGTATGTTGTGGGGTGGCTGTATGAGAAAGTTGATCTACAGCATTGATACTTTAAAGGATCAGTAAGGTGAAAAAAAGTTTACTTATCTTTGAGCTGGATGAGAAGAAACTCGCCCACGTGATATAATGATTGTAGTGGAGTCCAGATGTATGGCCTGTGTTCCCTTTGTTCCTTAGAATTTTGCTTGAGTTTCCTTTGGGCTCTATTGAATTCTGAGTAGCAGTGTGTCTTCCGAGGACCACGTACGTAGGTCCCCGGTGGGCCAGAGAGGCAGAGAGTTTGATGTTGATGGCAGAATTCTTCACCTGCGACCTGGGGGGGCGGGGGCGGGAGGGTGCGAGGGGCTGGGGTCCAGGGCGGGGCCCTGGGGGCAAAGCCGTTGGCCGCGCGGTGCGGTGCTGCTGGCCGGGCGGCTCCCGGGTGGGGGGCGGGGCTGGGCTGGGCTCTTTCGCTCGCTGGCTCAATGGCAGAATTCTTCACCTGGGACCTAGGGGGATGGTGAGGCGCACGGGGCGGTAGGATGCGAGGGGCTTGGGTCCGGGGCGGGGCCCAGGCTAAGCCGCAGTCGGCCTGGGTGCTCGCCGCCAGGATGTGTGGGGCTCTGGGGTGGTTGGGGGCTGGGCTGGGCTCTCTCTCTCACTCACCTTGGGCAGCGGGCGGCGGGCTGGGGGCGGGGCGGCGCGGAGGGGGCTGGGGCTGTCCGGGCCGGGGCGCAGGCCAAGCCGGAGTCGGCCTGGGTGCTCTCCGCCGGGACTCCATCAGGATTTTAATGAAGTTACATTGAATGTGTATATTGCCTCGGGTAGGATGGTCATTTTCACAATATCGATCCTACCAATCCATGAGCACGGAAGGTCTTTCCACTTTCTAGTATCTTCTTTAATTTCTTTCAACAGTGTTTTGCAGTTTCCATTATACAGGCCTTTTATTTCCACCACTGTAATTTTTACATGGGATCTAGGATTTGAATTCCGGTCCTTCTGCTTGTAAGGTAGACTCCTAATCCCTGAGCCATCTCTCCAGCCCAATGATAATTAAAATTGAGATATATGGGCTGGGTGGTGCTTCAATCTATAAAGTGCTTACCATGCAATCTTGAGGATATGAGTTTGGATCTCCAACATCCACGTAAAATCTGGATACAGCAATGTGTGTCTATTTGACTAGGAGGGTTACAGAGACATGCGGATCCCTGAAACTCAGTCTAGGTGAGTAGGTGGGCTCCAGGTTCAATGAAGAGACCCTGCTTCAAAAAATAAGGTGGATACGATTTGCCCACTAGTGGCCTGTTAACACCCTGGTGAGTGCCCAAGCAACAGTTAATGCAGGCATCCTGGATGGGACCAAGTGAATCACATACCCAGGGAGAAGTGGGAGAAGGAGGAAAACTGGTAGGAGGAAAGGGTGGGTGGAGTGGGATGGGATGAGGGTGAGGATACTGAGTGGGTAATGAAAATATACAAATACATTGTTAATGATAATCAAAAATAAAACAGGCAAAATCGAAAGCATAATGTGAAGAAAGGCTGAAGGGGACATCTGATGGTGATCTCTGACCTCCTTTCATTCATACACACATATGTGCACAGGCATCTACCCACAAAAATGAATACATGTGTATATACAGACAAAATTGAAAAATTGAAATTTATTGATATTTTGTCATCACAATATTTAAATTTTTACATGATTCATACATACACTAAGTAGAATGTTATGCTCATGTATATGACACTGTGCATTAGGTTTATAAAAATAATTCAGAGATAAGATCAGAGGATGCTATGACATGGATGTTTGACTATGGTTTCACTTATTTTCTCATGGTAAGGATCAGCAGTTGGCTGTAGAGATCAATTTTTCTCTCAGCCAGATACATGCACATATAAGCACTCTGTGTTCAAATATGTGTTCTGTTGCATTTAAGGGATTACTGGCACTCTTGTTTTTAATTAATTCAATTGCTATTACATCTTGCAATAAGCACTATAGAGGAGCAGGCTTTTAAAGAGATTAGAAGATAAAGATATATTTGAATTAGTTCTAAAGAGAATCTGTTCTATTTCAGACCATCTATTTCAAAGAAGTAATCAAAGCTGTAAATGGTATAGTTAAATCTGAGTACCACATTGTGAATTCATAGACTCTGACAATACAACTTTTAACTATTTTGTACTTTTTCATCATAATTTTACAATATATCACTTTTGATGGATGGTATAGATCAATGATCAAATAACGCAGAACATCTCAGTTTTATAATCACCCCAAACTTTATGAATAACCTTTTGTAATAACAAACAAATATCATTATGTAAAAAAATTTGATTTTAAGAGAAAATCATGTGCCCGCATCGAGTGAAATGAGATCCAAATGCAGGCCTCAGTTTTCCCAGTGATTATCAGCAATGGCATTGAGTCTCTCTGTCAGCTCTGCCTCTGTCCCTTTCTCTCATTCCTCTCTATCTCTGTCTCTCTGTGTATCTAACTGATCCTTTCTCTGTCGAGCTCTGACTAATGTGGTCTGAATAATCTAACCTCACGCTATGTTTCCCTAGCTGTTTTACTAAGCAAAGCCTCTTGCTTTGAGCTCTTGCACTTACAGGATCTGACTTATCACAGCCTCAGTCACATACATACATCCTCATCAAGCTGTCTAAGGGAGACAACATGCAAACATCTGCCTTCAATGCTGTTAATTATGCTGATGACCCATAGTCCTCCTTGCTCCTGCCCAAGCTGGGGGAAGGTCCCTATTAGAGTTTATTATCATTGAACTTAACTTTACTTACAATGTTTATTTCAAATAAGCATTTTCTATTATTATCTTTATATTTGTAGAATTACCTTCGGAGAAATGACCCAGCTAATTTAACCCTTTGAATTGTATATATTGAATGAGAGCATTGTAAACACTAGCAAGCAGAGAGGTTTGCTCCGTATTTGTTCACATGCCGCTGTATGTTCTACACCTCAGGACACCAGAAGCATGGGAATTAATGGGGTGATCAGCTCATGTTGCTTAGGGACAACATCTCTAAGCCATACACTTGTTCATCATAATTACTTGTGCATTACGTCCTAGTAAGTCAGTGCACAAAGGAAACAATTGGAAGCAGATTTGGGAGAACGATGCCATGTGCTGCAATACAGGGCTCAAGAATCCCTTAATAGAGCTTGTCCATCACAGTGCCGTTAAGCTTTGGGTTGGGTGATTCTTTGTTATGGAAGGAAAAGGGAGGAAAATATACAGAGAAGAAGGAGGGAAGAATGAATGAACAAAGGAAGGAATGAAAGAAGGAAGGGAGGAAAGAAGGAACCTGAAAGAAAAGAAGGAAAAGGGAAGAGAAAGAAGGGAAATAAAAGGAAGGGAGAGGAAGTGAAGGCAGGCAGGCAGGAAGGAAGGAGGATGTGGCAAAGCATAAAAGCTCAAAGCTCATTGGTTGCCATCTGTTAGATGGATTAATTCAAACTAGTATTGAATTATGATTTTTCAGAATTTGGTAATGACAACAAAACAGTCTCTAAGATGGTCACTATTCCCTTGGGAAGTAAAGTTTTTTTAAAAACATATTTCTGTGTTTCCCCACCTACTTATTTGGGCATGTGAAGCAGCTACCGAAAGAATTTAAAAAATTGTGATTGGGGAAAGTGCGTGGGCCATTTTCCTACAGAGAATGGGAAGAGTGTATGACTAATTCTGATTACTCAGGAGAAGCCATTCCTCTGAGTAACTCATGATAAAGTCCTTCAGTCTCCACAGGAAACTTTCAATGCCTTTTCCTTCTTAACTTTTCCCCCTTTGTCTACTTAAATTCACTTTTTCTCCCCATGTCCCTCATGCCAATAACGTGTCATATTTCTTTTATTTTAAATCTCTGACCATTGCTTTGGAGATTTTTGTGTTCTAAGAACTGAAATACACATTTCTTGTTTGCATATGCAAGATGGAATCCTCTGGAAGCTTTCAAAGGATGGAAGGGACAGCCGTGATGGGGAGAGGTCAGAGGTTGGGCAGCTGGCAATGCAATAGTAGCAGCTGGGTGAGCTAGAGCACCGAGGCACGGTGCCCTGGGCTGGGAGGTGGCTGTGTGGCTTCCTGCAGCTTGAAACTCTACCCCCAGTGCAGAAGGCAGAGCATGAAGTGTAAAAAACTTGTAAAACTCAAAGGCTCTGGAAACTTGCACAACTTTCTAAGCCCCTCGCTGAAACTATGGAAGCAATCACTATAGAAATTCCCTAGAACTGCCTGAAACATGCACAGGGAACCCTGGGGAAGTGCCAGTGATGCTCCTTTTAGAAAGATCACCTGCGCTTGGGAGTGCTTCTTCATGATGCGGCTGTCTGTGAGCCGATACCCTATGGGTAATCCCTCCCCACACACCTGGAACTAATCTTGTGGTTCACTGAGCAGGATGGTAGAATCATGTCTTGGCTGGTAGGTGCCCTCTCTATCTGGGGTGCAGAAGCCCATGTCTCCCCAAGTCATCTGCAGAGCTAAGGCATGGGCACCTTCATGCTTGTATTTTGGGCTTAAGCCCAGATATTCTTGTTTAATAATGTGTGTATTTCTTCCATCAAATAATGGGCTTCATCGCGACATTTCCATCCATGTATACAATATAATTTCATTGTATCTCCCTCCCCCCTCCCATGGTCTCCCAGTTAGTTTTCTCCTATTTCAAATCCTCTTTTTTGAAAATATAGATTTCTCACATGAAAGAAGATATGTTGGCATGTTTGTTTTTCTGAATTTGGCTCATTTTGCTTATCACAATCCAATCCAATGCATTTTTTTTCCTGAAAAGGATATGTTTGTGCTTCTTTGTGGAGGACGATATTCTACTGCTCCATTGCGGTGCAGCTAAGCTTATTCTATAACTTGGATATTGTAGGGCAGATGAGAGTTAGTCTCGGGTGCAGGCTTCTCTAACATATGCTGACTTTGATTTCTCGGGAATATTCCCTGGAGTGAGGAGTGGTATAGAAACACCATAGATGACCATTCTAATTTATTTTTCATAAATGTGTGTGTGTGTGTGTGTGTGTGTGTGTGTGTGTGTGTGTGTGTGTGTGTATCAAAGGGCACTGTGTGTCCTCCAAGGGTGACTTTGGGAATCATCCTGGATTGCTTCTACCTCCTTCTTGCTTTGCTCTGGGATTTTCTAGCTTCCCCACCAAAGCTGGAAGTGCAGGCCACTGCTATTTCTGCCTGGTGTTTTTTTTTTTTTTTTTTTTTTTTTAACTTGGTGGCACCTGGGATCTGAACTCAGGACATTCTGCTTGTGAGGCAGAGTCTTAACCCCTGAGCTACCTCTCCAGCTTCTTCAAAAATGTTTTATATATTTACTTATGAGATGGACATGGGGGGAAGAGAACAACTTTCAGAATACAGTTCTCTTCTTCCACCATGCAGGCTCTAGGTAGCAAACTCGAGTCACCAAGGTTGAGCACAGGCATCTCTACCTGAAGTGCCTTCTCTGCAGTTCCTGCTTATAGATTTTTAAGCAAGTTTGGAGAAGCTTCAGCTTAACTGAGTTTTGAACATAAAGCTGCATCTTGCCCATCTTTTCCCAAGGATTCCTGTCTCCAGTTCACTGTTTCTGTCAATACACTGTCATCCTTATTACATCATGGCAACAATGTGTTCACAGAGGTCTAGTTGATGCTCATGCAATGGACAGCAGAGGCAAAGCCCACTTCCCACATAGCTGTTGAATTCTGAAGCAAACTGATCCACACTGCACATTTGAAGGAGCCAGGAAGCTGCTTTGAAATGTCCGAAGTTTTGCATTTTCTCTCTCGTTTTATTAGACCGAATAAAGTAAAGAGGATTCCATCCTCTCATGGAAATGCTAGCCTTTGTCATTCTCTTCAATATCCATTATATAATAATGTGCAATCATGGAGCAATTTTTCCCACATCATAAGTTTCTCTGAAAATGCCCTTTATGTGTTCACCCCAAAAATGAAATACTGGGTCCTTGCTTATTATTTGTCTTTCTGTATGTTGGAGATTCATCTTGTCTTTTCTTTTTCACAACAGTGAATTTGTCTCCTTTTTTATTGTTATCCCAAAGTTAATTTCTCATATCCTTTGTCCCTGAAATGAATAATTCTTCCCTGAAGCCCCCAGGAATGTGGGGTTGTACATCGTTCCCCGTACTGAATTTCCTTTAGTCCCAGCCTCTTGAAATTAAATTTTTCTTTTCTGCTTTTTTTCTATTCTCAGGTAATATTTCTTCACTTTGCTTCTCCTGCTCCCCAAACGGATGACTTTTAAACTTTTTCCCCTCTTTCCTGATAACTAACCACTCGACTTGAGTGCCGACTGTGACAATTTTCTCTAGTTTCTCATTGTGACTCGTGTAAGAAGTTACCCTTGGTGACTGATTCTGGTTGGACTATTCCTAGCCCTGCTAAGAGTAGATGATTGTCTAGCTAATAAACATGACACTTTCTTAAGTCAAAAGCATCTCTGTGACCACAATAGATCCCAGACTTGTGAGAGGTTACCAAAGAGTTGTAATGATTGGTTGGAGGAGAATAAAGATTAGTGCAATACCAAAGACCAAAATCTAATGGCTCTCTGGGAGATTTCTTCCATATTTCTACCTTTCTTCTTGCATGCATGATTGTGTCTGGTTAGGGCAACTCTCCTTATTGGCTTTATGACAAATATTAATTTCATTTCTATGACAAATATTTATTCCTTCATCAAATGCTTATTAGGATCTTTACCATGCCAGACATTTGAGTTTCAAGATACACGGTAAGGGCAAAGATCTGAACCAACTCTTTAGCAAGCAATAGTCTAGCTAGGGAAACAAGTCTTGAAACTCACAGAGCATCAATGTACTGAGTCAAGGAAAGCATCTTGATACTCCCCTGTGGGGAGGGGCACTTACTTTTATCCCATGATGGTTGTCATTTCTCTTCATTTCTCACCATGGGCAGGATAGAAGAGCAAAGAGCAAATGAGGCAGAAGAGAAGTTTGGCCCTTGAGAAGCCAACTATTTTGACTTTGAAAATGCAAAGAATGAGAGCCATAAACCAAGCAAGCAGGAAGTCTCTAGAAGCTGAAAACAACCACTTGAAAAGGCAGTGGAATTTGCACATTATCGTGGGCCAGGGACTTTAAGTACTTCACTTGCCTTTATGTGTGTTGGTGTGTATTAGGGTATGTGATCATGTGGGTACCAGGCACACTGTGTGTGGAGCCCTTGGGCGTGGTCTTTCAGGTGCTGGTCACCTTTATTTCTTTGGGGTCTTTCATTGGCCTGGAGCTCTGGATAGGCAAAGCTGTCTTAGACTTACCTGTCTGTACCTCCCCAGTACCAGGACTGCGATCATCTATCCCTAAACACCGCTCATCATTTGCAATGTTTATCTGTCCTGTGGGCCCTCTGATAGCTAGCAACCATTTTTATTCACTCAACATATGTAGAAACTGAGTCTCATGATGACAAAATGCCATTGTGCAAATATATATTAGAACCAAAGTCAAATCCAGGTGTCGCGGGACCTGTACCATATTTCTTTTGACCCAGATTTAATTCCCTTTACTGCGATATAATAGCCCCTTCTCATTTCTAGCAGGGGGCTTCTCTCTGTAGTTAATTTAGTGACTGTCTCCTCAGCCATTAATGTGCACTTGGTGAACTGCAACAGACAAGCGCTTCTTACTTTTCACTTACACAGTTACCTGGGAGACCAGCGTCACGATGTCTTGGCCACCACTCATTCTCCCAGATGACTTTGGAGTAAATACTTACTGACTGAGTGAATAGGGGATGAGTCAGTGGTAGGGCCTCCTCTCCTGCTTTGGAAGAGCTTTACCATCCCAATCTGTCCAATACAATCTAATTTAATGTTATACAAAATAAAGTGCTAGGAGAGCAATAAACACAGAGAGAGAAGAAGGAATCAATGATCTAGATCTCAAGCTTACCCATAAGAAGCCCTTTAGGGTGTAGAAATACATATCAAATATATATCAAGTTCACTTAATAATAGATCTTTGTAGGTATGAAGAATGAGGTACCAAAGGAAGTTCACGCCCTGACTACAAGACTTTTGGTATCCTTGCACTTTTGGTCAGAATATTCTCTTGCTCTGTGCATTGGAAGATGTTGAGCTGCCTCTCCAGCCTCTCTCTCTGGGGTTCTCACTCTCAAAGGTGATGATAAAAATATATCCAGCACCATCAAAGTTCCTCTTGGACTCAAACAGCCCTACTTTTAATGTAGAACCACTGGCTAGAGAGCTTAATGTGCACTTCAATATGCCAATGGAGATATAGATGAGTCATAATGTGCATTTAGGTATGTCAGTGGAAATATATATATGAGTAATAATGTGGGAACAGAGACTGAGTGTCATCATTATCAGAAAGAAAGTTGGTGCTGGGTATGGTGGTACCCATTGGTAATCCTGGCGCTCAGGCACCTGAAACAGGAGGGACCACACATCCCAGGCCACTCTTGTCTACTACACTGAAAGAGAGAAAGGCTTGTATCAATGAGAAGCGAGTTTTTCCAGGAGGAACTAAGAATTTCACCATACACGTTGACAGCTTAGTTCTGATTTCTAAAGGGAATAAGTTCTGACATTGATTCCAAAGCAGCAGCACTTGAGAACATGTTGTGTCTACATGGGGCTGATTTCGTCACCCTACTCTTGGGCATTATCCTTTGATAACAGGACACATGTGTGCAAAAGCTTGTGGGCAGCCTTCATGAACATGGATAGCATGGCAGGAGATGCCAGGCATCAATGATAGCATGAACGTGCATCTCAGCTGTGACTGTAAGCATACGAGCACATCTAGACACCATGCGTGTTTGTGGCTGGTCAAGTAGTGAGTATAAATGGAACGCTCTCCTGTTCTTGGGCAGCTGTTGGATTCTGTCTCCTCGTGTGCATGTCCATTCAATAAGTGCAGTTCAGCTCCCAAGCCATCAGGAGTCTGCTCCACAAACACATCCGGGCCACAGGATTAAACACAGTTTGGCACCTCAAGGAAGAGACATGGCTCCAGCATGTGGTAAACTAGTTCTGAGCTCTTGGGCTTCTACTTTACAGTTTGTGGTAATGTACACATTATTTTAGCTTTATGCATATCACTTTTCTTAGCATCCAATGGAGATATTGGTAGCAATCCCACGTTAGGGTTGATGTTTGAGTTTAGACCTTAAGTGTCTCTCAGAATACTTTAAGCAGAGACTTGTTCTTATAGTTGCTACCACTGTGAAGCGCAGGAGCATTAAGAGAGGGCAGGTAGCGAAAAGAATCTTCAAAGGAACAGAGGTGGTTGAGGCCTCTTCTTGTTACACTCCGTATCCACGCCCTGAGCGTGTTTCCTCAACCACGTGCTCCCAGAGGCAAGACCTGAAGCAGTGGGGCCCATTGACTGGACATAGTCTTTTGTTTTCCATTGCTGTAGCAAAATATTTGGCAAGAACTAAAGGAGAGAAAGAGTGCCTTGGGCTCATGATTCCAGAAGTTTTAAACTTCTTTGGTCCCATACATTTGAACAATGGTACAGGTGCTGTGTGGGTAAAGACGTTTTTTATCGAGCACAGGAAATGCGAAAGGGAGTTCAGGAAACAGTCAGGACTAGATATAGTCAGTTCTGTACCCCATGACTTAATTCCCATACCTGAGCCCACCTCCTCCCTTAACCATTTCATAGGCCTATCATCATATGATGAGCCCATGAAGGGATTAATCTACTCTTTGGTCAGAACCCATATGGTCTGGTTGTCTTAGACATGCTCAGCCAGACACCATCTAGAAATCTCTCAGACCACTACTTTAAATCAAGTTAATCATTGCAGCCTGATACCTTAAAAACTGTTGTTGATCTAACCTTTTTCCTTTATTATTTGATCATCTCGGGTATTGTTATGGTAACTGAAACTGACTAACTTAATTATTAACATGGGGAGATGAACTAGCTAAGTTTATTGCACTTGTACCTTTCTTTTGCTTGGTAAAGTTAGAACTGTGAGTTTTATTTTATTTTATTTTATTTTATTTTATTTTATTTTATTTTATTTTATTTTATTTTATTTTATTTGTGTGTGTGTGTGTGTGAGAGAGAGAGAGAGAGAGAGACAGACAGAGAGAGAGAGAGAGAGAGAGAATCAGAGAGCACTGTATTTGCCTGTAGAGGTCCAAGACTGACTTCGGGAATCATCCTGGATTGCTCTACTGCCTTTGGTTTTGCTCTGGGGTTTCCCAGGCTCTGCCTTCCAAGCCAGAAATGCAGGCCTCCACCATTTCTACCAAGTATTTTTATGTGGGTTCTGGGATCCAAACTCAGGCCTGCTTGCGAGTCCTCTCTTTACTCTAGAACTGTGAATTTTAGACTAGAAAATAGGTGCTATCTTGCTTCACATGACTGAAATAAAATAAGCAAATCTCCCTTAAAAATATGTAGTCCAGCCAGACATGGCAGTGCATGTCTGAAATCCCAGCATTTGAGAGGTGAAGGCAAGAGGATCAGGAGTTCGAGGCCAGCTTGGACCATGTAGTGAGGATGAAGGAATGATACACACTGATAGGGGAGAGAAAATCATGCACAGGAAGCAAAGGCGTCCCACAGAAGCATCTTTGGTACTAGCTTGGCATCAGGTCAAGCAATTACTGGTACACTATTTCCCACTCAACAAGTGTGTTAGCTGTGTTATTTAGACAACTTTGGTTAGCTAGTGTTTCACAGTCTTTACTTTCTCCTGGAATAACCTAGATCATCTGCTTTATCTTACAGGGCAACTAAGGAGACAGAGTGGCTAGACTAAAGGGTGAACTGAGGAAATCTGAGTTTCAGATAAACAATAGCTTTCTGTCATCATATGGCTGCTGTTAATATTTGGGATGCATTCATAGCAAACATTTACTTCTTATTTATCTGCACTTCAAACTTTCCTGGGTATTCCGTACTTTATTTAGGAGCTCAGAGAAGATTCTGAAATAAGGAGATGATGTTTATGGCAGCTCGAGTTCCACCTGCAACTCAGATGGTGCCTCACCTAGCACCCAGTAAGCATTGGGTTAAGACCCCTGGGACCACAGAAAGCAGTATCATCCTAGAACTGGGGAACTAGAGTCAGAAGGACCAGAAGTTTAAGATCAACCTTGGTTATAGAGTGAGTTCCAGGCCACCTGGGTTATAAACTGCTTTGTCAGAAAGAACGACCAATGGAAAAATAAATAAAAATACAAAAAATCAGAAGGGTGAGGCCCATGGGAATTCTGGGCATTGCACAGAAATGTATGTTAGTGTTACAAGCTCATCCGCTCTCTCCATAGCCAGCCTGGACTATCTTGTCTCCAGAAGGGCATTCAGGTTGCCAGAGCATCAGTCTTGGTTTCTTTAGGAAGACATTGGTACACTCTTTGGAAGCTGATTTTACTTTGGCCTTATTTTAAATCTGAATTGAACTTCTCTGGCCTCTTTGTCATTCATCAGGAGCATCTTAGGACTCTGTCACTTTAAAATGAATCCTAAGATGGGCCCTAAACAGGAAATCTTACCCCTCCCATCAACATTGTTGGAAGAGAGGGGAGTAAGAATGAAAGAGACAGACAGTGCGGAGAGGTGCAGCCGGATAGAACCTTGTAGACGTGGCTGGGCTGCTGTACCCATGAGCTCACTGAAGCCATGTCTATTGTCACATGATCTACACTAGAATTAATCTGTTAGCTGCTAACTGTGCAGATAAGGGGTAGGGAGATAGCGCAGGGGGGAGGGGAGGAGCCATGGAGCACCACACTGTTTGCGAAAGAGCTGTGATCTCCTTTGGGCCAGAGGGCAAGAGGAAAGCACATAATGTGGGTGAATCATTTTTCTGTATTAAGGCAGCAGGTTCCATAAGGAGAGGTTTGGCATGCTTTACACATTCAGAGTAATAAAGAGGTAGAAGAGATGGCAGATATCAATGGAGGCCTGTGACGGATGCCAGCCCCACTCCTCTGCAGTTTTTTTGGGTCTCTGTGAGTGATACAGAAATGTGTGCTGTGATGAAGGCCTGTCGTGTCATGTCAAGGATCTGTCACCTACAGCTCAGAGTGGAAGGCTTGAGGCTTAGGAACATGTGTATGGGAGGCAATCTATATGTAGAGGTAGGCATTGAATCCAAGTGTCTCAGAGAAGTCTTTGGTCTTGGTATAGTCAGTTTCTCTGGGTTCCCAGCCACACGTGTTACGGGAGAAACCCAGGTCAGCTATGAGGAAGTGGTGTACCACTGTCAAGCTGTCTTTGGTACATTGCAGTTGGGAGAAATTTCCTTCTCCAAACAGCATTTCAAATACAGGCAGTTGCTTGACTGGCTAAAGAGGGAAGGAGGGTAATAGAGATGGAGATGTGGGGAAGTATGGTATGTGGGGCGAAAGGGCTGGGGGAGGTCTAGTGAAGCAATTAAACTGAACTTGACTCAAGGTTCATCTGTAGGTTTCAGATAGACCACTCGCCATCTTTCATTTCTTACAGGACGAGGCTCACCCCACTGATCGCAGCAGGTTTACACTCGAGTCAAAGCTGTGTTTCCAAACTGGATTTTTATGAATCAAAACCTTGAAACATGGACTGGCCTTAGTTGGAGGCAAAGACCCCTCCAGTGCTGGATATTGAGTGTTTTTCTCGTGAACGTGACTCTTAAACTCTCCCTTGTGAGTTTACACTTTAGAGTTCCACTCCATAGAGAAGCCCGCCATGAAAGCAGAGACAGTGGGCAGGTGGTGGTAGGTCTGTGGGCTGCTGGGTTTTGACTGTATGTGTATTCTCCTGTGGGAGGAAATGTGGGCACATGACATTTGAAAGTAAATATCACTTTCCAATGTCTTAAAAATATTTCTTTATTGTGTATGTATGTGTCTGTGTGTGAGTGTGTATGTGCAATTGGACTTCATGTGGAGATCAGAGGGCAATGTACAGAAATCACTTTCTCTTTTCACCACCTAGTGTCCAGTGACTGAACTTGGGTTGCCAATCTTAAGGGTGATGGTCTTTACACTCTGAACCATCTCACTGTTCCTCAATTTTTAAAAAAAAATATTTTTAGTAGATAAGCCTTAGCAAACATTATCTTAAACTTGTGATTGTTTGTTGTCCACTGTTTTTTTTTCCTCCAAAGCAGATGATAAATTGCTTTCATAGTTTGTGGCTATCCCAGGCACAGACAGACAGACAGACAGACAGACACATACATACACACACGTGCACACATACATACATACAGAGAGAGAAAGAAGGAAGAAATCAACCTAGAAACCATGCATGCCCTGTATGCTTTATTACATCAACTTCTTCATGTGCATCTACCTCAGGTTGTGTGTATGTGTTGATGACATCATACCCATTGTCTTATCGTTTGAAATGATTGTTTTAACCAGTGTTTCATGGTAGGGTTTGGTTTTCTGTAAAGAATAGTGCAGGGAAGATGCCAGAGGAGCTTCTCTGGATTCTGTCCTTTCCATTCTTTAGAAAACATTTCATAAAAGAGATGTGATTATATCAGAAGTGACATGTAAATGACTTAATAATTCCTGTTGGTTAATACAAGTCCCTGGAGAGACTGTGCTATTGCTGTATTGTATTGCATCGTACTGTACTGCACTATATTGTATCATATTGTATTGTATTGTATTTATGAAACCATCTGTTTTCTTTTGAACCATTTGAAAAGCTCTGGAAATGACAATCATCTTTCCATGCTAAATTTTTTGTTTTAAACTATTTGTTCACTGTGAATTTGAAGACGATGAGAAGAAAAGCAGAACAGGTATGAAGCTCTGTGGGTCACAAGTCTGGCTTGGATGGTTCACTTGGTCCCCCAATACCAGGATCAAGGTGTTAGGGGTGTGTGATTACATCTGGATGTTCTGGGGACACACATAATTCCAATGCCTTTCAAATGATCAGTAGAGCTTAGCCTTTACTTGTGGCTCCAAAGTCTGTTTCCTTGCTGGCTATGGTTGAAGCTGTTTTCGGCTTCCAGAAACTTCCTGTGTTGCTTGGCTTATCCTTTTAATTTTCAAAGTGAAGACATGTTGGTTTTTTAAGGACCAAATTTTCCTTCTGCCTCATCTGCTTTTTGCTCTTCAACCCTATCTGTCTGTCTTCCCTCTCTGCCTTGCATAATCTCATTAAACCACATTATGACCTAGCATACTCTATGCAAATCTGTGTGAGCAGTTACCAAATGTCATTTACAAACCTCTTTGGAATATCAGTGTCTCTTGAACAGTTTTCAAAGGGTGCGAGCATGAAATCTCACAGGCAGTTTTAGCTTCATAATCCATGGCTGCAGTAGACACCTGAGTCAAGCAACTTGGGGGAGAAGGGCTTTTATTCAGCTCACAGTTTCAGGTCACGGTCCATCATCCAGGACAGGCATAGCAGCTTCAGAAGCTGAGGGAACCAGTCACATCACAAACACAGCAAGAGCAAAGGGTGGGAGCTCATACTGCGTGCTTGCCAGCCTGCTGCCAGCCTGCCTGCTGCCCGGCCTGCCTGCTGCCCGGCCTGCCTGCTGCCCAGCCTGCCTGATGCCCGGCCTGCCTGTCTGCTGATGCTTGAGCAGCTCTCAACACCCAGAGCAAGGTCCTTCCCATTCTGGTCTGTCTGGATCTTCCCGCATCAATTATGCAGTTGAGACAGTCTCCCACAAGGTGTATCCAGGCTGGCTTCAAGTGTCAGGGTGATAACTGATGTTAAGCATCATACATACATACATGCATCCATCTATTATATTTTTTGCATGTGTAAGTGTTAGTGTATGTGTGTGTGTGTGTGTGCAATGTATGTACAAGAGGGCACTATGCATTCCTGCGGAGGTTCAAAGTGACTTTGGGAATCATCCTGGATTGTTCTATCTCCTTGTTGCTTTGCTCTGGATTTGCCCAAGGCTCCACCCAACAGACTTGGAATCGAGGTCACCACCATGTCTACCTGGCATTTTTACATGGAATCCGGGGATCTGAACTCAAGTCCTTTTGCTTGTGAGACAAAGAATTAACCCTTGAACTATCTCTCCAGCCTTGACAATGTTAAAATTTTTAAATTCTTAGATCAGAATGTGTCTGTTTAAATGAATGGGATGGAAATCATCCTCTGGGAGAAGTATTTTTTGCCACCAGCACTAGAGAAACACAACGTTGTAGCTCGTTTCTTTTATTGCGGTAAGACAATACTAGACAACAACTTAAGAGAAGAAGGGAGATTTATTTGTAATCCACTATGGTGGGAATTACATAGCAGAAGACATGGCTGGAGGCAGAAGGAGGAGGTCGGTTCGGGCTGTGGCAGCCATCAGCTGGCAGAAAGAGCAAAAGTAAAATAAGGAAGAAAGACCACATACTAACTTCAAGCTTCCCCTTGTATGGATAGATCGCCTAAAGGTGCTCCAACCTTCCCAAATATTGTCACAAGCTAAGGATTTAAACACATGAGCCTGTGAGGAACAACTCACATTCAAACCAGGACACATAAGTAGCAGATACATGTTTATTGTCTCCACTAAAACTAAAAATGTATATTGAGCACCCTCCGTGAGTCAAACTCTGTTCTAAGAACTGTGTGACTTTAAAACTGGTTCTTTTCTCTGATGTCATTTCTAATGTGGGAAGGAGAAGATGGGCAGGGAAATAATCCTTAAACCAGTGCATTTATATCATGTCTGAAGGCCATGTACATTATACACCAGAAATTGAACATTTGTCAGGACTTGGGAGTTCTAGGATAGGAGATATGGGAACTGTCGATTAAAGATAAATCAAGAGGAAAGACTTCACTGGGAAAGTGGATACTTCAACATAGACCTGAGAGAGAGAGGAAGGAGGACAAGTCAGTATCCAGAGAAAAAGCATTCAGATGGAGCCAGCTATTCCTATAGCTGACTATTCCTATAGCCATGTAGGGTTTGTCCATTAAAAAAATGGGGTTTTTAAATACTGAGAGTATTATGGGAGGATCTCATAAGGTATATTGTGGAAATAACAGTGGAATTCTAGCCCAAAGAGTTGGAATGTTTTTTGTGGGACATGGAAATACACATTTCGTTTGCAATGCATCGGCATGTGTATTCAAATAAATTCCCACTTCTCTGGGAAGAACTAACAAATAGAGTTGTGTAGGCAACATCTGCTCTCTGCACAAATATATTCAACATTCAAGTCACTTCTGTAGATTCTCCAGGAAATCCCCTCTTTCAAAGTAGCTAAACGACAAGGGAGAAAAATACTAGAATTTCTCTTCCCTTGGTTGTAAACAAACATACTCCCGCTCATTGTGGAAATGAATAGCTTCATAGATGGGTCTTTGCAATTTGATTCATGTCCACTCATTGTGGAGAAGGTGGATGGATGAAGAGGAAAGCCCACAGGAGAGGAAAGATGCTGAGGCTAGTGGAATCTGTGACTCATGCATCTGAGAAACATATGGGCACAGGAAGCGAGGGATGGTACTCTTCTTAGAATGTTGTAAAGCAATGCTCTCAGAGTGACATAAAGCAATGATCTCAGAATGCTGTAAAGCAATATTCTTAGAGTGCTGTAAAGAAACCCTGGAAAGACAGTATCTGCCTGCAGTTCTCTTTTGAGAATGGAGAATTAGCTCGCTGTGGGATGCCACAATTCCCTCTTTATGTTCTCTTGCATCCCTGTTACATACAAAGGCTTCAGGCGTGTAGCTGGCCATTGGATAGGGAACATCATGTTAGGGTGGTGAGATAAGAAGGGACTCATCCATTTGCAATTATCGGTTGAGTTCTGTTTGGATAGGGATTCACTGGCTTGTAGACCTGCGTGCAGAAGTCCCATATTTTGGAATTCATATATCCACAAAACATTTAGGGCAGTGATAGTAACACTTTCATTTATACCCTTTGGGTCAGGACCCAGTGACTTGGATTTCAAATCTGTATTTTAGAAAACCATGTGTCCACCTACAAACAGAGATGCTTGTGATGTAAGATGGGTGGGCCATGGCTCCTAGGGGAAGGAATCAGTGGAGTTTCTAGAAAGTTCCCTCAGCCTCTAGTGAAAGTCCTTCATGTACTGGAGGCTTGGAGCATACAGTTGCACTTGTCTAGTTTGTGCAAGCAATAAGGTTTATGCTGAAAGTAGTCGGTTATAGAGGTGATACGCATTAACACTCTAGATTCCAATGAAACCCTAGACTTAGAGACTTAAATAACTTCCCCTGATATAAATCTTTCCTTGTGTGGCCCTGAGGTTCTTGCTTAGAGATGAAGTGTGCAGTGGATGATGACCTAAGCATAGAGCTGACCTCTGTAGCTCACTCAGCCAGATACACTTTTGCTTCATCACTCTGCCAAAGTTTAGACAGACTAAAAAATAGTTACTAAGTACCAGGGACAGCCACCTGCTATATGTGCCTTGTGTGCATTTCAATACAGTGATCTGTTTTGCAACATATAAATGTAGGGATGCTCTTGTATTATCTCCATTATATAAAGGAGAGAATTAATATACTTTGAGAGATTAAGCATTTTGCCTTCTCACACTTTGTGGTTAAAAGCACCTGGTTAAAGCAATGGAAGTCTCTGGATACATGTTCTCTAAACTCTTTTATGGGTTCTGGAAGCCTATCATTCACCCTGGAGATGAACAATGACTCGGGTGTAGGTATGTCTCATTTTGAAAGGGAGATCACTTGCAGATTAAAATGATCAGTGGTGACTCCTCCTTGATCCATTAATTTAGAACTTACACACATGACCTGCTCTGCTCAAAGCAACATGTCAGTGTGAAACATTTAAACCAGAACTTCAAAAGCCTCCTTGAGACATAATCAATTTAAACAATTCAAAGACACTTATTCCTATGTGCATGTGCACCCACTGTTTTGGAAGACCCACCATATGTTGCACAAGCATGTTACACAGTGTAATATCCCAGGTGTAATTAGATGGGAGGTGCAGTAGGACCAGAGAGCAGAGGGTGATTGGGAATGTAAAGTGCCATTGTCTTTCATTTCTTAGAGGACTATCATTAAGTGAAAGTTCCATATAGTTTGTGTCAAGAATGATAGAAAAAAGTATCCATTGGTATGATTTTGTCATAGCATCTGAAGAGATAAATTCATTTCTGCTAGTAAAATAGGATGCATGACACTTTTCAATTCTTTTTCACTTGATGTGCTCCAAGACCAATTTCATTATAGGGCTCTTCTCTCCACTTTTCTCTCCTTCTCTCTGTGTGTGTATATGTATGTGTGTATGTTCATGTGTTAGGCCCACAGTATTTTCATCACTTTTTCTTAACATGTACCAATTTTTATTGCAATCTTTGGAAATTCTAAAATTTTAGCACAAGTTTAGACCAAGGGAATTATTGTTACATCTCTCTCTCTCTCTCTCTCTGTATGTATGTATGTGTTATGTAGGTCACAGGACAACCAGTATTGATTCTCACCTTCTGTTTTCTTTTGAAACAGACTGCCTTTGTTGTTCATATGTCATAGGCCAAACTAGTTGGTCCACGAGCTTCTAGGTTTCACCTGTTTTTGGCTCCCACACCAAGAATTGATACTTTTAGTTGCTTTTATTATCTTGAGAGCATTAACTAAGTGAGGCTATAATTCAATTGTGGTGTTTATGCGTTTCTTAATTCAACATAGGAATCTGGGTTAGCTGTGAATGGAAGTGCTGTGGAAGATAATTCATCAGAGTAGAGGTGCGGAAGTGTAGCTTTCACAACAGTGTTATGCTAAGGCCCTGTGACCATCCACCCTGTGGATGGTTGGTTAGAACTGTCTACAGTCCCAAGGTGTAGAGCACTGTGAGACGATAGACAGTTGTCAGTCAGGTGGATGTGTATGATTTGTGTGTAATAGGGTTCGTTCTTTGTTTTACATTTTCGGGTGAGACAGAATCTCACGCTAGCTTTGAACTTGTGATTGGGAGTAGGATTGCAGGTCTAAGCTGCCACACCCAACTTAGCACTCATTCTTTCCACAGTCATACCCACAGGTCAGTTAGGAACAGATGTCCCGACCTTACGTTGCATCTTTTTTTTTTTTTTCTTTTTTTTTTTTAAAAATTTAATTATACATTTTAAAATTTTTTACCAGTTCCCTCCCTCCCCCCTCCCCTTCCCCCAGTGTCTCCCCCCAATTCCCAGAGAGTCCTTTTGTGTGCGCCTAACTCTCCACTGGGTTCCTCTCTCCGATGACATATAAGGACCCAGTGGCATTTCCATAAGCCCTTTCTCTTGTTCCCCTTAAGCATAAGATTACTACTATGGCTGTCAATCCCTTGCCTCCAGGGTCTCGGTGCCTTAACAGATGCTAGACTTTATGAGGGCAACAGTGCGCTGGACATTGCGCAGGGCATGCAAAGTTCCATTATGATTGCTTTGGCCCCAACTATTGTTGAGAATCTTGCAAATCGTTGCTCCTCCCATCCTTTTGCTCTTACAATCTTACCGCCCCCTCTTCCGCAAATGTCCCTGAGCTCCAGGATGGGGAGAGATTAGGCTGTCCTAGTTCTATGTGATTGATATAGAGTCTCTGAAGTTCTGGATTGTGGTTTGTTGATTTTCTTTTGCAGTTTTGCTGCTCCTGCAATTCCCTTCACTCCATTCTGCTGGGCACTGTATGTCACCCCCTGGCCAGAGACAAAAAGCTGTTAAACTGGAGTCTTGTTGTAATAGCACATTCAAGGGTAGATGTAATAAGAGTAGGAAACCTCACTGAGGGCGGGGTCCATTACCCATTTGCAAAATGATTACTTTTTATCTGCTAGACTATATGCCCTCCCCTTCTGGTGAGATCAGGAAAGAACGTCTGTGAACTTAACCAGGTTTCTCATTACTTACTTGCAGACCTTGATGGAGGCCTATTTTCTCTGCTGTAACATGGTCTCCTCTCTCCTTGTTTCTGGTGTGGCCCTCCTAACCCATCTCTCTTGTTCATAATCCTTGCAATTACTGTGTTACATAGGTTTACTTTTGAGTGTCCCAATGTGGGCTGGGCGAGTTTGGTACTAGGAGCCACCTATTAGGGAGTACATACGGCGCATTGGACTTCTTACGTTGCATCTTTATTGTGAACATGATGTCTGCGATAACGGACCATTGATTTGCCTATGCCGGAGTGCGCCAGTTGTTAAAGTCAGAAAAAGTGCTCTTCCTTCTTTAGATGGCATGGGAGATAAAGATTCAGCGCCAGTATGTACGTATCATCATCCATTTACATTATCTGTTGAAGAATTGGTTTCTTGAACAAATGCTAAGTTCCTGGTTATAGCCTTACAATATCTAATAGTAAACATACATTTTCTCATAATATCTTAAAGTTATAAATATTTTAATAAAACCAGAATAATCTTTACATGAACTCCACAGTAAACTACATATATTGTTTTTTCTTACAATATTGTTTCAATGAGATATGGGCTAGTAAGTTTCCATAGCCCGATTATAAAAAATTAATAACCAGAAATATAAAAATGAACACACGTGAATCTCATCAAAATGACCAGCTTGGAAAACACTGTACAGGAAGCCAATAGGAGAAAGCCAAGAGAAGTCACCCGGTCTTCTTTTTAAGACTTCACAAATTTGCTTCAAAGCTACACCTACCCTTTTGAGGACTTACTTGGCATTTTCCCAGGTTATAAGAAAGTGGGTTAATAAAGCTGCAGGGAAATTGAACTTGTCAGCATGTTGAGTGCATTTGTCTCTCTGATGATAACAAATGATGTTGGTAGAATGGTTGATCACCCAGACATGATTTGATAATTTACAAGTGAGTTATTTGAATGTGCATTGCAGCTTTTATTTACTTCCTCTATTTGCTACCAAAATTAAAACTTTTCAAAGAACAAATCAAGTGTGTGTGTGTGTGTGTGTGTGTGTGTGTGTGTGTGTGTGTGTTTTATCATTTTTTCTTCAAATTTGGAGGTACGGGGTAAGATTGTATTTGTAATTCTTTCATTGTGAAGTTTGAATTTTTGCTGCAGTGGATTTATTTACTTTCAGCATTCGTGATTTACTACATCTTGATTTGACAAATTGTGACATATTTTATTGACTATTACATTTTGCCATTTTATGACTTTAGATCACATGTTATGGCAAGACATTTAGAGTCAGAAGTCGTAGGTAAATTTGAGAAAAATTTAACTTTTAAATATTTTTATTTATTTTGGAGAGAGATGGTCATGATTGCCACAGTGTCCATGTGAAGAGTCTGTGGGGATTGAACTTAGGTTATCAGGCTTGCGTGTAGTCACCTTTATCCATTAGGGATCTCACTGGACTCAAGGTACACATTCAAAAAGTATGTTGGAAAAAGCTTACATTTTGCCTTGATGCTAATGAAAAACCAAAGTGTCTGTGCTCCACAGGAGGATTACGAGGCATGCACGGTGTGTGGCAGGATCATGGACAAGTCGTACATTCATGATCCTAGATGCTGAGAATCCCAGCTAATTAGACTCATTTTGATGACTTGAGACCCATTCTGATGTGTGATCAGAAGCCAGCCACAGGGCAATAAATCTTCAGATTGTGGAAAGTCACACAAGCTGCTACTAGAGACTGGGCTTCGAACCCAGGATGCTGGTGTGCGCACAAGTCCCTTTAGCTGCAAGCTGCACTTACGCTTCACCCGTGTGGCTCTCATATACATTACGAGGTTCTCCAGCTGGATGTGTATTATTATTTTAAATAAAGGAAGGCAGGCTTTGTTACAACGTGTAAATATGAGGAGCAGATAAATGAATTGCCTGGTGTGTTTTTTCCTGCTAAGATATGTTCTAAGACTTTATGTTTTAAGACGTTAAGGAACAAAATTTAATTTCCTCAGCTGAGAGGCACATGTGGAATCATGTATCAGAGCTCAGGCGCAGTCAATTTCCTGTCGCTACCACATGAATTACTTGCTTCCTGTTAGTACTTCACGTGTGTTAACAACCATTAAGTGCTGCAGTTTGTAATTACAGCATCTGCGGAGAAAGCCAAATGCGAGGTGTGGAGCAGAAAAGAACTGGAGAAGGTCTGCGGATGAGTCCTTTGAGCTGCTGCATGCTGGGGCTAATCCACCCCTGGAGAACGGAACAGAAATCTCTAAAAGCTACACTGGGGTTGTTAACGAGAAGGCAGAGCTACTGGCTGGTTGCTGGCTGTCCAGTCCACGGCTTCTGAGAGAGATGGAGCCTTCTCATGCTGAATGTCCCGAGATCAGACACACAGAAGGCACCAAAGGCATTGTCCAGGAAGTTGTGACTTCAAAGGTCAGAATAACCCAAATACAGAACCATCTAAGTGAATCAGAGAGTGAGCGCACAAGGAAAGGAGGAATGTCCGTGCAAGATAGAATATTATTCAGCTTTCCATAGGATGGTGAGACGCTGCAGGACCTTAAGAACCTTGCTCCAAGGGAGACAAGCACAAAGCCATGAAGCAGCTAAACTAGTCGAAAGCATTTAATCAAAGGGGAGACTGTTGAGCGCCTCATCTATACAACAAAGGAATGGGCAGATGACCATCAGCTAGAGTAAAGTTTCAGTTAGGCAAGATGGATACGTGCTGTAGGGCTGCTTGGACCACTGTGGGCACACCACTTGGATGTGTTTGAGATTCGAAAATCTGCCAAGGACCTGGGAAAATGCTTGGTCAGTAAAGTGTTTGTCTAACAAATATGAGGATTTGAGTTTAATCCCAAATATGGTGGCACAAGTATGCAATCCTAGAGACAGATGGATGATTTGGGGCTCACTGGACTGTAAGCCCGGCCTACTTGGCAAGCACCAGGCCAGTGACAGGCCCGATCTGGAAAAGGGAAGATATGTGTCACCTGATGAATGACACTCAAGGTACACATGAAGTGGTCTTCTGGCCTGGACATATGTGAGCACGTGCACCAGCACACATACATGCACCCTCCTGTACACACTCATGCATACATATGCACACACACACCCATATACACATATACATACACAAACACATACACACATATGCACACACACAATACACAATACACACATAACCATATATATATGCATACACAACCATGTAACATATGCACATACAAGCATACTACACATGCACACACAAAACCATACAGGTACATATATATGCATGTATGTTGTACATGTGTACACACACATATACACACATCACACATATATGCAGACATATTACACACTTTACATATGCACATACATCATAAATGTGAATATACACATCACATACAGATGTATACTACACACATGTGCACAGATATATACACAAATATACCACACATGGAGGCACACATGTCACAGACATATACACATACATCACAGATATCACACAAATATAAATACACATATGGACACACTTAGATACATATATACACATATAATAATGATCTGATAGTCTGAAGATGGTAGAATTCATGTCATATTCTTACCACAATAAAACTGAATTTATAAAATAAGGCAAAAACTGTCAGATCCCTCCATATTGTGCCCTCTACTAAGGAGCTAAAGTATGAAAAGTCTAAGAAATACAGGTGGAGATTTAGCATATGAAAACATGACTTCTGGCAGGGAAAACAGTGGGAAGGGACAGTTTTCCCCCCCAATGTGAGCTAATACTTCACTAACACAAATTACCTGCTGTAGAAATGTAGATGCGCGTGCTATTAAGCTGGATTTGATATGACCTTAGCTGACAAAACAAACATCTCTGCTATGAGAGTCTTGAGGAAATGGGAACTAAATGCGCATTGAAGAGAACAAGTTTCAAAAAAATTGTGAATTGAGCTTTCTGAAGAGTACTTAGCACTTGGAATTTGAAAATACCAGTTTTCAGAAACTTCCCTCTTGGGTCTCTCTCCTGTCTCCTTTCAGTTTCTCCAGCTCTTACAAATTAATTTTGCTTTCACATAATGTTCCTATTTCCATATCTGATTGACATTGGGTCAGCTTTTAACATCTACTACACTCTGGATGCTTCTAGGATGACGCTATTGTACTCTAAACGTCTGTTCAAACCTCGCCTGGGAGGATTGTGGCTATTTGGGCCCATGGAGGGTATCAGCTAGCACCCAGGTGGGCTGTGGCGTATCCCTGAACCGGCCCTGGACAATGAGCTAGAACCTCAAGGTAGTTGCTGCGCACAGGAAGGGGAGACCCTGGCAGCTGGGGGTTGCTAAGGGGCTGGACGTGTTTGGATTTATCAGAAGGGCATAGCTGGGGACTGGCAGCTTCATTGAACCCAAGCCAGCCCTCTGCTGGGGAGGTTGAGATGTGAGAATCAGTGCATTGCTTTCAGCCTTGTGCCCACTGAGCTGGTTCAGCCTTGTGCCCACTGAGTTGCTCATTGCGCCTTGGGGTGGAGAGGATTCAGTCACGGACACTCCTTCGAGACTCCAAGTGACCCCCTTGCCTCTCTTTAAGGGAAGCCGGGAAATATTCTCGTGCCACTTTCCAGGACCAGCTTCTTCTTGTCTCCTTCAGAAAAGAGTAGGAGTGAAATATGTGTGGAGCAACACACATACAACACACATGTGCCTCACACATACATGTGTATCTCTATACACACACATACAAAAATACAGACATACATGAGTTGATTCATGCAGTTTGAGAGATCCCCAAGCTAATTATCTGCAACTTGGAGACCCCCGGAAATAACTGATTGTGTTTGAACCAGGAGGGAATCTATGTGCAAAATTTCCCTTCTGTGTGTTATGCTTGTGCAAAGCTGTCCCTGGATGGAATGAGACCTCCCCAGGGGATGAGAAGTATGGTCTATCTCTGTTGCTATACCAAAACCCCTAAGGGAAACAACTTAAAGGAGCGAAACTTATTTTGATCTCAGTTTTGGAGGTTTTAGTCTAAGGGTGGTCAGACCTACTGCTTGGGCCTGCGTGAAGCAGAATATCATGGTGACCACAGTGTACAGCAGGGTGGAGTTAAGTGAGAGAAGGCAAGGGGTCAAAGCAGAGAGTCTAAGACGTGTGCCCTGCGGCTCCCACCCAGACTCATTTCCTAATGTATTCACCATCTCCTAATCGTGCCATCTGGCGGAGATCAAACATTCAACTCACAACCTTTGGGAAACACCCTAGATCCAAAGTGTATACAGAGTGATCTTCATGATTCAAAACCTGGTAACATAGCTCATTTTAGCTAGTTAAAAAAAAACAAAGAAACCTACAAAGAAACATCTAGTACATAGGTTGGTCAAATATCTAGGTGATATAGCCAAACCAAGTTGACATATTGCATTAACCATCATAGAAAATGTATTTTAAATATTAGTATTCTTTACATGGAACCAATATATGCATATATAGAATACATAGTCCATATGCAATGTATTAAAATATCAATCCTACATTTTATATTCTATTGTATATATAGAGTAAGTTGGTATATATATGTATGTTGGTACATGTATATTATATAATATGAAAGTGTACATTCATATATGCATATTCTATGATGTCTTACATATCTAATATAATAGAGAGAAAATATATGCATATGTAAGGGGATAGATAATATAAAGTATATAACAGCTAGGTAGATAGATAGAAAAATAGATAACTAGATAGATAGGCAGGTAAATAGATGATCGAAAGACTCTAAGCATAAAGTGAGCATTTCTGCACAGTGGCTACTGCCAGTTGATCTACCAGTTCTCCTCTTGGTCTTGGTTTTCTATTTTTCTCCATTTGGGGAGTTTATTATCCTTTACCTTATGAAAGGCCTTTCTGCCCCATTCGCAGGTATCCCTGGATGCCCTTTGTTTGGTGGTGACCTGCGAGAATGGTTTCTTCTGCCTGAAGCCAGCTTCTCACCTGGTTTGCCTAAGCTTCATGAAATGCAGCTGAGTTCCTTCCTTCCGGGGAGCAGAGCAGGTTATTTTAGCTGGGGGTCTTTGTCATCTTGTCATCCATGGTAAGGATCACACCTCCCTTTCTGCTGATGGGACGTGCTGCTGTAGGCAGTTTCAGAGGGCAGAGGTGGCACAGTGGATCAGTGGTAACAACGGTTTCCTGGCAGTTAGGAGAGCTGTGGTCTGTGTGTTCAAGTCCCGCCTGCTCCTGTAATGAAATGCTAACTCTCAAGGCCATAGCTCCAGGAGATGATGCTCCTGAGAGATGATTAGGTCATGAGGCCTCAATGGACAGGAAGGAGACTCCAGAGAGCTGCCTCTCCCTCTACTGTGAGACCCCACTGAAAGACCCTAAATCAGAGTTTCCAATGTAGTTGACCCATATTGGAACTTAAGATCTTTCTCTCTGTGGCATCTGTGAACGATGAAGGTGAGACTGTGATGGACACTGTCTGTCTGAGCACCTCGACAGTGGACTGACTGCTCAGCTGACGGCGATGCACTTTGTCTTTGAAGCCCAAGTGGACTAAGAGCTAAAAGTACAAGTCTTAGGGCAGGGAGATGGACTGCAGTATCAAGTGATGTTGTATAAGTGCAAGGACCGGGGTTCAAATCCCTGGTACACAGTGAAACCCCAGAGGGCATGATTCTACAGAGACTGTGTATAATCACGGCAGCCAGGAGCAGCCGGCAAGTGAGACTACCCACGTGAGTGAGCTTCAGGCGTAGGTGGGATTTGGGGTCTTTCAGGCACTCTGATGCCATTTCAAATAGAAAAATCTGCTCTACATATAGAACTGGACTCCTTTGTTCATTCTTGACTCGGTTGATCTTTTGTTCCATCTGCTCTTTTAGAGAAGCACCTCCATTCTCCCTCGCCTACCCCCCTCCTCTTCCCTTTCTCCTCTCCTGGTTCCAATGTTCATCTCACTCGCTGCTGAACATCTTACGGTATTTTTCTGTATGGATTAATTTCCCGCCATGATCCCCAGTTCCTGATCACAGACTTAAAGATTTTTTTTCAAACTGTAGCCTTGATGTTGATTTCTTTGGTTACTTTTACTTTTTTGCCCATTTTACATTTTAATTTTTCAGATTTGCCCTCATATTTACTTTCCAATCTTCAGTTCATTCTCTCTCCTTTGCATCTTTCACTTCCTTCTCTTTCACTCAGTCCACATTTTCCCCATGTTCTTTTTTTAAATGTATTTCATTTTTTGGCTCTTGACAAGTAATGAGTCTGGAAATTTGGGAACAGAAGACGCCATGTTACAGCTGCAAGTGACTAACATTACCCAGCATGGCCCCGGGACACTTCTCGCTATTAAAAACTCACAGGTGGGCTGGAGAGATGGCTCAGGGGCTAAGACTGCCTTGCAAGCAGAAGGTCCTGACTTCGGATCCCAGGTCCCACATAAAAATGCCAGGTGGAAACGGCATCGGCCTGCACATCCAACCTTGGTGACGGAACGTGGAAAGCAAGAAGGAGGGAGAAACAATCCAGGATGATTCCTGAAGTCACCCTTGGTCCTCCACAGGGACACACAGTGTCCTCCCCCACTCTTTCACACATACACAGACAGTGAATGAAAACAAACAAAAAACTCACAGGCAAATGCTCTACAGGAGCAAGGCCAGGATGAGATTCTCTCACCTTTTCTTCTCCTGGTCTTCCCCTGGTTGGATTTGTCCAACAGTGGTCCAAGTCAATAGCACATGCTCATTTCCAGTGCATGTGATACTTTCTGCTCCGCTCAGCCAAATGGACCTAGAGAAATGATGGCATCTCTGTCACCCACATAAGACAGGACTTGACCCCGGACCATTGACTTAAACCTCATGTCAAATGCCCTGCAGTCTTATGGGGGAAACTTGAGTGGCACCTCAAAGAATTAACATATGCGTGCATTTTTAGATCCAAAAGTCCTAGAATTAAGCATTCCTATGTGGAAAATGAACCAAGAACCCACTCAGCCAGTCTTTGCAAGCGAGAACTTGTATAGGTCTTTGTTGACACAAGAGCAAATGAAGACAAAATTAAAGGGTCATGTGCTGCTAAACAGTTGCTTAAAATAGACCAAGAGTAGGTGCTAAATGCTAGAGGAGGTTGTTGAGCAAGGGATTGAGCAGGGTCTCTGAGAACAGAATCAGCCAGCTGGGTGACCGTCTGCAGGGGGCAGGAAGTATGTGTCTGGGTAACTACTGCATGACCTGTGGTGAGTTAATTTAGCTTACCTGTGGGCAAGATTGGGATAATAGCATAATCATCATAAAGATAAAATGAGTCCTAATATGAATAACAATTAGCAGGATACTAACAAGCACAGAAGCTCTGTAAACATGTTGTCAAATTATTATAATTACATAACTTTCATTTTTGTAGCTACATTCCAATATCTCCTTAAAACTTATGAGCTGTCCTCTATTCTTAAAAAATGCTTATTTTCAGCCACAATGCTTTAATAGATTTCAACATTGTATTTTATATTTATTGGAAAATATTTTGATTTCTCTGAACAAAGCCTTTTAATAGTCCATTAACTATAAATGTAACTTTTTAATTTATTTGACTGTGTTACAAAGGACCATGTATTTATAGAAGTAACGGCTTAGAGTTTCCAGTGTATATTTGTGCACACACACACTTGCACACACGTGTGCATGCATACATTCATATACATGTGTGCACACACATGCATGCACCCTCCCCCACACACAAATTGCACACGATGGGATTCACTTATTTTACCTTATAAATGCTGATCTAAGAAACACATGGAGTGGGGATCCAGAGAAATTTTTCCTGTGGATTTTCCATGCAGTCTGAGCAGAGTCACACACATTTGTGTTAGGGAATAATTCATTTTATGAATAAGAGATTCAGGATGAGTTATGGACAGATGCACAGCATAGGTGTGTGGGTGCGTAGCCACCCTTGGAGAAGTAAGAACAAGGGATGAGTGCTTCTTAGGTTGTGGGGTGGGCATCCAAAGAGCAAGCTGGCCAACTGATTCAGTCCTATCCATGAACTCTAGATTTGATTAGAGACCCTGTCTCAAAAGATTAAGATGGAGGCGTGTTGTAGATGATCTCATTCTTCTATGAACACATGCATATACATGTACCTGCACACACAGGCACACCTGCACATATGAAAAACACACATGCATATGTGCACTCATCTTCCTTCATAGTAAGAAAATGGAAAAAAGAGGACTTGGCCTTCTTGCTTGGACCTACTGAAAATAGAAGTAAAATAATTCCTGATGAGAGAGAGAGTGTGTGTATGAGTGTGTGGGACATGTGCACATGCCACAGCACAAGTTTGGAGGTCAGAGAACAGCTTTTAAAAGTTTCTCTCTTCTACCTTGTCTCTTTTACCTGCTAAGTTATCTCGTCAGTCCAACTTAAAGACAATTTCTTTGGCAAGGTTTGATACATGATTTTCAAAATTCTCAAAAAGAATCAAAAGAAGGTTAAGGAGATGGATCAATATAGAAACACACACACACACATATACAATCAAGAGATTCCATAAATACTGGCTTTGGAAACAATATACTTGGAGTCTTTTTTATTTATTCTTCTCACAATTTCATATACACACATATATATGTAATCATATAATGTATTTTTATCATTTGCTCCCACTGTCCTCTTATCCTTCTCCCATTTGTCCCAGGCATTTTCTTTTTCTCAAGAAGTTTTGGAGAACTGGGGACCCGGCAGGTTTGGGACCAAAGTACCTTGGCTGCAGTTCTGGAGGGATGCACCAACCTGAGGCTGAGGGAAGAGGTGCTTCACTGTGGTGATTCTGCACGGGTTTTGAGGGCTGGAAAGGAGGATGGAAAACAGTTTAATTTCTTGTGCCAACAACAAGCAGTTGGCGACAGGCGGCCGCCTGGAGTGCATTGAAAAGGAATCAGTAGTGAATTCCCTGCTTAGAGAAAGCGGTAATCAATTAATTATGCCCCACATTGAGAGTCGGATGGGCAATTCTCCAGCCTCCACACAGCAGCCATCTCAGGCTGGTAAGTGAGCAGAGAAGAAAAAAGGCTCCTACATTCAGTGCTGAAATCCCACTTCTGATACTCGGTGGATTTTGGGTATGAACTCCAAGAGCTGGAATGCCAGGTTCTCAGTACATGTGTGCAGTGTGTGTGTGTGCGTGTGTGTGTGCATGTGTGTGTTTGCACAGTGTCATACAAGTGAGTGTGTGCAAGTATTTATAGCATATGCATATGGACATGTGTGCAAGTATGTAGCATATGCATATGGACATGTGTATGTGGGGGGTACATGTACCTATGCATGTACCTGTAAAAAGATAGATAACGATGTCAGGTGTCTTCCTCTATCATGTTTTTATTTTATTTGTTTATTCTCCAAAATACTTTTTCCTTTTTAAAATTTTTCTACTTTTACAAGAATATTGGGTATTCATCCCAGCTTTCCTCCACATCCTCCCTCCCCTCTGAAGAGAGGTAACTTGGTATTCCAGCTTAGTTTTTAAATTTTATTTAGTGTATGTGTGTGCACACGTGTATACATTTGTGAGCAAGCATGCATACACCACACATACGTGGCGGTCAGAGACCAGCATGCGGAAATTGGTTCTCTCCATCTATCATATGGTCTCTGGGGACCAGTCTCCCATGACCAGGCTTGGCGGCAAGCGACTTTATCTCCTAACGCACATCCACCTTCCTTTTTAAAGACAGGGTCTCTCACTGAACCAGGGTTCATCACTTCGGCTGTGGTTGCTGGCTAGCGAGCTATTCTCTGCCTCCGCAGAGCTGGGGGGGGGGAAGCCTCCTCCCACCCCTGCCTTTTCAAGTGGAGGCAGGGGCTCCCACTCCAGTGCTCATGATTCTGCAGCAAGCACTTGATGCACTCAACCATCTCTTTAGCTCTCCTCAGTAGTTTTGTGAGCTACATCGTCCAATGCACACATGGTTGTGATCTTCAATTCTGAGCCACACAAGTCTCAGTGCAAAGATACAGAGTACTTTCATTTTGCATCAACACAATTCCTTATTCAGCCAGTACTCTATGATTTTTTATTATATATTTGTTAACTACCCACAGATGAAATATGGTATGTCAAGAACTAGCCTTGCAGTCAATAATGAGCAAAACAGATGTCTGTTCTTAAAGGGTTGGCATCAATCTGTGAAGGCTGGCATTGTGGTAAGTCTTATGGGGTCAAGAGAATAATGGTGGGCCTTGCCTGCAGAATAAGATTTGGAGGAATGACTGTTGAGAAAAGGCTTGCAACTTAAGATTAAGGAATGGATTCAAGTTGCGAGTCCTGAAGTTTGCCTTTCAAACAAATGACCTTGCCTGTCCAAATGAGAGGGAAGGGATGGGCTTGTGGAGATTACTGTGCTGTTTGGATGGATGTCCATGGTGGGAAGGGGGGAATGTAAGTGTGAAGCAGTGGAGAAAGGAAGACTTGGGTTTTCCTGAATTCAGACATCATCCTCCACACTAGAATGAGCTTCGGGAGCCACAGGGATCCAATAGGGTCTGTGTGGGGGTTGTATTGTGTTGGCTTGATGTTTTTCCGAGTCATGCTGGATGCTGGGAAAATACCAGGTCATGTAGAGGAAATTGCTCAAGACCCAAGGGGCAGTGTTGGGTGAGCAGTCTAGCACCCAGACCCAGGTATGTCTACTCTTTCCAGTGCATGGTGAAAGATTCACAGAAGCCACCCTTTAGATAAAGAATGGACTCTTGGGCTTGCAACAGGTCACATCAGCTCCCTTGGGAGGCACAGAGGAGTATCTAGTTAAACAGCACCCATCCTGCTCCTTCTCCAAACTGACCTACCTTGCTACCCGTAGGAATGGATCTGTTGTTTTTGTCCCCTGCCCTCGTTTGAAAAATCCCAGCTTATACTTTCTTTCATCCCCTTGTCTTAGTTCTGTCTTCTATGTCGCCGTGATAAATTCATCACCGAAACAAGTTAGGGAACAGGATATACATACAGGCTCATGATTTCAGGTTATAGTGCATGATGATGGCAGAATTCACACCAGCATCAGGAATGGAGGGAACTGTCCACACCACATCCCCTGGAATTGCTGAGAGAGGGGCACACTTTTAAGCTTGCCGGTCTGCCAACTTGGCAGCTAACTCTCCATCTCACCCACCTACCCAGGGAATGGTCCTACTCACTGTGGACTGGGTCTCCCCATATCAATTTAGATAATTTCCCACAGGCCTGCTCAGGACTTAGCTTCACTAGTTAATTCTTCACAAGGGTACCAAAAGGCTCAGTTCTCAACCTCTTTTCCAAACTGAGAATAGTCAGGAGGGACTTGAGCTGCCTTTCCTGTCTTTCAGAAGGAGATGCTAAAGATGAGTTGGGGACAAATTGTTTCAGTGAGTTAAAAATACCAAGCAGTGACCTTCATGTAGGACAACCTAATGATCTCCGGCCCTGTAGATTCCCAGCGGGATGGTTGGAGTCTGGGTTGGCATAACCGGCGGATAATCACCAGAGCTGAGAGAGGCTCCCATGAGCTCCAAGTGTGACTTCCATGGTCAGCTTCAGCATGACCCTCCTTCTGGAGGCTGAGGTGTACCCTTCGACCTTCTTGTTGCCCCCCACCTTCACCCTCTGGCAGGTACACAAGTGAACGTCTTAGAATACCCACGGAAGCCATTCTTGAGTGAAATAGGAAGATACCCTTCAAGCCACATCCCTGGGCAGTGTTTGGCATCCTTACATCAATGGAGCTTAATAACATGGTCCCATTTTGTTCAGGGCGCATTACGTTAATTAAATCAGCAAGAAGCTATTGGGCGGCTAAATTGCAATCATTCGGTCTTTGATCAAGACATAGGCTTTCCCAAGTAAGCTGGTTAGAGAACGGGGCTTTTGTTGTTCGCATCGCCAGCAGCAAGAAAAATCCATTTTTCCCCCAACCCAGAGATGTTTAAATACATCTTAATTGTGCTGATTACTCTGGGAGCGCTATTCTCAAGACTTGGCTTTGTTGAAAGGCCAGAGCCCTTCTCCGGAGGAGCTGCAGCCAGCTCTGATTGATGGGATTTTAGGTTTCATTAACTAGTTGTTTTCTGTCCCTTTTGAGCTCCTGAGTAGTGCAGATGCATCAGAAAATGGGCAAGATGCTATTTTGGGGGGAGGGGATCCTCCCCCCCAGGATCCCCTGTTCACCACAGTAAGGGCTGGTCGGAAGAGCTGATGTTGCCTTCTAGACTTTGTGGGACAGTGCTGCTTGCGAGGCATTTCATTATGGGTCCCTTCGTAGGTGGAGAAAGAGCAAGCTCCCTCAGGCTTCATTTATGAGGGGAACCATCCTGTGTACAGAGGTGCAGCCAGCCCCATGATCTGACCCCCCCACCACCTCCACCCCTGCCAGACCTCACTTCTGACTCTGTAGCTACAGTCTCTGTAATGAATTGTCAACATGCCAGTGTGGGTGGAGGCCATGTTCAGACCCTAGAGACACCTGGTCACACTCCCCTGGGATCAGGGCTCCCTGCATTTCGTCTCCCACATCTTGCTTTTGTCATTCAATGACCCCAGACCTTTCAGGCATCACGCACCCCTGAACCCTATGTGCTAAGGAATCTCCTATGGTGACTCGAGTGTCCTGTTTTCCTGATCACGATCTAGTTTTGGCTTGCATGACCACTAAAGGAAAAGCTCTTTATTTATTCACAGTCTCCTGAATCCCACTTTCTAGCCATTGCTGCTGCAGCCCCACTTTATGTTGATGCCAGTATTTCAATGCACCATGACCTACAAACCACCCACTGATGGGTGGTCCATTATTAACCCATTCAATCTTGGCTTCTTTTCTTACCCTTCTGAGACCTCTATACATCAAATTTCATGTTTTCCTTGTCACACACATAGAAAAAAAATCCCTACTGTGGATTCCAACTCTTGACTTTTTATTTGTGTGCGCACATAGGAGGCATCACTTAAGTGTGTATACCCATGGAGACCTAAGGGCGACACTAGGAATCATCCCGGATATCTCTGCCTCTGTATTTCTTTGCTCTAGGGTATCCCAGGCTCTGTCTTCCAGGGCTGGAAGTGCAGCCCTACACAATTTCTGCCTGACATTTTTGTATGGGATCTGGGGATCTGAACTCAGGTCTCTTTAGGCTGCCAATGCAAAGGCTTTAAGCCCTGAGCCATCTCTTTAGCCCACTCTTGCCTAATCCCATCTGGACTGGCCTCATATACTTCATCACCATCCCCATGCGGGTCCTGTCTGTGCTGACGTTGCTACTACTGATTCTTAACCCATCGACTCTCTCATTCTCCAAGACAGCTGCCTTACTCTTCAACCCTGCCACGCCTCTAAAGTGAATGATGGTGTTATCTTCGATCTTATCACTGAAAGAGCAACCTTGAAAGGGCATCCTCCTGCCAAGACCCTCCATCTTTCAGCTGACTTGGCCATGTACCTGGATGCTGTGGGCGAGTGGGCCTCTGAGCGGCAAGTGTTCCCCCCACCCCCTGTGTTATTTTTCTTCTCTGCTCAGCTTACAGCACACGTGCCTCTGCACAGGCTGGGGTTTCTTCTGACCTACAGGAGGAAACACTAAATGACTCTTTGGGGGGCAGTTCATTACTCAGCAACGGGCAGCCGAGCATCTACTGCACGATCCATCAGCTCTTAAAATGACTCTGGCTGTAAAGAGAGGCCTGCGTTTCTCACTGATGGGTCATTTTAGACCTCGCAGCTCTCTGTGACATTCTTGTCTTCTCTTTCCACGTCTCCCGCTGGATAGCACCTCGTTCCTTTGCTCTCCTAAAACAAATCAAAAACAGCTCTGTGAGTGTATGGTCGCCTCTGTCACAGTTTGCCTGCACGTGACTGATAAATTCCTAAACAAAGAACTTGGGGGGGGGGAGGTTTTATTTTTGCTTATGATTGTCCAGCTATGTCTTCATCCAGCTGGGCAGGAGAGCTCACACCAACACAAGGAGCTGAGGGAACTGGCCACACCATGTTCACAGTACTGCTGAGAAAGGGACAGTCCTCACTTGCCAGACCAGCACGTCTGGACTAGTATACAGAAGGATGCCACCTTCTTTAATTTGCTCCCTCCATCATATCCACTAGCCCAGGAACTTGCCCTGCCCACCATGGGCGGGGTCTTCCCATATTAATCAGAGTCTTGCAGGCTTGCTCAAAACTTAACTCAACTACTAATTCTTCATAACTGTCCCTAGGACCTTTGGTGGTCAAGCTGACATGTGTATCTAACTATTACAGCCTGTAATTTCTGGTCTTGCTCAGCCAGGCACAGTCTGGCCGGCTGTACATTTTGGTCCTGAATCATTTCTTCCCCTGGCTTTCATGCCATCACTGACTTGGGGGGGTGGGACGGTGGAAGGATCATTGCTGGTTCTGCTTTTTCTCTCAATCTGTCCATTTCTGATGACCATGAAGCTACTAGGCATCTTCTCTTCCTTCACTTGCTCTGTCCGAATGGGAACTTCTAGTTTTCTCACAGTAAACATCATTTATAATTGTTAGTATGGTGATTATGAGACCCGTACCAAGTATTAGTCATTTTATCATTTCAAGATTCTCTGTGGACAGCCTGCCTTCTTCTTGCTCACAGGAGGATGGACTTCTACCACTCTGCCCCAGGTTCTCCACTGAGGGGGACATAAGAGGCAAGTCTCCCATGAGTTCAGCAGCTGTGAAAAGTTTGTTTATAATGTCTCCACGAGGGCATGTTCGAGGCTGTCTCTGAACTGTGAGTGTCTGACCTTGACCACTACCAGCCATCTGTTCTCTCTCTCTCTCTCTCTCTCTCTCTCTCTCTCTCTCTCTCTCTCACACACACACACACACACACACATACTTGCAAGCTGGTGATGACTAACTTGATTCAATGGCAGAGGTTCATCTGGGAGATTGGTGAAGCCCAGTGTTGCTGGAGGGTCTTAAGAAGGTGTTGCCAAAAAGGAATCCTTAAGGGGAAAGCCCCTCCCTCAAAGTGGGAAGCTACATCCCATAGGTTGGAGGCCTGGATGACATAAAAGTAGGATGGGGAGAGCCAGTTAGAGTGTTGGCATCCTCCTGCTTCCTGCCTGCCAGGATCTGAGCCACGCTGCCCCATCACACCTTGTTGGCCATGATGGATGGACGCCCCTGTCATCTTGAACCCCGAAAGGTCTTTCTTTTTTTTTTCTATTGTGCTCCCAGCCATTCCAGTTCAGGACTTCCCAGCAGGTCCATTGCTAACTCCCAATCCCTCCTTTCCCTTGTTCCCACTCACGGCAGCTGTGTTCTTCCTGCCATAAAATGAAATTTCAGACTTTGCTTTACTTGGGACCAGAAGCTTGGAGGAGGTGTAACTTCTCCCTCCTCTACCTCTACAAAAATCTGCAGATTCGGCACACTAGCTTGCAGAGACTTGGGCATATACAGTGCTCCTTCATTTTTATCGTTCCTCCCTCATGCAACAAAAGCCTGACACAAAAATGAAACAAATGAATTTCTGACACAAATGCATGCAGGGAAATTTTTTTTTTCCGTTTTCTATGTATGAACATGCCAGAGAGAGTAAATATATACCTATAAATATATACTTAAAATAACAAATAACTACAAATGAATTCGGAAGCAATAGTATTTCTTACTTGGCTTTTTTTTTTTTTTCGTTTTTTTTCTGGAGACAGGGTTTAGCCATACATCTCAGGCTGGGTCTTGAACTTGCCCTCACAGACTGTCTTCTAAATCTCATTGTCCTGCCTCCCAAGGGTTTAGCTACATGTATGTGAACCATGCCTTGCTGATGGTAACCCCTCTTAATGATATGAGTTTGTGTTTTAAGGGGGAGGGGAGAGAAGAGAATTGTGTGTCTCTATGTTTATCTTGCTGCATAACAATTAACACAAGGGCTTTTGTTCACTAGGCACATCATCAATATTTTAAATGCAGTCGCTCTAACAGTCATATACAATGACAGACTTGAAGCAGTTCCATGTTTCTCTTTGTCTTTATTATCATCTCTGGAATACCAGTGGTTGTGTCACATCTACTGTTTGAATCCCAAACTTTGAGTTTCACAGAGGTTAAAAAGACGAGCCATGCCTGACAGGAGATCGAAGGCTTTTGAATATTCCAGAGTTCACTCTCAGATAGACACCTGCGGCTGAATCTTCTGGTGTCTGGAGCTGACTTACAGCAGGACTTCCCCTAGCCAAGTATCTGAGAACAAAACAAGTGTTTGCAAAAGCAAAGCAACAACAGTGAGCCATCTGAATATTTTTGCATATTGTCAAATAAGACCCGCATGAGCCTTTGCACTTAATTATTGCCAAGGTGGACAAAATATCTTCAGGGACGGTTAGTCTTTGATCACTAATGGTGCTTCGAATTCCTGGCCTGGTGAGAACAAGGAAAACAACTTTTAATCATTTTATCACCTGGAAATTCTTGGTGGATAGATGGCCCGTCTTGCCTGCATGCAAGGTAGACCCCTCCCACAACTCTGCACCTGGTTGTCAATTCATGGGACACAAATCCACAAATATCCCATGTCACTTGTCCTGGAATGCCCACTCTCGAGAGAGTTTGTAAAACCATCGTCACTGATGTTCCGTTACGGCTACGCTCAATGATTGCCCTGCTTGTAGCTGTTGTGGGTTCCTTTGAGACTCCGTCTCATGTGGCTCAGGCTGACTTCAGTTTTGTAGGTACCTTAGGATGGCCTCGAACTGCCTGTTCCTCTCGCCTCCAGTTCCCAAGAGCTGAGATGATGGCATTGCCTACCCCACCCAGCTTACATCAAGTTTGTGAGTTGGTGCTCATCATTTAATAGTCAGGAATTCTGTCATGCGACACTGTGCTAGATAGAAATTTCACTACAGACCAAAATAAAGGCTAAGCCGAGATGTAACTTGATGGAACGGTGAATTTCTTGGAGTTACTGAAAGGAGCAGGGATGAGTTAAAACGCAGCTCTATCATCAGAAAGCCCACCCCCAGCATAGTGACGCTCACAGAAGCTGCGCCCTGCAGATTCTGCTGCATGACTTGCTCCTAGGAGTCCCCTGCAGAATTCTGTACTGTTGGTGGTCTTCTCCAGATTGCCGGCTGGTGGGGCGTCCATTCCAGACTCAGTCTCCTTCAAACTCTTCCAGACTGCTGGCGGGAGAGTTCCTCCCTCGGCAGCTATTGATTTTTCTCTCAAGGGAGATGAAGGTGCACTGAGTTTTGTTAGTTTCAGGAACTTCTTGAGCCTAAAGAGCTATTTACCTGCTGAGCCTCCTCCAGGATGGGATATTGAAGATTTTTATATTCCTTTGCTTAGACTGGAGCAGTCTAAGATGGCATAAGCTGTGCCCAGAGGAAAAGTATCATGTGACAAGCACACACACACACACAACTGGCTGACTGACTGGCCTTTTTACCTGCATGTGTATGTGTACCTGTGTGTATTTGAGGAAACTGTGTGTGCCGAGCAGTGACCTACAAGAATCATCCTGGATTGCTTCTACCTCTTTTTTGCTTTGCTCTGGGATTTCCCAGGCTCTGCCTTCCAGAACAGGAAGGGCAGGCCACTGCCCATTTTTCCATGGGAAGCCAGGATCCCAATTCAGGAGTGGCTGGTCTTGAATCCTGCCTACTGCTATTCCCTGCACAGATGTCCTAACCATGAGGCTAAGTAAAAAATGCCAGTCACAGAAAACCATGTATTTATGTGAAAAGTTTCAGAATAAGCCAATCAACAGGGATGGAAAAGTGTCCAGAAGTAAGAGAGGGAGGAGGAAAAGAAGGGATGGGACAGCAAATGGAACCTCGTTTTCATTGTTTCATTCTGGGATGGCAAATACTGTAGCTATGACAGCACAACCCAACACATGCACTAAAACCCATTGATTTGTGCCAACCAAGCAGGTGCATTCCATGCTGGGGGAGTTCTATCTCAATCATGTTGTTCAATCAGGCCAAGGAAAGAGGAAAATAGTTGGAAGATCAGAGGGCAAGAATGTTCCACCTCCCATGCCAGAAGCTGCTGGAACTTTCTCGAAGCTGTCTGCAAACGCCCATGACACACTTATTCTCTTGATGAATGACTCACCCCTTCCCCAGCCAGCTCTTCCACCAGAGGCCAAATTCCAGGGGCCCTTGGGCATTGTTCCAGTGCTTTCTCTGGGATACAGCTCAGACGAGACTTCTCTCATGAGCTGAGTTTCTAGCAAATCAGGGAAGACGGAATACAGCCAATGAGGAATGAGATGTCTTGTGACTAATGGAAAAATAGTGAAGTTTTAAGGAAGAAAAATATAAGCTGTTGAGTTGCTGCTAAGCATAAGTTGAGACGGAAAATGTCAGGGACATCACCCGACCCACGGCCTGCATCGGGTGCTGATGGCATCAAGGCCAGCACGCAGTCTGAGCAGCTGCAGATTGGAGTCAATAGGTAGACACGGGGCTTGTGTATATCAGGGACTCGATGGTGCTAACCATCGTGAAACCATCTTAGATGTGTATCTTGCTCAGGGTAGCTCCGGAGAGGTAGACCAGATGATCCTTAGACTTCACAAGTAGGGGCCTGTTCTTCAGTGTATCCCCCTCCTTCCTCATCCCCCCTTGCCTTCCCAAGCCAGACTTCCTCTGGTCTCCATGATGCTGATGGGTCCTCCTGTCCACGCCATTAAGAGGGAACATCCGAGAGTCAAGGCTGGGGAGACAGCTCTCTGGGAAAGCGCTTGCTACACAAGCATGAAGACCCAAGTTCAATCACTGAGACCCCACATAATATGAAGGGGGTGGTATCCAGCTCTTGGAATCCTAGTACTGGGGAGGTGGGGCCAAGCAAATTCTTGGGGTTTGTGTGTCAAACATTCTAGCGAAACAGGTGGGTCCCAGGCATCAGTGAGAGACCCTGGCTCAAACAGTAAAGTGGAGAGCAACTGAAGGAGAATCAACCTCTGTCCATACAAATACTCCCCAACACACACACATGGCCAATGTACAGAGTGATTAAAGAATATACACATGTTTATAATACACACACACACACACATACACACACACACACAGATTCACAAGGCTTACAGTGCTATAATAAGCTAACCCTCTTTCTTGCACATGTGTGCATACATTGATATGCATGTTTTTAAAAATGACGATCACAGTTTGTTCCTCTCCATGTGCAAAATCCTAGGATTCTTGGGGTTAGGAACACTGAAGACTCCACATATTGCATAATACCAACACTGATCATGAAGCCAGGCTTCAGTCCCTCTGGGGGTGACTTTGGTGACTAAGAGGGCTTTGATGATAGAGATGGTTGCTGCAGAGGTCAGAGATTGATGAGGCTTTGGTGGGGATCAAGGTCTAGGCAGAAGTGAAAGAGGAGGAAGAAGTGGAAGCTTCCAGTTTGAGAAGCAACCAGGGCCGTGGCCAGGTCAGCAAGACATCATTTGGGCCAGAATGTGATAATAGAACCCATGGTTGTGAAGGTGTCCTCATTTATCGTGGAAAGGGCAACGCTGTTGTCACCAAGGATTTGGTCCCTGGAGAATCTGTGCATGGGGAGAAGAGGGTCTCCATTTTGAAGAGAGATGACAAAATCTAGTACTGAGCCTGGAATTCCTTCTGCTCCAAGCTGGCAGCTGCCATCTTGCATGGTGTTGATCAGATCCACATTAAGCCTGAGGCCAAGGTGCTGTGTCTAGGGGTGGCCTCCGGCACTGCAGCTACCATGTCTGACGTCGTAGTCCTGGATGGTCTGGCCTATGCAGCTGAGTTCTCCCATCGCTCTGGCTGTGACCTCTTTAATTTGACCAAGAACAGGACCAACATTATTCCTGTGATGGAGGATTCGTGACACCCACACAGATACCCCATGCTTACCGCAATGGTGGGCGTGATCTTTGCTGATATCACCCAGCTAGACTGAACCCGGATTGTGGCCCTGAATGCCCATCCATACCTTCCTGAGTGATGGAAGACGCTTTGTGATTTCCACTCAGGCTGGTGCGAAGCTGTGTTTGCCTCTGAGGTAAAGCAGATGTGCAGGGGAACATGACGCCCCAGGAACAGCTGCAACTCTAGGAAAGAGACACGTGGTGATCGTAGGCATGTGCAGGACCACCTCCCAAGGTGAAGAATTGAAGCTCCCTGCCTCCAGATTTCAAATGATGTGCTGCTACTGTTGCACGTGTTTTTTTTTTTTCTATGAAAAGACTCGCTTTTCGTCCCTGTTTAAAAAAAATGATCATAGTTATGGTGGCACAGTAGGTGGTATGCTGTTTGTTCAGAATCAATATGCAGCACAATTGCTGGATTAGAGCCAGAAGTTTGATTCTGGTTCCTTCATTTGCAGACAATGTGGCATGAAACAGACCCCACAGCCACACATCACAAACACACACACACACACACACACACACACACACCACAAATCACACACACACACACACACACACACACATACCACAAATCATACACACACCACAAATCACACACACACACACACAGACACACACACACCACAAATCACACACACACACCACACAAATCACACACACATACAACACACGTATATACACACATACCACACATTACACACATACACCATACAAGTCACATGCAAACACACATACCCCTACAGACACACAGACACACACACAGACACACACATACACACAGACACGTCTCTGCATGCATACAAAAATGTGCTCAGTGTTCCACGGCCCTGCTCAAAGGTGACCCACACAAGTAGGAGCAGTGTTTATTGTATTCACTCTATTATCTCCTGTCTTCAGAACAGTGAGTAGAACACAGGATATGGGCCATAAATATTTGCAAAATGAGTATATTTTGAAGGTTGAAAGAGAAGCTATCAATTAAAGCTTCTTGTATCTCACATTAAAAAAAGCACCGCTTCAATGTGCCTTGGGTTTTGTGGACTGAGAGACTGTCTGCGTCATTTAGAGAACTGAAGTAGTCCCAATATGCATTCTTTTAGTTTTAAAATAATTTCAGAATTAGATAAAACTATAGCACAAAGAGCACTACACTCCATACCCTTTGCAAATGAGTTGCTGATATGATGTATGTGTACATGTGTATATGTACGTGTGTATACATGTGAAAAATGTATGTGTATGCATGTGTATGTGCATGTGTGCATGTTACTGTTTATAGGTTTGCATGTGCATATATTTGTATGCATGCATATATGCATGACCACATGCTTCGGTGGGCAGCTCTGTGGGGGAGGCCCATAGTCCACCAGTGAGACTGGAGCTTAGGCCCTTGAAGTTGACATGTCCCCATTGTCTCTGTCACCTACCTCCTTTGCATTTCTTCAGCGGATCCAGCAGCATTGTGCATAATCAGGAATCCAGCCCAGCATCACAACACAGGCTGTGGGTCTCTTCAAGCTCCTTCCTCCTAGAGCGTCCCCTAGTCTCACGACGTTCACTTAGCAATTTAGAGCATTAGAGGACACGAGCTTCTGAACATTGGCCTGTGTGAGTGTATCTGATGTTTCCAACTCATTGTACCTTTTGGAGGAGAAAAATGCAGAGACGAGGGCTGGGTGACCCCAGGTGATGTCATTTGTTGTGCTTCTACTGGTATTCACTTTGATAACTCCCAGGTTCCTCCTCTGCAAGTTCATTAATACTTTCCCTATGTAATTAGAATGCATCTATGTATTCTTGAGAGGTAGGTGCTGTATCCAAATAGCCTGTTCTGTACCCACTGGCACCAGTGGCTGACGTTTTACTATCATGGTGGGCACATGCATGCCTTGCTTCATCTCTCTACTTTCATTAGTCAACTTTCCACCCTAAGACAACCTGCACTGTTTCCCTCCGTCTGTAGTGGTGATCATGAATATTTTATTCCACAGGGATGACTTGGTACCATTTCTCATTTTGGTGGTTGGCGTCGGCATTGACTGCCCTGTCTATTGCTTCCAGAGAACTGTTCTAGTATCAGTTGACCCAGCACCAGCTCGGCTCTCATCTCAGCCTCGGATTCAGACTTTACTCCAAGAAGCGCTGCTTCCTTTCAGGAACCATAGGGTGGACACATGGTGTGTGTCACCATTAGCTTGTCACCTCCCCAACAGTCTCAGAGGACAGACCAGACCTAGGGAGGGAGTGTGTGCGGGCACATGTGTGAATGTGTACATATCTATGTGTGTAATGTAAGAATGTGTATGTATGTGTATGTGACTATTTTTATGCTTGTGTGTATATCTGTATGTATGCATATGTATATTTATGTGTACATTGTGTACAATGCGTGTTTGTATGTATATGTGAGCTGTATACATGCATGTGCATCTGTATGTAACAACCTAAAGGCAATGAATGCCTTTAGGCATTGTGCCTTCTTTGTGGTTTCTACACACCATTCTCCTCTGTGATGTGTATGTGTATGTGCATGTGTGGGTAAGTGTTTATATGTAAACATGCATGTTTTGTGTGGATATGTGTTTTTGTCCATGCATAGATACCATCTATGTCTATCGCTATCATTCTAAATCCATTCATCTTTGCTTCTTCCCACTGTCCTCCTTCCCGCCTGCGTGTAAGCTCTCTCTGCCTAGGAGAGGAAAGCAAGCTGCCAATGTCCTTGATACATTTACTCATTGAGCCAATACCAGGTGAATAACTTTCCCACCTCTGCTTTCCAGCTGTGGAAGTCTGTTCTGCAGACACTTGACCTCAGAGGCGTTTTGCCCGGTCTCCATCTTAGCACCTCCTTTAGTCCTATTGCTCTACCTCTTTCTCGCTTTTATCCATCTGGTATTTTATGAAACATGTTTAATGTGGCATTCAATGTTCCAGTGACAAGTGATAGTGGACTCTGTGAGGTGAACTTGAACCCTGCTCGCAGCTGACCTGTCTTCTCCCTGAAAAGCACTAATTTAGTTTTGAAACTTTAATTATTTTCTAATGAGCACAAAGCATCTGCAGGAAGCGATCTGAATGCTTCAGCATTTGCTGAAACCTTGTGAGCAAATCTGATCTCAGCCTCACAGTACTAGGGATTTTTCTATCCATGATACATTTTCAGTGGAAAAGATTCAGGTCAGGGCAAAGAACAATCACCTCCAAATGCTCTTTATCCCTGACTTGAACCTTCTTCAGAATCATCAAAGCGCTAGCTTCTTTGAATAATTTTCCTTGCTTCCAGTTCAGTATTCTTTGTCCAGCATCACTAGATGCAAATCCTTCATGTGAATTCCTGCTTAGAAGTCAGAGTTGTAGAGTACAGGTGCTCTGTGGGAAGCAGGAGTGGGATGCAGGGGAATGAGACCCTCCTCTTCCTCTTTGGATGCATCCCACAGTCCAGTGCAGTGGAACACAGTTTGAAAACTCAGGTCTTCACACATGCCAATCTTTCCCCTTCTGCAAACCTTCCAAAATTCATCTTTCATGTATCCAACAGATGACTGAGCATCTTTCCTGATTCTATAATTATAGTAGGTGCTGGAGACAATCAAAAGACTGCAAAGGTTGACTATCAGCTCACTGAATTGGCAAAGGACTCAAGACAGCAGAGAAATGAACAAGCTATGAAGACATTTCTAAGCTATTGTGAAAAATAACAAACAACAACAAAGGACACACTCCAAGTTTCCCACCCTTGAGCATTTTATAGCAGCCTAGGCTGGAAGAATGTCCATAAAGCAATGATATTGAAGCTGAGAACTGAATCTCCCTGATTCATCATGGGAAGGGTGGGAGAAGCAGTAAGATGATGACGAGAGAGAGTGAGACAGAGAGAGAGAGAGAGAGAGAGAGAGAGAGAGAGAGAGAGAGAGAGAGAGAGAGAGAGAGAAGCACACATAAAGCTACTGACACAACAAAGGGCTGGTGAAATTTCAAGAAACCAGAAGGACTCCTGTGGTAGGGAAATATTGATCAAGGATGACCAGAGATACTAAAGAAAGGGAGAGGACTCAGTTTTATTTTGGATTTTATTTTTAAAGACATAAAATGTTGGGCCAGGGAGATGTTCAGTGGTTAAAGCCCTTGCCTCCCAACCAAAAGGACCTGAATTTGGATTCCCAGATCCCAGTAAAAATGTTGGCCTGCTTGTAGTGCCACAGGCACACACATTTAAGTGCACTCAAGTACATACACCTGCGCACATGCATGCCCACCTACATGCAGACACACACTGTAGCGGTTACTTTCTGCTGTTGTGAGACACCATTCAGACTCACACAATTTAAAGGGTGAAAGGGGGATTTATTCAGCTTATAGTTCCAGAGGAGAGATACAATCCTTTATGGTAGAAAAGCCATGGCTGGCATGGCTGGCAGGCAGAAGCTGGATGTGACTTAAGTCACTGCAGACATCAGAGGGCAGAGAGCACAAACTGTAAGAGCAGACTCCTAAGAAGAGCAATGGAAGGGGGCTAATCAATCTCAAGGCCCACCTCCTGCCATACGCTTTCCTCTAGTGAGGCTCCAGCTCCTAAAGGTGCCACAACTTTTCCAAACATCAAATAAGGATTCAAACACATGAGTCTGTGGGGACAATTCACATTGAAACCAGCACACACACACACACACACACACACACACACACACACACACTTCTCTGTATCCCATACACATGGAAAGAAAAAAAAAGCAAAAAACAAGATACAAAAAGTCATAGACAACTTTTTTGTAGAATTGTCATTTAATTGGTACTTGTCCCATTTTGTCTGCCTAGTATTTTGCCCTCCACCTGTTTTTAAGATTATCTTTTATCAGTGACTTTAATGATACTGACAAGGACTACTCCCTACCTGTCTCAGAGAAAGAGCAGCCCTTGCCTGACTATGTCTGGCACAAATTGTGGACCAAATGATGAGAATGTGGGACCAACTATCTCCTTGATTCCTACAGATGCAAGTGTTTAGGATGTGGATGGATTGAGTTCCAATAATTATTTGATTCCGAGTCCCAAAGTTTGGGGTGACAAAACCATGCCTGATGCCTGCTCTTTCCATACCAACACACAGCTACCTGGGGAAAAGCAGAACAAAGGGCCGCCGCTTCTTCCAGCCTTAAGTTGGGTTTTCTAGTTGCATAGCCCAAAGTGAGATTTCCTGGGTATGCTTTGTTGAGGGGGGTGTTCCAAGGAAAAGAACATTGTTAGCTGGAGAGAAAACTGCTCACAAATGTGTGGGTTCGTTTCTAGAGCTGACTCAGCCCTGTTTGCTTATGAGGGGAGTTCCCCAGAGTCTACTGTGCCCCACCCACACCGGTCCCCAGGATCACCCAGCCAGCCCCCAGGATGGCTTGAACCCCTGGTTGTCCATCTTCCTACAAATCCCATGCACAGCTCTGGACCATGAGTCACATAGAAGAGGCACCCCATCATGAAGACAGCAAATCCTCAGCTAGTGTGGGGCAGGCACTGGGAGAAAAGTGGTCCCAGAGACAGATTTCAAGAAAGGAAAGCTGTGAGCTGCTGGGGGCTAAGTCCTCAGCACGGGGGAGTGTATACAGCCCCTAGGGAGGGCTCGGAAGAGAACAGCAGCTCCCTTCAGCCATCAGAGCTGAGCGTGTGCTCAGCAGAGGCTGGACAGCACATTCACAACCCCGGCTCCCCTCCCTCCAAGCGGCCCAACTTTGTGTCTTTTACACTCGGGTGTCTGTGTGGCTGAGGTGGCTAACACTGTCTAAGCTCCTTTATCATGCGTTTCGGTAATAGCTTACCTTTCACAGCTGGAGCAGTGTGCGTCCAATTCTTCCGTCTCGTTTGCGCGCACACAAAGTTTATGACTTGCTGACTCAGAGACAGTCAGTCTGTTAATGCTCGCCGGGGGTAAGTTAGGGACTTTGAGAGACGGCACTAGCTTCTTAATGAATCTGGGATGCTGGATAGGAAATGTTGGGTCTATTCCAAAGTGACAAATGGCCTTGTGGTAAGGCTGCAGAGACGGACTTTTCACAACTCTGAAACAAACAGTATGAAAGTTGGAAAGAAACAGACAATCAATTGGTCTTTCTATACTTAACTCTAGATGACTTATCTTGAAACTTTATTTATTTGTGTGTGTGTGTGTGTGTGTGTGTGTGTGTGTGTGTGTGTGTGTGTCTACCAGAGGGCACTGTGTGTTCCTGTGGAGGACCAAAGGTGACGTTGGGAATCGTCCTGGATTGCTTCTACCTTCTTGCTTTGCTGTGGGATTTCCCAGGCTCTGCCCACAAGGGCCGGAAGTGCAGGTCACTTCTGTTTCTGCCTGACGTTTTCACCTGGGACCTGGGATCCCAACACAGGACGTTTTGCTGCTTGTGAAGCAGAGTCTGCACCTCTGACCGTCTCTCCAGCCCCAGATGACTTATTTTGAAATTCTTCTACTGGCTTCTCTTCAAGCTAAGGCATGTAAACACAGTGTATCTATGTTTGTATGACATTCGCATGCATATAAAAATGTACTTTGAGCTTCTCTCCTTTCTTTGGATCATATTGGTGATAGGTTAAAGGTCAGGCAGTGGCAGGATTTGAAAAAGGATGGAGAAAAACGAGGAAAGGCCAGCAATCTACCATCATGGACAAGGAGAAACAGACAGTTAGGAACAGATTTGTTTTAAAATACAAATCATGTCTCATGTGCCTGATAGAATGTGCTTTAAATTTCTCTGCAGGTTTTTCATACAAAGAAGCAAATTTCATAGCTTACCATGCTTGCGAGATAAGCTCTTTCTTTATGAAAGATACTGGCATGCCTGAATCGGAAAAAGGGTGCATGTCTCCTGAGAGCCTTTCTATGAGCTATATGCGATATATATATATATATATATATATATATATATATATATATATAGTGTTCCCATATATATTGCTATATTGCATATATGTGTTCCTGGGAAACCTCACAAAAACCACTTGCTAAAAATAACAGGACTTGTGGGGAACATAAAGCTAGGCAAGCCGCTCAAGTTGTACAGCTGTCTAATCAGAATGACAATAAAAGCAATACGACTAAAATGCTATTGAAAGTGGTGGTGCACATAAAGATGTTCCTTGTTGATAAAGAAATACTACAGGAATGGTAGGAGTTTATATCACGTATAAAAGGTGAAGAGAGTATGTCAGAAGACAAGCCGATCTTGTGCAAATCTTGAGGAAGTGGATATGTGTGCAGTGAGTTTATGGCACCGTGTTTCCTTCAAAGACTATGGAGGGTTCAGGCTGGATGGGAGGGAAGGAGAGCAACTCTCCCTGGGAATAGTCCCACGGATATATTGTCCCTACTCTATCAAGTGTCCAGACAGACACATGTCATTAATAGGAACCCAGATGGGACTTCATAAGCCACATGCACAGAGGAACATAGGAGCAGAAGGGAGACCAGATGGGAAGAAGGGAGTTTGAAGTGGAGAAGAAATGGGCATTGGGATTGGGTAATAAGGGGTGAAATGATACAAATGTATGTGTAAAGCCTTAAAGATTATAAATAAATTATATATAGATGGTGTAAGGGGAGGTGAAAAATGCATGGAGTGGGAGAACCACATTGGAATTTCTCTTAAAACAGATTGTAAGTTCTACTCAGTCTAGAGAATACAGGATGATGAGCACCTTGTATCTCTCTGGCAGCTGCTTTGTGCAGCTGTGTTAGTGTGAATCGCACCACGCTATGGATATTACACAGGAAGTTCATCTCTATTTACTGCTCTCTCATGATCTGGGAGACGACACAGAAGCAGGGACTTCAGGAGCACATTTTGCAGATTTCATGACACACATATGTGAGTGATACAAGACACAAAGCCAACAACTTTGCTGTAAGAGCTTAAGAAGCATGGGATAAGCTAAGGCTGTCTTAGCACATTTCCAACTCCAAATCGCCTCACTTCTATCTCTGCATGTGGCTTTGGTTTGCCATTTACAGATCCACGTCATGCATTTCCTGTCCAATGACAGTCAGGCTCCCTGTGTTTGGCAGTTGGCAAGCAGAGAATGTGTTTCATAGTGGAATGACCTACATTTCCTGGCTTTAGAAATTGTATTGACTGTTTTTTCTAGTCAAGTCTGAATATGAATCTGAGAACTAGGTCAGGAATCGATTATCATTTTGCTCTAAGATGATCATGTTTCTGGTGGGCTTTCTGAATACTTCCCAATTTCATTCTCTTATCCCAGTATTAGGAAGACAAATCGCAGGAAATAAAACTATTTCAATTTGGATAGGCTTATCATGAAGTCTAGATAATAGTTTAAAATGTGGTAGGTATTGGCAAATCTTTCTCTTCACTAGCAAAGACTGGTGCTCAGAAAAAGAAAATAATCGAAGTTCCTATATCATAGGGGACCATTCTCTTGGCAGTGCTTGGAGAAGATTGAGAACAGGCGGCTGGTCTAAAAGGCAATGGTAGATTCAACTAGTAGATGATTGGCTATAGAACTGGAGACTCTTGGAAAACATGCTTGCCTCCGTGCTTGGCCATTCAGCCCCTTGTTAGGAAGCAATGCACATATGCAGCACAAACTATGGTGTGATGACATGGGAGACACACGGTATATGATACACGCAGTTCCTCTTACAGGCCAATTCGATTAGATCCAAGTGTCAACTTGACAACTGAGACTGAGTCTTAGTTAAGGCAAGTCCCGGAAGAAGTTTGTGGGAGATTATCTAATTGATGTGGGAAGAGCCAGCCCACGTCAGCAGACTAGCAGGCTAGGAAGTATGTCCTTCTCTTGGGTCTTCCTGCGAATATGGTGGCTGGTTCCTGTTAATGTGAGAACTCTTGTTATTGGTGTGAACTCTCTTGCCATGCTGATCAATTGCAACCTACAATCATGACCATGAGTAACTCCCTCGTTCCTCTAAATTGTTTGGCCATGCATTTATATCAGCAATAGAAAAGCAACTGGAACAGAGGCAGATAATAAACAGAATTCACAGAGGTTCTAATAAATGGATGCCAGAAAAATCCAAAGGAATGCATTCTCAATTAGCACTGAAAAATATCACAGAAAGCTAACACTTGCCTTTTGGAACCAAGCTAGCTTTGGAAGACAGGCTGTGTATGTTAAATTATAACACGATGTAGGTTTTATGTTTCAGCAAGATTTTGACTTTTATTTTTCTTTCTCCCTTGAGCTTATTTCTTCCGAGAATTAATTTCTAAGACTCCAGAAAAACAGGAATCTGCAAATTGCTGGGTGAGGTTATTGGGGTAGATGGCTGAGCACCTCAGGAAGTTTACAATCCACCCCCGCCCCCTGAGTTTAGGCAGTTGAAAATATGGTTTGAGGTGTGTGTGTGTGTGTAAATGAATACGGCTGTTATGTGTGTTTGAGTGCATGTGTGTATGTGTGTGCTGAGTGAATACTGCTCGTAGTGTGTGTGTGCACATGTTGGTGTGTGCATATGCATGCAAATTACACATGTCATTTTGCACAGTGAAAAGGAGTTATTTTTACTTATCTCTTGAGAAATGAGTTAGGGCCAAATTATAATTGACAAAATAGGTTCTGAAATCTGATTTGAGTTCTTTTTTTTTAAATTTTATTATTATTATTATTATTATTTATTCAACTGTGCGCATGTGCATGTGTATGTGTGTGCGCGTGCGTGTGCTGTCTGTGTGTGTGTGTGTGTCTGTGTATATGTAGAACCACGGACGAATTCGCGAACCGCCATGGACGCCTCCACCTCCTTCTGCCCCAGGATTCACAGGCTCTGCCCTACCAGGACCAGAAGCGCAGGCCGCCCCCCGCTTCTGCCTGGCGTCTATACGTGGGATCTGGGATCCGAACTCAGGACCCTCCGCCTGCAAAGCGGAGGCTTAACCCCTGAGCCACCTCTCCAGCCCCATGATTTGAGTTCTAACCTTGACTTCATTTCCAGTTCTGTTCCTTCGGGAGTGCCCATGGCCACCATCTCCAGCTTTCTCAACACCAGGGATGGTTCTCGCACAAGTCTTTCAGATTGTTAAGAATCTAGTATAGAACCTGTCACTGAGGTTGGGGAGATGAGTGAGTGGATTGAAGTGCTTGCTGCATAAGCATGGAGACCTAAGTTTGAATCCCCAGCAGATACTTAAAACCCAGGCATAGCCTTACCCACTGAGCATGGAGATAGGAGGACTACTGGGCGTTATCGGGCTAGGGTTAGGGTTAGGAATTAGGACTAGCGTTAAGATTATGATTATTGAGGATGCATTTCAATGGACTAAGTTGAAAGTGACATTGAAAGGACATTGGACACATCATCATTTGTTGGTGCTCAGATGCCCCCCTCACATGTGCACATTAACCACACAACACACACATTCATTTAGCAATTGCAATGAAAATAAATTCTTCCACAAAGAAATCATCCCCAAACTATTAGATATCATCAACCAAACTGGTATTATCTCCAGGGGTCAGGTCGTGGTAAGAAACATGCGTTCTCTTGGGATAGTGGAAATGACTCTTTAAATACAAGTCCAATGTGGGCATTTGTCTAAACCTAGGAATTTATTCACCAGTGGTTGTGTGTATATGATGGTTGACATTACCCGCCTTCAAGGACTGACAGAGAACACAGATCTCGAAAAGGAAATTCTTGAGAGTTTCTTCCATGGTGAGCAGTTACCCTCGTTGTAGGTCAAGCAGAGAAACAAGCTCTGGAGATGATGCATCTTTCTGGAGACTGCAGGTCTCAGCACTGGCTCAGATGAGGCCATCGTTGGAAGTGGTCAGCTCATTAACTCTGTGACTCCAAACAGCTCAATGATTCGGAAAAACCATCTAGTGCTACTTCTCTGTTAAATTAAATTTTTACTTCCTATTGATAGTGGTGGTCTAATCTACCATGGTTAGAAACATCTCTGCTATTTAAGTATACAAAACATGCTCAATAAAAACCATCCCATCAAAGAGAAAAATAAAGTTGGAAGAATACCTTATTTAGTCTTAATTAATTAAGAGATCAAAGCCTAATTATCACCTATTTAATATCTTAGGATAAGTGCATTGAAAAATCCATGATTGAATGGGTTGATTATTTTACTTTAGATGATATGTTCTAGAAGATTAGAGATTCTTTAAAAGCAAAACAAATGCTAGAAATTCCATAAGAAAGTAGATATATTTTCATTCAGTGTCATCATTAACTAAAAATTGTCCTTAAACTTTCTTTGCAAATTGCTCCCAAATCCTTTAGTGTATTTTATTTTTATTTTGGATAACTTCTATTGTGGCTATTTTTATCCTGTTTTTAATCCATTGAAGAGGTTATTCATCCCTTCTTGTCTCTTTCTTTGTTAACCTAGTGAATTTCAAGATGAATAAACTAAAAAATCTGCCATGTGTGATAGATACATCTGTCTGTCTAAACACGTGTGACATGCATCATCACTGAGTGAATCCATCATAGCATTCTTCTTCATGGAATGAATTGTGGTATAGTTCAGGATAACAACCTTCAGAGACCCATGTTTACTGGCTCCCTTGCAGCTAAGGTTAGTGGCATGGCATGCATTCAGGTACATCTGTCTGTGTAAACACATGTCCATCATATTAATTCTGCTTTACTGGCTGAACCATGATATAGTTCATGATAATGCTCTTCACAATTTCATGTTTCCTGATTCCCTTGCAGCTAGGATTGGTTGTGTACCAAAGGGATATAACAAGCAGCTAAGATCGGAGTAGTTTGTTGATGTTTCTGGAAATCCTTTCTTTTCTCCAGAGAAAATTACTAAGACTGGTGAAACCACATCCTTGTTATTCATGCCATGGATGTTGGTTTATTGAAGATAAAAGCCAGTATGCTGAGCATGACAGGAAAAGAAAACAGAAAAAGCTTGCATCCCAATGGTATTACTTTAGCAGCTAAATCAATACCAACAGGTACTTATCTCCAAACTTCGTTTCATGAGAGGAAAAGAAATGTCTCTTTTACCTGCTGTTCATCAGTTACTTTGTTTTTAGAGGTGCCTTAGGTTACCATGTTCTGTAGTTTTATTAATAGTTGAACCTTGTTACAAAAGGCCCGTGCAACTGATTACTCTGTATTTTAATTTCTCATAGTTTATAATAATTATGGTACCTATGGCCACAACTTCCTAAGTTACTGTTCTTTGCTAGTAAAGGTTAGAATTTACTTTTGTTTTATTTGCTTATTTATACATAATTTTCTTACTACTAGCTTAAAAACTCAAATTTTATTCAGCAATAGCATCCTTTGGAACATTCCATCATATACTTCCTCATCTTGTCGGCATCCTTACTTTACATTTGCTTCCTCAAAGATCACTCTCACTTCTCTGGACCTGCAGTACCTCTTCTGTGAACCACAACTTAGATTCTTTCTTTTCTGCTTTTTTTTCTGCATCATTACTTTCTGTCTCCATCCTAAGTCATTACAACAGAACATGAAATGATTCTTGCACTTTTCATCTTTATAACTTGCCATTGATTCAGGTCTATGGATATGGGTTCATTTTCTCCGTGAAATAAAGTACTATTAGGTTGTAAAAGAATTGAAGACACTTTTTATTTTAAAATAGAAAACAAAAGAACTGGAGACTGGGATCCAACCAGATGAGAAGGGAAGAGACAGGTGACCACGTGGTGAGAAGTTAGACTCCTCATGGGAACAGAATACAATCTTGAATATTTAGGGAGCATGTTTAAGTTTTAAAAGTTTATACAAGTACACATGTAGATACACGTCAACATGTAGAAGAAAGTACACATCAGCCACGCTCAGAGTAGATCAATGTACAACAATTTAATGTAGACCAATCCAATGTACAACAAAAGATGCAAACACTAAGGTGAGAGATGGTCCACAAGAGAATGGAAATGAACAATCACAAAGTTATAAATTTGAGATAATGAAAGAAGATGGGTAAAAGATGTATGAATTTAATTCTACAATGAAACTGAAGTTGTATTGTCTCATTTTGCAAAGGGAGCTAGACAGAAAATGATATTAAGAATTTCACTTTTGTGAAGTTTGATATTGTAGAAAGAGAAGTTATGCTGTTTAACAGTTATTCTAAGGAAGGAAAAATTTAAAGAACAACAAAATAATGGGTTACTCTAGGGGATACACAGGACATTGAGCAACCTAGAAGTTTCTGGAGTGTTCACAAGATTCTATTCCCTTACATTTCTTGTTACATTTTTTGGTTTTTGTATGTTTTTGTTGCATTATTGTCTTTCATTTATTTTTATAATTGTATGCTTATAATGATTAATTAACCTACATTTTATGTTCTGGATGCCTTGGTATGTAGATAACTTTAAATATTAATTTGCATCTATGCATTATGTTTTGCAGTGAAATGTACAATTATGAAGTATACAACCTCCTTCCCCAGGTTAAACTTTTTGTGGGAAATCCACACCCCTTCTAGAGGCACACAAACCTCAGCAAGACTGGCTAGACCCCTCGGTGTCTTTCCTTACCATCCTGTGCTGCTTGCTTGCTTAACTCTTTTCCCTTGCTTTCTCCCCCGTCCCTGAACACATGATGTCTCTGTTGCCTCTTTTCTTTCTCTGCCCTTTCCTAGAAAGCCCTCCTGGTGGCTCTGGGTTTGATGAGCTTCTGTTCATCCTGAATCAGGTACAGCTTAGCCCCTTAGAGACCTGGTCCATCTCAAGGTTGTACCTCTATCCTCTGTTGCACCATCTTTGCATTTACGTTGTGAGTCTTTTGATATGGCTCCCTAATTCTTTCACTATCTTTTCAAATACATGGAGGTCCCAGGAAGCCTGTGGTTGTGTTGGATTGTCACTGGGACCTTTGCATTTGGCACACACTGATTTTTGGCTAAACAGCATGGCAGGAAGAAACTGAAGGAATGAATGGATAGATTGGATTTAAAGAAAGATCCTGTTGCATGATTTTTATTTGACTGACATTAACAATGATGGGGGAAGAGGAAGATGGAAAGCACGAGGAGGAGTTACAGAAATAGAAGGTCAACTAGAATCTCATCTAGCACACTTGTCATTTATTTTTGTGTAGCTGAGAGTTTACTTAGCCAGTGTTGAAAATTGAGTGACATTATGAAACTCTGGAAGTGCTGCTAAGTGGTTCTCTCTCTCTCTCTCTCTCTCTCACTCTTTCTCTTTCTCTCTCATTTCCTCCTTCCCCCTCTCTCTTCCTCTTTCTGCCCCTTTCCTCTCCACTTTCCCCTCTCCGTTTCTTATTAGAAACCTATCTTGGCATGTGAGATGAGTTCGGTAGTACCTTTCCAGATTGTTTGGAAGAACTGGGAGACACCACTCCCTTGCCTCCAGGATGCACCAACAGTGGTCCTTTATTCTTGAGGAAAAGCATCATTTCTTGGATGAAAGACCCTGCCCTGGCTGTGAACCTCTCAAAACCTAAGGAGCTGCAAGTTCCAGAGACCCTAGAGATATGGGACCCCCTAATCCCTGCCCTGGTCTCTCTGCATGGTGTCTATTTACCCTTCCCTTCCTCTGTCATTTCATGTGACCACAAGGGCTTCTTCCATGTGCCTAAAACAGGTGAATGCTTAAGGAATGGACTGACACACTAATTAGACTTGCAGGTACATCATTCAGTGTCGAAACTCGGTTCCTATTCTCTTTATCTATTTCAAACAAAAGAGTTGCCATGCGTTAGCGAAATCAGAATACTAATTAATTCAATTCTATGAATTTCCAAACACATTCTTCATATCCATAAACCGGCAATATTTGAAAATTAATTTCATAGTATTAAACTTTGCCTCTTTATTTCTTGCAAAGAAGGAAAGGACATATTGCTAACACACACATAGACGCTGAAGAGATTTCAATAGTTGTGTATTAATAACACAAACTCAGCCAATGAAATATGGGTCTCAGAGAGAATGAAATCATTAGTCCATGTTAATCAGTCATCAGAATTGATATTTCATACTGGGTCTATAAGTTTAAATGGTTAGGATGTCTCAAAGAGTCCAAAATCATTCTTCCGTGTTAATCAGTCATCAGAATTGATACCTTGCACCAAGTCTATAAATTTAAATGGAGAGGATGCCAATTTTGCCACAAAATAAGATTATAAAACTCAAGCTGTATAAGACTTGTTTCGGAATGAATAATGTAGATCGGTATTTATTGCAGAGTAGAACTTTGTAAAAGGATAGGGAATTTGGCTTGGTGGGGTGGCCCAGGTCTACCGTCCTAGCAGTTAGTAGGTTGAGACAGAAGGAACATGAGTTTGAGTTCATCCTGAGCCAACGGACAAGATTGTCTCAAGAAATAAAGCCTTAAAACAAGGAGAACTGAATTATAAATATGAGGGTGGTGAGTTACTGGTCTATCCATTATAAAATAATTGTGAAAATCACCAATGTTCTTCTGTTTAGGTCAACTTGCCATCAATCATGATCAGAAAAAAGTAAGACTAGATATAACGACGAAATCAATGTGTCAGTCAAGATTTAGGGGCAGATCTGTGATCATTGCTTCATGTCTTAGCTTTGCAGCTGTTGATGTCTGGTCATTGTTTCCACAGAGAAATGCCCTGGAAACCAATTTCCTAAAAACCATTGCCTTTCTTTTCTAAATGCACATTTGATTATTTGATTCATATCGAAGGTCTAAACAGTGGTATACACATTTTTCTCCATGGTATTATAATGTTGTTTTCTGTTGTCGATTTATGATTTGAGAACTATAAAAATAAAGCACCAAGAAATAAAAAAGTGACTCATAAATCTATCACCAAACAGTTTATTATATTTCTATATAGTGAATTCATCCCTATGTGGACATATAATTTTATTGCATGCATATCTATCTCATATGATTTCATATAGTGTATTAGATTATCTCACGCTTTTTGCAAGTTTTATTGAGCTTATTTCATAGCGTCATTCATGTATATGGTGTGTTCTGATTACAATCACCCATCTGCTTGAGTCTCTTTTTTGCCTCTGTAGTCTCCCTCCATCCTAGAAGTCCTGTTATCACATTTATGTTTTATTCTTTTGTTCTGAGACCACTGTATTTAACTAGGGTCATCTGAGTGACCATGAGCTTGCAAGGATCCAGTGTAGTCTGGAGGACTCTTCAGTGGGTACACTGGTAAAGATAAGGGTGACCCTCCTCCCCTTCAAGAATCCATGAGCAACAACTCATCTGGTGCACAGGATGTAACAACCTCAGCTAGGAAGTTAAATATTTTTAGGGCTGAATATTTAGACACACCCATGAGAAATGCTCTAGTTAAAGCAAGCCTGTAGGAGATTGTAGGAATTGGATGATTGACATGGGAAGACCTAGCCCATAATGGGTGGACCTTGGCCTGGGCATAAGATGGGAATGGCTGGCTGGCAGACTGGCAACCTGGCAAGCTAGAAGCTGCCTTGGTTCTTGGCCCTCTGCTCTTGCTGTGGCTTTGCTGTGGACCCTTCCCTTGGCTGCTGGTGTTGCTTAAACTCTTTTGTCATAATGGACCATAAACTGAAAAGATAAGCCTATAAAATCCTCATATTCCCCCCAATTTTTTGTGGATCATCTCTTGCAGCAAGAGAAATATAAAACATAGGCAAGAGGTGGGGCCTGTGAGCCCCACCCCCACGCATGCTCCACTGTTGACAGCTGAGTGATGTGCGGGCTCAGTATGAGTGCAAGGTCTGCTCACCTCAGCTCTGCTCCGCTCTGCGGACAGCGTGTTTTAACCCTTTCTGCCCCCTTCCGCAATGATCCCTGACCATACTTGAGAAGGGATCGTCTTTATTGAGCCATAACTTACATGAAAAAGATGCTTATTCATTCATTTTAATGCTGTACCATAGTCTTTGTTCTTTATGCTAGTCCTAACCAGTAAAGACTTGCTGTCTTCTAATGTAAACAAGTAGATACAATTTGCCAAGGTGTAGCCTTGTTTCCTGTTGTTCAGGTTTTATGTTAGGGTTCTCTTTCAAAGCCCCCCAAAATCTTTTTTAAAAAATTACTGATTTCATATTTTTGAAGTAGCACAAGCACAAGTAATGAGGGTCTGTGTTCCTGGGAGTAAGAAAAAAAAATTAACTCATGTTACTCCAGAGTAATTGGTGTGTATGTGTATGTGTGTGTGTGTGTGTGTGTGTGTAAATTGTATATGTGCATATAAAAATGCAGTTAAGTAGTGACTGACTAATAGCAAACATTTTTAATTCATAGATTTGAGCTTTAGTGTATCTGTATAAAACCTGGTAATTTATATTAGCCTTATGAATGAGTAAAAACACTGTTCAAATTTATTTCTACAGACTTGTCTAGTTCTCATAACTTGTATATATCACCCAGATACCTAGTTTAAATTAATTTATGTTACTTCAATTTCTCCAATTTCTCTTCTCTATGATAAAGCACCTTCTTTGATGGCTGTTTTAGAATTGCCTCTTTAATTTCCATATCACATTTTATTATCCACAGTTATTTCAATTATTAATTAGAATCAATTAAATTGTTCTTTATTTTCTCAAGTTAAACTATTCTTTTATATTTTTTCTTCTTTTAAGACCATTTTGAGGCTGTGATATATCTCTGAATATTATGCTTCTCAAACTTTAACTCATTGTTATTTTGAAGGTAAATGGTTTGAGATATGTGTGTGTGTGTGTGTGTGTGTGTGTGTGTGTGTGTGTGTGTGTGTAGTACGCATTCTTCACCTGGTTATACGCATAGTCTCTGCTCCTTCCCAGGGAAAAATTTGTTGCTCACCTGATCCTACCAGACTATGTGTTCAGCTTGTGTCTGTAAGATGATGTCTGTAAGATGATAGTTTCTTGTCTAAACCCCAGTATAATTATCAAAATCAACAACTTTGATATTAGTTGAATTGTATTATCTAACTTCCATTTCATATGCAACTGCTTAAGACAGTGTCCCAGTAATGTCTTTGGATGTACTATGTCTCCATTTTTGAATTCAATTAAAGGCCATATTTTCTTTCAGCTTCAGCATCTCTTTAATGGATAGACAGTTCTTCGGCCTTTCTTTGTTTTTCTGGACGTTGACAATACTGAGGATTATAAGCTGGGCATTTGCGGAAGCCCACTGACTAGCTTCTCATTCTTTTCCTGTTAATAGCAGATATAGTGCTGAAGTCTCTGGTTATTACATCCGAGGCTTATGAAATCAGACTGAGATCTTATGAGGCTTTCTCTGCTCACCCTTTTTAGACAGTGGGCCTGGTCATGTCCTGTGACGTCACCTCCCTGCCCCCACCTGGACTGTGTGGTCTCTGGGGAGATACATTACATTGCAGGGTAGCGTGTCCCCAGCAACCAGCAAGAGTTGAACTTCTGCTGCTAACGTATTTCTGACTCAGTTATTGTTGTGGTCCTGGAAAACAGAGAACTCTCAACTCTTTCATTGCTTCCACATCTACCGCCTCAGTGAGTCTTCTACCAGAAAATAAGTAAATGAAATTTCCAAAGCCTTTCTTCCTTGGTCATCAGAATTATACCACTGTAGACAGATGGGCATATTTTATTTAGTAAGCTATAACTGATTTCCATTAGTATTATTTGAGATGCTCAAATTTTAGCATTTGGCATCATGCTAGCTTTCGTTTCTGTACAAAATTACTGATTTTACTTGCCCCAAAACTCTCTCTCTCTCTCTCTCTCTCTCTGTGTGTGTGTGTGTGTGTACTTGCCTGCATATAGAAACCAGGGTGTAACATCAGGATTCTTCCTCAATTGCCCTCCACCTTATTTTTTTGAGACAGTCTTTCACTGAATTTGGGACTCACTGTCGACTACACTGACTGGCCAGTGACTCTCCAAGATCCACCCGTCTCCATCCCCCAGACCTGGGGCTACAGATGCCCCCCATTAAGTCAGTGTGTCTGAGCATTCCAAGGTGCTGTATTCACACCCACGCAGCCTACTGATTTTTTGATATAGGTCCTGGGGATTTGAACTCAGGCCCTTATGCTTGGGCAGCAAATTCTCTACCCACTAAACCATCTCTCTGGCCCTGTGCCCAAAGACTCTTGAAGAAATCTTTTTGCAGCAGTTCACATTCTACATAATTTTCATTTCCATTGTTATACATAGAAGCGAAAATATTTTTAAAAGAGTGTTTTTCCAAGTATGATCTGTGGATCACCTTATAGAAAGTGAGGATTCTTGGGATAAATAAATTTGAGAGCTGCAGCAAGCATGTCTCTCCCACCAGATATAAAGTTTTTTTCAAAGTTCTAGTGAAACTTGCTAAGCATGAGTGAGTCTAGCATCTGACCACAGAGCTGTATGATCATAAAATATTTACTGACATACTTTGGAGGTGGTGTTCTGGGAACCGACTTTTGGGAAACATGCTTGTAGAATTCAGGCAAAGACCTGAACTTAATCTCAACACAGTGCTTTTTTAAAGTTTGTTTTTCCTGCCTTGGTTCAGAGGAAGCAAATTCAATTTCTATAGTTAGTTGGCCATTGTAGGAATGATGAGCTAGGTATGGAATGATCTCACTATAATTTTGTAATCATAATTTCTAAGAGGATTACAAGGGGGTAAGGGCGTTTCACAACATCTCTTGCTTTTCCAAATGAGGACAATGAGACTTTAAACAGAGAATGATGTAAATTGATGGAGAGAAAAGAAGTGGATAGAAAAGAAAGATGGTATGGGTCTCAGATTCAGCTGAATGGTAGCTCCTCTTCTGTGTGCTTCTTATAGCATAGATACAGAAAGGCTCAGAGGAAACTGCTGAAATTTACATAGCATTGAACAGAATGTGGACAGCAGGGTTCTAGAACCTTCTTAGGAAACACTTCATGGAGTCTTAGAGAGTCATAACTCTGCCTAGAGTTCTTTCCTTGAACTGTGAGTACTGTAAATACTGTCAAGGATGTTTATGTGACCTTTTTTGTGGGGGAACAACCAAAATGTCTGTTTACCCAGAGAAAGGCATCAATGACAGACCAAAGTAATGGTTCCACCAAAGTCCAGCTTGGCACTCCAGCGAGTTTTGGGGGGTTACTTACAGAAATACAGGCAAGAGTTGCTCTCAGGAGGAACTTAATGGCTCAAAGGCAGCTGTGTCACTGGTAAGTGTACCTTAGCACGGGTGATAACACATGAAGCTTTCAGAACTACCTGTAGGAAGCTCTGCTGGTCCCACCAAGAAAATAATTTATCGCTTATATAGCCTTTGGGCCGGGCACTGTGAATCTTTGGAAAGTTTTGGCTTTCTTGGATCTGAGAGGTTGGCTTACTTCTGGGTCTTACAAACCTTCTTCCTCCCTCCAATAGAGAAAGTTCCAGCTGAAAGGAAATCATTACACACAAAAAAGTTAATGAACTGGGGAGATGGTTCAGGGGCAAAGCCTCTGCCTTGCAAGCAAAAGGATCTAAATTCAGTTCCCCTGATCTACAGAACAATGCCAGGTAGATAGGACAGAGGCCTGTGTATTTGGCCCTGGAAGGTAGAGCCTGGGAAACTGCAAGGCTTAGCAATAAGGAGGTAGAACCATCTGGATTGATTCCTGATGTTACCCTTGGCCTCCACAGGCACACACACTCAAGTGCCCATACAAGTGGCCTGGATACCTTGGGCCACTTGTGGGGTGACAAACTGGAGTCCCCTTGGAGCATGCCCTGGTCACTCTGAAAGGCCTCCATTCCAGCTCAAGAATTACGATCGCCATGGCTGCTGCAGTTGAGCGAGGAGACCCCCCTCTGGTCACCACCAACCCCCGCCACGAGCCAGCAAGACCGTGATCACAATAACCCGCATGAGCTCTAGATGACCCCCTGCTCACTTAGGTCAGGAGCATCTTCTCTGTTGACTCGGTGGCAAGCTTCTGATTGACAGGAAGGAGGCCAACCTATGCAAGGCCTGTGGTGGGCGCATAAGTGAGGACTGTAACGGGCCCTATGTCAAGCCTGTGTTTGGTTCATATGTATGGTGGAATTTTGTCTGTGCAAGTGTGTCCTGCCACCTCCCAGCTGTATAACCAGAATGCTTTTCATGGGTTCCTGGACGACTCTTCCGTACACTATTCTCTTGGATTGCCAAGTCAGTTCCCCTCATGAAGGCTTTTCTTTTTTTCTTTTATGCACATGTGTGTTTATGTGTTTGTATGAGGGTGGGTATACATGTGTGTGCAAGTGCGTATGCAATAAGGCACTTGAGTGTGTATGCCTGTGGGGGCCCAAAGATAACATCAAGAATCCTCTTGGATTGCTTCTACCTCCTTATTGCTTTGCTTTGGAGTTTCCCAGGCTCTGTGTTCCAGGACCAGAATCATAGATTGCCATATCTAGCTGGCATTTTTATGTGGATCTTGGGATCTGAACTCAGATCCTGTTGATTGTGCACCGAAGGCTTTTCTTAAATGGTCTGTTGCCAGTTGTGATCTTTAAATAGGTAGAGAAGACCGGCCAATTGCACAAAGATCAGACAAAACCCAGGTATGCAATACTGCATTGTTGCTAATAAATGACCATCAAACGGCTTAAGGGAATAAAGGATTTATTTTCTCTTATGAGTACTAGTTAGAGTTCATAGTCCAGCTTGTCAGGAGAGCTCACAGCAATACCAAGGCTGAGGGAACTGGCCACACTACCACTATATAATGACTGAGAGAGGGACAGTCCTTACTTGCCAGACCAGCATGTCTGGCCAAGTTTACACAAGGATGCTGTCTCTCTCAATCAGCTGTCTGTACTTTATTCCATTGCCTAATCCCACCCACCATGGGCTGTGTTTTCCTCATCAGTTAGACAATCTCCTGCAGGTTTGCTCTGGGCCTAACTCAACCATTAATTCTCTACAAATGTGCCCAGAGCTCAAACTCTCAGCTGTCAAGTTGATATCTATGTCTAACTACGACACCAGGTCTTTGTGGAAAGCCACAAGCTTGTAAAATGAGCACAGCAGTAATAAGCACCCAGCTTTGGAAGCCTGACTCCATATACTTCTTATTCTCCAGGCTAATTTGGAAGCCCAGCTTGTGAGTCTGTGGGGCTCAAGGCTCTCCCTTGCCTGGGTGAGTTTCCTCTTGCCTTCCATGATGGAGCCAGCATCGTGTGACGCCCTTACCAAGTGAGGACAAGTGTCTGGCACACCTGCCCTATGCCTTCCCGACTCTGTTACTTGTCTCTCTGAAGTCCCCTTACATTGCCATCATTCATTACCTGTGGTGGGCATGGCATCTGGAGAGCTACCCTCCCTTGTATTTCCTGACACCATCAGTCCTAGCCTCACAGCCTCTCCCCTGATTGTTCCCTTTTCCCCCAAGGTACTCTTTGTACCTCTGGAATATGCACTGCCCCTTTTTGACTCTCTGTTGAAATGTTAGCATTGCTTTTCTTTGAATAATGTTAGTAATATTAGTATTGTTATTCTTTTAGCTTCGAGTGATTTGATTTTTGTTTCCCATTGGGTGGCGCCATCCTGGATTTTAGCAACCATTTTACAGCAATGTCCAGCCCAGCTTCATTCTATATTCTGATTCCCAGAAGCTCAGCTTTCTTTCTTTCTTTCTTTCTTTCTTTCTTTCTTTCTTTCTTTCTTTCTTTCTTTCTTTCTTTCTTTCTTTCTTTCTTTCTTTCTTTCTTTCTTTCCTTCCTTCTTCCTTCCTTCCTTCCTTCCTTCCTTCCTTCCTTCCTCCCTTCCTCCTTCCTTCCTTCCTTCCTTCCTTCCTTCCTTCCTTCCTTCCTTCCTTCCTTCCTTCCTCCTCCTTCCTTCCTTCCTTCCTTCCTCTCTCTTTCTTTCTCTCTCTTTCTTTCTTTAGCATCTAAGTATGTGTGTATTTGTGTGTGTATGTATGTGCGTATATATGTATGTATGTATGTATGTATGTATCTATCTATCTATCTATCCATCCATTCTCTGTCTAGCATCTACCTACCTATCTCTTATCTCCTCTCTCTCTTGTGGAGAAAATTTTGGAGTACGAAATCTTGATTTAGGATGCCGTGGCTCGCCCAGCCTGTGAGCAGATGCAGTGAATCACATACCTGATCATAAGGACACTTCTAGTTGCAGCTTCTGGAAATAGAGAAGGTGACTGTGTGTGGTAAAGGAAAAAACCTTTGAAAGAATAGGAATAAGGATCATAATAAAGAAGATACTTTCTCCCCCTCCCCCCCGCCATGTCCCCAAGACCATAACACGGTCTGATGATGAACACTGGCTTACGTGGAATAGAAGTCTTCTTTGAAGTTATTTTACATTTTATGATACAGGGAAATCATTTGTCTGGATTACTTAGGTGAAATGGAGGGGGACTTTGATGCGATATCTATTAAATAAGATCTTAATTTGTGAAGCTTTCAAGTAATTTCTTTGCATATCATATGAAGAACATGATCTGAGATAAAAGACCCAAATTGCCTTCCTTTCCGACTCTCCTTTAATTCATGTCAACTTTTATTACATTTGAACTATGAGGAATGATGAAATTCACATTCGCTCATATCACCCCCTTACCTAAGTGTATAATAATTATTACATTATGTTGTCCTACAAATCTGGGTTCTGGGTTCCTGGAAGCGATTACTGGATTACTGTCATCTTATAAATGTAATTCTAAGGAAGATGCCTTATTTCTGGAGGAGGAAAATCACTTCTCTGTGAAGGTATAATGTGGGCAGACAGGGAATTATATTAAATGCATTATGGACAGACTGAGCTATAATGAACCCAGGAGGATTATTCTTCTGAGAAACAGGGCGAAGTCTTTCATAGATCAAAGGCTGGGTCATGGGGTGCCTATTCATGGAAAAGGTCACAGTGGTCACCAAAGGAGCTGAGCCTCATTTGGTGATGTCACAGAGATGATCAGTCCTGTTTCTAGAACCATCTCCCTGGGGAGAAGCACTAAACGTGTTTCTCTCTGAGGTTTAGCTCTGCAACATCCTATGGGTGCATTCAGCTCACATTCACAGATCTGAAAGTAGTTCTGTATGTATATATGTGTGCATGTGTATGTACATATGTGCATGTGTGTATGTGCATGTGTGTTGTATATAAACATGTTTATGTGTATGTGTACATCTGTGTATATGTGTGCTTCTGTGCATGTATATGTGTGTGCATGCATGTGTGCATGTGTGTTTGTGTGTGTGCATGCATGTACATGTATGTGCACGTGTGTACAAATGCAGGCTCCTTGAGTTCAGATGCTCTTCTTCAGTGATTGGCAGCTGTAACAGTTACTCCTAACTATTGCTGTGAGAGAACACCCAAAGTCAAGCAACTTAAGGGAGAAAGGGAGATTTATTCAGCTTACAGTTCCAGAGGGAAGGGACAGTCTCTCAAAGCAGAGGCAGCATGGCTGGCTGGCCAAAGCTGGAGGAGGCTAAGTCACCGCAGACATCTTGAAAGCTGAGAGCTGCAGATTCTTGCAGCAAAGTCAGACTTCTAGAGGTAGGATGGGACTAATCCACCTCAAGGCCCACCCCTTGTGACTGCCTTCCTCCAGCAAATCTCCATCTCTCAAGGGGCCATGACCTTGCCAAACACATGAGACTGCGGGGGACACATTTCAAGCCATGACAGCAGCTGTCATGTCTAACCTATCTGAAAGGCCAGCACGTAGGCTCTGGAATATCTACTGAATGAATGCATTGGAGGATGCCGAGACTGCAAAGCAAAACCGATGTCTGGGGCGAGTGGTCAGAGGCTGGCACATGATGCCCCCAGGTTGGCACACAGGGTGCTTTCAGCTGATTGCTGGTGACATCAGCTAGAGAATGGGATCTAAATCCATCACTTCGGATGGTACAGACATTTGCTGCTTTTTCTGTTTTTCTTTCTGTGAACGCTCCTGAACAAGTTGTGTCTAGCGAGGTTTCACTATCTTCACTTGTTTCCAAGTTTTGAGACTTAATATTCACTCGGCCAGTAGATGCTGAATTCCCACTATGAGCTCCTTGCTCCAAGGGTCTGAAAACAAGGTTGTTGATGAATAATAGACAGAGCCTCGGACTTCAAGGAGCCTCCATCCTCCTGTCCTTCCTTCCTTTCTTCCCTTTTCTTTTGTCTCTTTCCTTCTCCCTCCTTCCTGCCTTCTCCTCCTCCTCTTTCTTCTCCTCCTCCTCTTTCTTCTTGTCCTTTTTTTTCCCCTTCCTCCTCTTTCTCCTCCTCTTCCTTCTTCCTACTCTTTTTCCTTCTCCTCCTCTTCCTCCTATCCTCCTCCCCCTCTTCTCTTTCCTTTCTTCATCACTGAAAGCATAAACAGCAGGTATGATGCTTTACATAAATACACTACTGAAGAGCTACCCCAGATTCATTAGCCTCACCCATTGTCTTCCGGGGAAACTCCAGGAGCTTTCATTTAGATGGAGCATAGTCACTACAGACCGCGACCTCAGTCCCATGTGCAAAGAAAAGACACAGCACACGTTCACTCTTCAGGTCAACACTTCCTTAAAAGTATTCATCTGGGTTCAGTACAGACAATGCAAGGAAAAGAAGGCATTTATTCCTTCACCGGCCTCCCACGCCTCGGTGCTCGCTCTGCTCCTTGAAAGAAGTTCTCCCTGACACTTCTTTTGATTTTCCTCCTTCTTTCGTTCTGGTCACCTCACATGAACTGTCTGCTTACCAGTTCTGGGTTAGGTAACACAACCCCTTCCCTGGTCCATGTGCACACCTCTCTCTCAGTCTCTCTCGGTTTCTCTCTCTGTGTCTCTCTCAGTCTCTGTCTCTCTCTCTCTCTCTCTCTTGTCGCTAGGTGAGGTCACTGTGTTCATTCAGTTACTGGTTTAGTCTCTGTCTTCACCTGTGGATGCACAAACCTGATGTAGCAAATTTGCATTTTATTTGCTAGGACTTCCCATGGTGGGCACACAATAGGTCTTCTGTAAATGACTGACTGTATGACCACATGGCTTCAAAAAACTGAGAAGATAGCATAGCAGGAACAATTCTTAGTGTGTGAGAATATTTGCATGTATGAGTATATGTGTGTGCACAAATACGTATGTGTGTTCATGACTTTGTGTGAGTGTATGCATGTTAACAGGTGTGTATGAATGACTGTGAGCATGAATGTATATCGTATATGCATGTGTGTTCATGAGTGTGTGTGCACGAGTGTATGCATATTCACGGATATGAATGACTGTGCATGTGAACATTTATGTGCATTTGCATGTATATGTTCCTGAGGGCGTGGTGCTTGTGTGCAAGAGTGTTTGTGTGCATTTGAACGTGTGCAGGTGCGCATGTGTGTACAGATGCTGGCTGTTCTTCCTCAGCCTGCTTCACCTTGGTGTCTGTTGTGTTGTGTTTTAGACAGGGTCTCTCTTTGACTGAGGCTGCCCATCTGGCTGGCCAGCGAACCCCAGGGATCTCCCTGTCTCTGCCTCTGTGGAGCTGGGAACACAATCACATACCGTCATGCCCAGCATTTTGCATGGGGGCTGGATTTGAACTCAAGTCCTCATGCTCCAGGTACTTCATAGCCTCAACCCTGCACACAAGCATTTTAAAGTCAGTGTTTCTGCACATGGCTATTCTATACAACCATCTTTCTGCAGTCTGACTCCTTCCTCATCATCCATGGGTGGGGCCACTGTTAATTTGTAGTTGTAATTGTTTCTGCAGATTACTATTAAATTAAATACATGGCCAAGATGACATGGTGGAGCTTGTCACTGGCCTTTGCCACGGTTCTTTTCTGTGTTCAGTAGAAGCTGCACTAATTAGACAGTGTGCACACCCCATTTAATGAAATGAGCAACTCACCATGGTTTTTAATCACACAGTCAGGTTGGGTTTCAGGGTGCAAACTGAGCCCAGAGAAAACCTGATGTCCCCTGTGCCATGAAGTCCAGATGCCTGGAGATAAGTAGTAGATATGACACTTCTAGAAAGGGAATCCATGTGCTGCTCCCTGAGCACACACAGCTGTGCTCTAGCCACACAGCTGTGGTAAAGCCATTTGCCAACCCTCACCCCACCCCTATACACACACACACATACACACACATATATGTTCACACATACAGATACACACTGACCCTTCCACATGCACACATGCACATGCACACACATATACACACATGCACACATATGCACACATGCACACACACACTGACCCCTTCCACCACAAAGGCATACATGCACGCACACACACATACACACACTAACCCCTCCACATATGCACACACATACACACATGTACACATATATACACCTGTGCACATATACATATATATACACACACATGCTCACACACTTGACCCCCTCCACATGTGTGCATATATATACACACATGCATACATACATACATGTGTGCACACATACACACTCACATCACACACACACCCCTCCACATGCACACACACACACACACACACACACACACACACACACACCCCACACAGAATGTTTACTCAAGAACAGATTTCAGTCAAATTGTTTTAGATAACTGCTAAGAATCTGTGGAAGTGATTTACACCATTTCGACAGCTGCTACATATGCTGGTGATAAAAACCCATGCCAGGCTACACGCAGAATAGAATTTGCCATCTGCCACTCATGGGGACCAATTACTTTTCTTAATCTGGAGTCAGTCACCACTGTCATTAAAGGGGAAGGCATCTCGAACATCTGAAACCTACTGAATGAAAACCAATGCAGCATCAAAAGTACACGCGTTGCTTGACAGGGTTTATGTTGGAGGGAGTGCGGCGACTTTCTGGAAGTGGCCATGGAGGGCGTGCTTGCCCATCCTCTCTGCAGATGGCGCCGAGGGCTTCATTTACTAGTCGCGCTGCCTTTAAAGATGAGGGCGACCCTTGCTTAAGGAAACTCAAGCCCAAATGCACTTTGAATTTTCCCCTGTATTTCCAGTTTCTTCCAGGTCTATCTCAGAAGGAGAGAGAGAGAGAGAGAGAGAGAGAGAGATCACTATTCTGTCCAGCTTCAATTTCAAGAGGTGCCGCGGCTGATCAGAGGACACTGCGCACTCCATGTCCACCAACTGAATTTTGACAACTTTCTCCCAAACGTGCCTTGCTCTAGCTTTTCATTTGGAGGGTGAGATGGAGGTTGGCAGAAAAAAAAAAAAATAAATGAAAACAATGCTGGCAATGTGGGAGGTTGCCACTTGCTCTGCTTCGAGGACCTTCTGTGGATTTCTAAAGCATTCCTTAACCCTGTATTGTTAATCCGGACCACACGCCAGTGCTTCCCAGGGCTTCTCTGGGCAAATTTTTCCTGTTTGCCTTAAAGAAATATCATCTTTGGCCACACAAAGTCAACCTCAGACAGATCAAGCTTTGTCCCTCATTGTCTGGGAATTCTTCACTTATGGTAAAATGCATAAAATGATCTTAAATACCATTGTTTGGAATTCTATGTGATTCGTCCTTTAAACCAGCCTGTCCAAGGAAGCTGGATTTAGAGATTCACTGGATCCTCTTTGTTCTTTGTGTGTGTGTGTGTGTGTGTGTGTGTGTGTGTGTGTGTGTGTGTTTTGCATATGGATGGGTATACATGTATGTGTAGGTGCTCATGTAAGAGTGTACTTGAGTGTATGCCTGTGAAGTCCCAGGAATATTTCAGCATCATTTCATATTGCTCTACCACCTTAATGCTTCGCTTGGGGTTTCCTAGACTTTGTCTTCCATGGCCTGAATTACAGGTTGCTACCTGAGCTGCCTGCCATTTTTTGCTTGGGAACTAGAGGTCTGAACTCAAGGTACTTTTGTTTTCAAGCAAAGACTTTAACCCTCAAACCATCTCCAAAGCTCTGGATCCTTGTTTTTATACATGGTTTTGCACTGTCTTTCTACAAAGATAACACTTTAAGTAGCCACTGATTAACATCTGAACATTTTAGAAAGAATAACATTCTTAGAATCAGGGATGTAACTTACGTAGCATACACAAGGCCCTGAGTTCTATTGTAGGTACTTGTAGAATAGCATAGAGGTCTACACCTGTGATCCCTGTACTTGGGGAGTGGGAGCAGGAGGATCAGATGTTCAAATTAACCGTTGACTATATAGTGAACTTGAGCAACATTATATATCACCTGTATATGTGTCACTTCACATACATTCACAAATATCACGCACACACACACACACACACACACACACACACACACACACTCAGACGCAACTAGAAAGGCATTCTTGCTCAGCTGACTCTCACATGCTACTCTACAAATCCACGATGGACTTGTCTTGACAACAGGAACAATCTCATTAATTTGAGATCTGGTTCATAGTGTAACTGCTCTTGAGAAACAGGACTGAACTGTGATCATAAATGGAAAATAAATGCCCAGTGAACCAAAGGTAACTTTAATTTTTGAAGAGTTTACTTCTGCCCTTGTATGGATGGCATGGATTATTTATGGTAACCTCACTCAATAAATTCAAGATATCAGTTACATAGCAAAGAATCTCTGTATTCATTAATTAAATATTCAGCTCTTTCATACGTTTGCTGTGAAATTCATAGCTCTGCGCTCTGGGGTTACATTCAGAAAATGTGGAGAACTGATTAAAATGACCTAAAGCCTTAACTCACTGAAAGACGAGGAATTCTAATGGGCAATGAGGGAAACAGATGAACACAGAATATTCATATTTACTGCAGTATTATACATTGTGTTGATTTAAAACTAGATTCTGTCTGAGAAGGATTGAACGAGGAGTCTCCCACAGAAAGGATGGGTACTTTCTGAAATGTATGCCTACTCTACCATTTTCCTACAACCTGTGTGTATCAGCAAATAATGCTATATAAGGAATCACCAAGATCTATCTAAGGATCACTAAGTCTTGCCACCAATGACCACTTATGATTATACTGTCTGGACCAGTTAGACAAAGGCTGTCAACTTGACAACTGAAAGCTGAGCTCTGGGCACATCTATGAAGAATTGGTGGTCAAGGCAGGCCCTGAGCAAGCCTGTGGGAGATTATCTACTTGATATGTGACGGCCCAGCCCATGGTGGGTAGAGCCCCGGGCAGCTGGATGAGATGGGAGGAGCTGGTTCAGTAGTTTGCCATGCTCTGGTACCATCGGCAGGCCGGCATTTTTCAAGAGAGAGAGCGTGCCCCTCTCTAAGCTTTTTCTGTGGCTATGCTGTGACCAGTTTTCTTGGTTTCTGATGGTGGTCTGAACTCTCCTGCGAAGCTGGACTATGAACTGTAACCAGAATCATAAGTAACAATAAAGTCCTGTTGGTCCATTGAATTGTTTGGTTGTGGCACCATGGAGAGAATGTGGAACACAGACTTCAGGTGCTATGAAGGAGAAGTCTCTGGGTGTCTCTGCTTCCAGATGTCCAGGGCAGGGAGGGACACGACACTCAAGGTGCTGGTCGCCGCAGGGCTCCCAGGGCTCTGCAGGAGAAAGGTCTGCGTCCATTCGCATCTCGTGTGGCTCTTGGCAGGTGTTGGGTTCTCTGGTTACCCAGAATCACCTGTTCCCAGCCATGCGACCCACTATAAGCCTACATATGGTGTGCAAGCTGGCTTCCTCCAGAGAGGGGACTCAGAAAGAGAAAGAATGAGATAGAAAACGAGCTGGAAGTCACGTCCCGTGACCTCATGTCGGTGCGGCAGCCGTAGCTGATCTTCTGTTTACTAGACGGGAGTCAGTAGATTCCACCTACATGCATGAGGGAGGTGCCCAGGCCTGTGCTGGCAAATGGGGATCACCAGGCTCGCTTGAGAGGCTGAGCACCCCACTTCCAAGTGTAGCGAATAAAATAGGAAAGGAGACTATGGGAGTCACACAGACATGGGCTTTACCTCCTCATCAAATGCTTGTTAGCTATGGGATGTGGTTGAGAGTCTTGGTATTTCTCAGCCTCATTTACTCATCTATTGAGATTGGATGGACAGCTTCTCTCTCCTGACCTCCTTCTGAGTAGGAACATAAGCTCAACAGGAGCCCTTGTATGCGGGCACACGTGTTTCTTTTTAGTGTCACGCAAGGGCTCAGTGAGATGGCTCAGGGGGTGGGGCGCCTGCTTACAAACCTAGAGACCTGAGTTCGATCCCCAGAAGCCCACATGGTGGAAGGAGAGAACTGACTTCTGAAGCTCTGCCCTCTACCCACATGCAATGGCATGCATATGTTCTCTCCTCTCTTTCTCTTCCCTCTTAAATAAATAACTAAGTGAACAATCCCACTCATCATCACACAGTCTTTCTAGGCTTTCCACATTTATCTTCCCCAACTCTGCATCTCATCTGTGAGTGTATATGATGTCTGGTTTGTATATGAGTGTGGATGTCTGTGTAACCCTCTTGGAGTTTCAGTTCAGCCTGTACCATATCTCCATTGCACAGCAAAGACAAATCTGTGTCTCCAAAATGCAGGATCCCCAATTAGTAATTGAAAACACAAATCACAGAATATACAGAAGGGTGAAATTTTTTAAAAATGTAAAGTGGGTCGATCATCTGTCTAGTCAATGACAGGTGATTGACTTGTGGCAACTTGTATTGACACTCAAATGATTCTGTGATGAATATATTGACTAAGTCATCAGTGTTATGATAAATGCGGGTACTTCCAAAACAACTGAAAACACACTTGTAGAATTCACTCCCATTTAGGGGTTCTTCCTTCCATGGTACCTCTCTTTCCCCAGAGTTCAGGCGCAGTAACATGTATTCCTTTGAAAGGATTGGAGATTAAGGGGTGAAAATCTTATAAATTCATTTCATGTATGTAACACTAAGAGAATTTGAAAAAAGTAGGAAATAAAAAAAGCAAAAAGAAAAAGAAAAAAAAAAGCAATGGTTTGACTAACTGGAGAATGAAATATGGCTGGAACAAACAGACTTAGACCCCAAACGATAAGCATGTTAGCTAAGAATAGAGGCAGAAGGAAGTAAAGAACAATAGTGATGCATTCTGGGGAAACATACAGAAACCAGAGGGAAAAAGAGTGTCTAGATCGAAGGAACTGTGAAGAACCACAGAGAGACCATGCTGGTGGGTGGGAGGAAAAAGCTTACTGTAAAGTGATCAACAATTCTCTGGAACTAATCACAACACTGTGTGAATTCTATATCTATTTAAAAAGAAATAAAATATCACTCAAGATAGAACATCTCGTCTCTGCATCTATCTAAGAAGCTGTGATTTGGGAGGAAAAAAAAAGAACTTCTAAATAGTGCTTGTTTCTTGTTTATTCTTTTCCTCTCCACTTTCTGAACTCTCAACCTCATGCTCCACTGTACGAACCGTTACCTGCGAGCACATGCTCGTCCTAGAGAAAACGCTGATAGACTCACGTTCCTCTCTGAAAACAATTTTCCCGCTTGTGGTATCCTGTCAGGCTTGTCCAAGATCAAAACAAGACCTTGCGGTGCTCTGGAAATGAACTCGGTTAAGCCACACCGCTTCAACCCTGAGCCTCTAATGATCACCGGGAAAGCAAGGGAGGACGCGTGTGTTTGGAATTTTGAAGATATGTATCCATGACCATGTCTGTCTTTGTCCTGGCTGGGTGATCAGGATGGGGAGGGTGAATGGGGGGGCAGCAGCAGCAGGAAGGGGGGTGGTGGTCAACATTTGATTTCCCAAATATTTATGTTGCCTTTCTACCCAGCAGGAGCTGAGCTGTTGAGAATGGGTCTCAGGAGGAAAGGGAGGCAGGCAATGTGTGATTTCTGTAAGCCATGCTAGGAAGCATCTCTGAAATACAGGGAGATAACACTTCAGAGCTCTTGGGCTTCAGCGAGTTCCGGTCACAGAGGTCTCCATGTAAGTGTATAGATGTTGTTTGCTTCATTGACTTGTCTTAATGGGATGACGTCATGGTTACTCTGTTCTGTTACTGTGGTTATTATTTATCCTTCCTATTGAGTCTCTCTCTCTCTTTTTTTTTTTTTTTTTTTTGCATGTGTGTGCAGGTGAGTGCACTAGGGGGCACTTGAGAGTATGTGTGTCTGTAGAGACCCAAGGATGATACCAGTAATCATCCTGGATTGTTGCACTTCCTTTTTGCTTCGCTCTGGGGTTTCCCAGACTCTACCTTCCTAAGCCAGACATGCAGGCTGTGCCATTTCCCTAGCATTTTTACATGGGATCCGAACTCAGGTCCTCCTGCTTGGCAGGCAACGGCTTTAAGCCCTGAGTCATCTCTCCCGGCCCCTGAATCTCTTTTTCTATGAATTGCTTCAACAAGGGTAATGGCCAACTCACTTCCACCATCCTTGGTTTTAAAACTGACTCCTGTACTCCATGGAGAGACTCACGTGTGGGTCTGTCTCTTAGTCCCCTGTAACACAGGGGCAGTAAGCAAGGTTTGGCAAGGGTTCACGTTCTGCTTAAGCAGGAGGTACGTATATTCCACAGCAAAGGCTCCACGCCTTTCCAGTTGTTCTTTGGAAGCAGAAGCATAATCTGATTCTTTGTACCGTCAATCAATGCTTCTGAACATTTCTCTTTGGAGACCAGAAGCCCGTGGTAGAGTTGAATTTTCATGATGAGATAGTAGCTGTTGCTTTTATGCACTACTTTTAACTACTGGCTTTATTTTCTAAAACAAATGGACATATTTCAGCCACTTTCTTACCAATGACATTTGGGGGTTAATCTCTAGTTTCAATTTTTATTTATTTTACACACACACACACACACACACCACACCACACCTCTTTCTTAAGTAGAATGTGAACCCTTGCAAAACCTTGCTTACTGCCCCTGTGTTACAGAGGACTAAGAGACAGACCCACAGGTGAGTCTCTCAATGGAGTACAGGAGTCGTGTGTGTGTGTGTGTGTGTGTGTGTGTGTGTGTGTGTGTGTGTGTGTGACATGTTACTCATGTGTACATATGCATGTTTGCCCTTGGGTGGGACATGTATATGGGGGAGTGCACCGTGTGTGCACTAGTGTGTGGAGGGGAGAAGTTGACAAGAGCATTTTCTTTAATGTCCCTCCACTTTACATATGAGGCAAGGTCTCTTCTTGAACCCAGGTTCTCCAGTTTGGCTAGTCTAGCCAGCCAGCTCGCCTGAGGAGTGCGGAGATTGCAGGCAGACTGCTGTGCTTGTCCAGTGTCTGTGTGGGTGCTGGGAATCGAACTCTGCTCCTTATGCTTGCATGGCAAGTGTTTTAGTGTTTTACCCACTGAACTGCCTGCCGTCCCAGCCCTTACATTTTCAGAAACTTCTTTGTATTTCTTGCTTTTAGTTTATCGAAATATGTTGGCATTTCTTTTTTTCCTAGTAGTCTTACTTTTTTCCTTTCTTCTGTGTTGAAAGTTGTAGTTCTCCCCTTACTCTAAAATGAATATGACTTCTCCCAAATAATAAAAAGCATTTCCGATACTTGAACTCTGATCACACCCATGCAAAATAAATCTTCAGCATATTATTTTCATCACCTCAATGCACAAATTACACAGCATTGCTTCATTGACAATCTTCATTTACCTATGTCTGCCTCTGTCAATGTTTCCATTAATTCTTTTTGAGTTTCAGACCATCTAAGGGGTAATTAATTCAAAGCAGAGTATTTTTTATTTTATTTATTTATTTGGAAAGAGAGAGAAAGAGAGGGGAGAGAGAAGGAGAGAGGGAGAGAGAGGAAGTGAGAGAAAGAAGGATAAAGAGGGAGAGGAGAGAGACAGAGGAAGAGAGAGAGAGAGAGAGAGAGAGAGAGAGAGAGAAGAGAGAAAGAGAGGAAGCTAGAGAGACCTACCCAGGAACGTTATGCTGATGCACAGGTGGAGGTCAAACAACAATTTCGGTAAGTCACGTCTCTCCTTCCACCACATGAGCTTCTGGGATTCAAACTCAGGTCACCAGCAGGTTCATAAGCAGAAGTCTCCTGCCCCCCGCTCCCCAGCCATTTCATCGGATTGAAAACATGGTGTCTTCACACAATTTAGAAGTTAGAGAAGCCCATCCACAATAGAGATTTCTGGCTTTGGTTTATATACATGTGACTTTATTTCAAGGTTGGTCATGAAGCACAGCTCTGCTGTAAGAGCATCTCAGAGGAGAGCTGGCTTCTAGCTCCTCCAGAGATTCTCGCTCTGCAGAGGCGAGCCACGGAGATCTGTCCTCAGCTGGGAGCTGTCGTCTCTCCGAGGCTGTTCTCAGTCCCTTCCCTTCAGCTTTCTGCCTTTTCCACGCCCCCCTGCCACGTGTCTGTGAAATTTCCCTTTGCTTGCTTTGTCCTTTCATTAATTCTACTTCTATCCTTTAGCTCTCAAAAGGGTTACAAGAGACCTCCTTCCATTTTGGTCCCCTGAGACTCTCACTTACCTCCCATTTACTCTCCTCTATCTCTTCACTTCTTCCTCTGCTAGGAATTTTAGGGAAATACTGCAGATTTCCATGTTCTCTGAACCTCTTTTTTCTTTTATGTCTAATTTGCTATATAACTAATCATTGACTTTTTTCTTTAAATTAGAATGATTATTTCCCAAGAATTAACTCCTACTTTCTTTGTATTCAGTTTTACTCCATTCGTGAATGTTTTTATCTTTCTGTTATTCCTTACTTTAAACACTTTCTGTAAATAGTTGTTTTTATGTCATATCAATGGTTCTTCAATGAGACACTCTTGGGGCTGATTCTGATTTTGCTGCGGGTGCGGCCATTCCCTCCTGCGCTTTGTTTCTTTCATGATTCCCGTTTCTAAATTCATACATATTTGATTGTAAACTGTGAGAAACTTTGAGCTTAAAATGGGGATGTGTTTTCTTTTCTGTCATTTACATTTGTTCCTAATGAAAACCGAAGGCTTTGATCAAATGGAACGTTCTGAAACTAAAACTAAAAGAGCACAAATCCCCCAAGAAAGCAATTGTTTTCAGGGTCCCCAGCCCAATTCCACAGTTTTGTGTTGATCCCCAACCATTTCACATATCAACTAACTGCCCACACGCCCAGTCTCAGCAGACACACTTAGGTTTTTGGCCAGTGGCCTTAGTGGTCATTTCTGGTGATTATTCTGCCTTCAGCCAGTGAGACAGCTCAGTGGGGAAGGTGTTTGCTCCCAAACCTGGAGACCTGAGTTCAATCCCAGGAAGCCCACATAGTGGAAAGAGAGAACGGATTTCCGAATGTTCTCTGACCTCCACCAGTGCACCATGACATGTATTCTCTCTCTCTCTCTCTCCCTCTATCCCTCTATTCCCCATTTCTCTCTCTCTCTTTCTACCTCTCTCTCTGTAAGCAAAAGGTTTTTTCTAAAGTCTGGGGCTCTTCTGGCTTTAGCATCTGCTTTCAGGTTCCAGGACCACAGGCCCCCCAGCCATGCTTTAGGTGTGTCCCTGATCTTCCCATTCAGTCAGTCCTTCCCTGTTCCATCTCTGCTGTGTCTCCTCTCAATTTCATTTCTTATCCTGAACATGGAAAGAGATTCCAGTGGCAGAAACCACACAAAGCAAAAGAGATGTGACCCACTGTATGGTTAGATGGGCAATGGACCATCCGCTCTATGGTTAGATGAACCACGAGCCATCCGTCCACAGTGCCCTTCAATGGCTGAGAAGTTTAATTTGCAATTATATCATCATATGAAGAATTGCTGTTATCCCCCTAACTTACAGTTTTATCCACCATACAGAGCCTTCTGATGTAGAGATGGGCCACATGGATTATCTTGAGGAAAGTTCAAGAATGGTGGCTCAGAGTTAGGTGAGAGTTCTTCTTCTTTTTCTTTGTGGCTTGGATCTTCATATCTGATCAAGCAAGATACCAACCCCTTTCTAAGACACTGGCCTCAAAGAGGGCTGGGGAGATGGCTCAAGGGCTAAAACCTTTGCCTTATAAGCAAAAGGACCTGTGTTTGGATTCCCAGATCTCAGGTAAAAATGCCAGGTAGAAATGGCATGGGCCTGCAATTCTGGCCTTGGAAGGCAGGACCTGGGAAATCCCAGAGCAAAGCAATAAGAAGATAGCACAATCCAGGATGATTCCTGATGTGACCCTTGGACCTTTATAGGTGCACACACTCAAGTATCCTGTGACACACACACACACACACACACACACACACAAATGTTGCTGAAAAGATAAAACCTGTCAGGTAACACTGAGATAGATGGTGTCTCCTTCTGCACCATGAATTGCTCCCACGTATAAGAATGTCATAGATAAATAATTGAATCTCAGCTACCTCCACGGTTCGAGGCAAACCAACACAAGAATATCATATACTGCCATGGGTTACTGTGACTTAGGACTTCTTCCTTCTTAGTATCAGAGCGATCTGACCCGCCAGAGTTTGCAATATGAATAAGAAAAGGAGAAAGAGCCTGAAAGATGGGCAGACAAAGCCTTAGAAAATTTGTAATGAAGGCGTAATCACTGAAATCTGATTTTTATCATCCAGCGCTCTTTTCCCCAAGACAAAGTCGCAACAAAGCAAAAGAACTAATTCAGCACAGAAAGCAAGATGAGAGTGAGGCGCAAGTGAGGAAGCAGAATAGATGGAAAGCTACGTGAAATGCAGGTTGTTGGCTTATTTTAATTTCAAGCATATGGCTTGTGACCAACTTCTCGGAGCCACACAGCACATGCCTATGGGACAGAGAGTTAGAACAATGAGGGGTGGTCCATCAGACCACAATCAGAGGTGAACATCATCTTGCTTACTTTACTGTTGTGATTTTTTAGAAATCAGTGTAATATACAACTTTGTTAAAAGCCTAGGTTTTGGATCTCCAGAGAGACTCCCTTAAAACATCAGCTGCGTGGATTCGTGCAAGCTCTTTGATCTCTGCGCTTCTGCTCCCGCCTGCAGCGAGACAGATGTACCGGCCCACCCTGTCGGTTACTGTGATGTGACAGGGGTTGCTTCCTCTACCAGCCTTGGCTCCTTGGTCTCCTGGTCTGTCTTCTTGGTCACACCCCCATCATCCTTAGCGCCACTCTTGCCAGTATGCCGTCACGTGGAGTTTCTCTCTCCTGGCAGGAGCAAAACCAAGTATCTGACCATTGGTGCAGCCTTTATCTTATATTCAACTCATTGAACAAGTAGAAGCTGATCCTGGAGGAATTTTCCACAAGGAATGAAGAACAAGACATATGAATTCTATAGCTGGGCATTTGGAAAAACAGCAGTGCTTGATATTAGACGGGGGATGGAGTCCCAAGCCATTAAGCTGGAGAAGAGAAAACAATGCTTTCTTAGCCAACTATTGAACTCTTGTTTGCTGAATGAGGATTCAAGAGCTCAGCCGACCACATGGACTTTTCTCCCAAGGCCATAATAGGAAGAAAAAGGAGAGATTTGATTCTGCTAATGGGAAGAAAAATCTTTGGGAGAAAAAGTCATTTCTAAAATCAAGGGTTCAACAGTATTTTTGTAGTAATGTTTTACCCCTTCTCCCTGTCTCTGCATACAATCTTTAGTAAAATATTAATTTCTTGTACCTTATAGAGTTTTTAAATACTTTGATCCCATTAATGTCTATGTCTTTCCTGTAACATTTCAGTAAAAAGTAGAATCAGGCATCATTTTGAGATGATGTTAATTTAAAATATTAACGTTGAGACGATAATGAACTTGTAAGAGGGGGAAAGAGGAAGGGAAACCATGCCCCAGAATATTCAGGGGATCCCTGTATGCAAAGGAAACTGAGCTTGATGCCAAAAATCTCAATAACGTTCTAGCAAAATCCTCACTCTCTTGGCCTGAAATGATGGTTTTTGAAATGTACTCCTCAGATAAGCTTTCCTAACCAAAATAGGGGAGAAGTATTTCAAGACACTAAGTCAAGTTTCATTTTAAAATAAATCACATAAATTTATTTTAAAATAAATTTATTTTAAAATAAATTATTTTATTTATATTATTTATTTTAAAATAAATTTTAAAAATTGTGATTTTTTTTATTAAACTTAATCTTACCAGAGGTCAGGCAGCATGCTATATGACATGAATTCTGTCAGATTATTTGAAACTGTGATTACCCTTGCCATATAGAGGAGAAGAAAACAGCTTTGGAGAAACAATCATGCTATGTGTGGATATGGGATTCAAGCCAGGCCTGTCTTTTCTGACCCCTTCGAGACCCTACCTAGGGGGCCTCCCTCCCCCCCCATTGTATAACGAGAGGAGAGGATGCATTTTTAAAGCCATCAGAAGAGAGAGAGAGATTTAAATGACTATGGGGAAGGAGTAGTTATAAACGTCTGATGGGTTTATAGTATGACTTTGTGGAAATAGATGTAATTTGAAATGCAATTAAAAGAACCGTGAATGAAATGAGAAGAGAAACGGAAATGATGGCTTCGTAGAAACCCCAGCCGTGCATAGCAATGCCATGGGTAAATGCCCATCTGATAAAGAGCTTTTAATTAAACTAAATAATTTATTATCCATTATACTCCAATGAATTGCAGAGGGTATAATCTGGACTCCATTGTGTGAAACAGGCCTGTGTACCATAAATTCAGCACTCCATGTGTTCTCAAGTGAGAATCTGCCCCCACCAATAAATGTGGGGGAGATAATAATGAATTTCCGTTACATTTTTACCCTTGGTGCATTCACACAGAACCTTTCTCCCATGTGGAGCTAGACAACATTCTTTTGAAAGAGGACTCAAAATGATTTGCAGGGAAAAGTTTTAAATGAAAGATGAATTGTACAAAATTCAATGATACATGTCATTGCGAGATTTATGTATGCATGTAAGCACACCCTAGAATGTAGAGGTAAGCCTGTATAAGACTTTTATACACCTGATATGCACATGTGTATTATTTGCATATTCACCATAAATTTCATACATGCACATTCTCTCTAGCTATATAGGTAAGCCAATACAATATTTTCATACACGTATATAGATCCCTAATATACACACATGTGTATTCACATACTTTTATAGTTGGAAATGAATTCATATAGTGTTATTAAAGCCGTAGATTAAAGACAAAAGGTTCTGAAGTTTAATGTTTGTTTTTTAAAATTATGGATCAATAATAGACATTAAATAAAAAGTATACAACACGAAAAATAAAAGTACAGTATTCAAAAAGGGTTCATTAAAAATGCTGAAATCAGGGCTGGAGAGGTGGCTCAGGGGTTAAGACTCTGTCTCACAAGCAGAAGGTCCTGAGTTCAGATCCCAGGTCCCACGTAAAAATGCCAAGTAGAAACAGCAGTAGCTTCCCCTCCTGGACCTGGTGGGCAGAGCCTGGGAAATCCCAGAGGGAAGCAAAAAGGAAGCAGAGACAATCCAGGATAATTCCTGAAGTCACCCTTGGTCCTCCACAGGGACACACAAGTGCACTCTCTCTCTCTGTCTCTCTTTCAACCTCTCTCTCAATAAACAAATTAAGTAAAAAAAATTAAAATGCTGAAAGCAGTTTTTCTTTTTTTAAAATTTTTTATTATTTATTCAATTGTGCACATGTATGTGTGTGTGTGCGTGTATATGTGTATGTGTGTGTAGAACCATGGACGAATTCGGGAACCACCATGGACGCCTCCATCTCCTCTTTGTTTACTCTGCCCCGGGATTCACAGGCTCGGCCCTACCAGGGCCAGAAACGCAGGCCGTCCCCGCTTCCACCTGGGGTCTAGGATCTGAACTCAGGACCTTCCGCCTACAAGGCACAGGCTTACCCCCTGAGCCACCTCTCCAGCCCCTGAAAGCAGTTTTTCTAATTCTCTCCCTCTCTAGAGAAAAGTGCTGTTGATTTATTGAGATTAATTTCAAGAAAAAATGTTTAAGGGAATTATGTAGTGTTCAATGTATTTTTTGTCATTTTAATAATTATGTGCTCGGTGCGGGCATGCATATCTGCTAACATGCGGGGATGTTTGTGTGTGTGTAAGTGAGTGTGTGCATGCACATGAGCGTGTGTGTGCACATGAGCGTGTGTGTATACGTAAGCATATGTATGTGCACGTGAGTATGTGTGTGCAGAGACTCAGGATCGATGTCATCGGGGATCTTTCACTGTTCCGTAGGTTATTTTCAAGACAGGCTCTTTCAATCAAGCCCAGAGCTCACTGATGCATCCTGTCTCTTTAGCCAGCATGCTCTGTGGATTCCTGTTTTTTCCTTCTGAGGCTGGCATTCCCAGTGGGTGGGTTGCTTGCCAATTCTGGGGATCTGAACTCCAGCCCTCTTGTGGAGCTGCAAGCACTTTAGCTTCTGAGCCATCTTCCATCCCTGTGCGATGTGTTTCTCTCTATTCTATTTCCTTTGAATAAAAGATGCTTATTTTGAACTTCGCTTTTTTTCACATAAGCTGTTTCCCCCTTAAACACCTATGCATGCAGCTTGTTCTCTTTAAACAAATGCTGATTGCGTTTTAGGAAAATAAATTCCATTTTATATGTCTTTCAATGATGAATATTTTATTTCAAATAATTCGTGAATATTTGCTATTAAAACAATGCTGTAATTAATCATTCAGGTAGTGAGTTGTTGAATGATAAGAAATCTGGAATTTCAATCACTTGTGCCAATTTGCTATTCAGACATAGTAAACCAATTCTCACTCTAAGGAGAATATTTTCTAAGATTTTAATAAATATTGAGAATAACAATATCACTGATTTGAGTCAAGTGTTTAATGAAATTCAGCATTTGTATTGCAAATTTTTTAAATTTTCATAACTTTTTTTCTAAAAAGCTAGTCTTTAGTAATTAGAAGACATAAATTTTTTTAACAACCATGCTTTTTTAAAATTTTTTTTATTATTTATTTTAAGAAAGTGTTATCACATAGTTTTTCAAGTTCTGGGTCACTTACAAAGATAAACATGAACACACAGTATGAGTAATTGTATCCTATTTTTAAAATGGTGAATTGGAGAAAGGTGATTTTCCCACATGTCAAAAAATATTTTTTGGATGATTAAAACCACATTTAGCTCATTGTTAAAATAAGAAAATTACAAAAAAAATGTATTGAAAGTAAATCACTCACCACTCTGCATTTGAGTGTATATTCTTAAATGCAATCATTATTTTGTAATTGTGCACATGTGCTTTTTCTTCTTCTCTGGGGCTTATCTAGTAATCTACCTATGCATCCAGATGCAGACACTGAAACACATGTAGCTTGCATGCATGAATGCACATGTTTGCATAATGCATACATTAGAAGTATTCCATTTGTATGCTAAAAATTACATAAAAAGAGAAATCTGACTTCTGAATTACATCATTCTTCTTTATAAACCTTTCTTTCCTTTGTTAGAAGCAAACACCCCAACCCACCCAGGACACCTTAGAATTCTATATCCAAACCATGTGAAACACAGAATATAGAAGATTGCATCTGCATGAGTCCCCGTGGGCCTACATCTCTTTTTTTCTTTCTTCTCTTGCTAGGCCACCAAAATCTTAGGGCAGGGCTGTGGAGATGCCTCAGGGGGTAAAGCCTTTGCCTCAGAAGCAAAAGGACCTGAGTTCCATCTCAGGTAAAAGATGGAGGTGGATATGGAAGTGGACTGTGATTTTGGCCCTGGAAGGCAGAGCTTGGGAATCTCCAGAGCAAAGCAATAAGGAGATAGAACAATCCAGGCTGATTCCCAAAGTCACCTTTGGGCCTCCACAGGTGCACGCACTCAAGTGTAGAGAGAGAAACAGAGAGAGAGAGAGAGAAGAGAGAAGAGAGAGAGAACATACAAGAGAGCAACCTCCTCCCCCCGCCGGCCCCCCAAAAATTCTGGAGAATTTTCTTAAAGGAGAAGTGGGATTTTCATCAAATTGGAACTGTCAATAGTGCAACTGTTGGCCACTGACATGGCTGCTCACTGCTTATAAACATGAAGGCCGTCACTCTGAAAGTCAACACCCACTGCTCAGTCCCCTGCACTGATTCCACAATAGTACAGATACATCACAAAGAAGATCTCAGGGTTTTCTGTTGATTTCCTCACTTTCTGTCACTTTCAAATATTTCCCATTCTTTTCACAATTACAGACATTCTTATAATGGAGATGCCTTCATTTCTGTCAAACAGTCTCTGGTTCAACTTCCGCTAAAATGGAATGTTCTGGGGAGGCAGACTCCTACCAGGGGGTCTTGAGACGGTCAAAGGTAGCTCCCTGGCTTGAGGGCTGCGTGTAGTGCAAGCTTGTTGCAGATAGATGCTCTCCCAATGTCAGAAGAAGAAAGGAAGTATAATTAGTTCATTGTTTTTTGAATGTGAAGTTGTCAAGTAAAATTAATAATTTGTGAATCTGGCTAATGCAAAGGCAGGCACTGGGGACCTGTAGGTAAGTGGTAAAATGTTCAGTGTGAATAGAAATGTTAGCATGGGAAGAGCTGCAGGGAACCTTCTGGAAGATGCTATGGCAACCCTGGGCTACATGATTTCCTCATGCAGACTCATGCTCCATATACTGGTTACTCTTATCTGTTGCTGTGAGAACACCCAAAATCAAGCAATTTAAGGGAGAAAGGGAGATTTATTCAGCTTACAGTTCCAGAGGGGAGAAACAGTCATTTCATGGTGCAAGCAGCATGGCTGGTGGCTGAAGCTGGAGACAGGCTATGTCACACCCATGCGGGATGCTGAGAGCTATAAGACTGCCAACTGCAAAAGCAGACCTCTCCTGGAAGTAGGGTGGGACTAAGCCCACCCCCTGTCACTGCCTTTCTCCAAGGCTCCACCTCTCAAAGGTGCTAGGAGCTTCCAAAACACATGAGACTGTGGGGAACACATTTCAAACCATGACAGCCCACTGGCTAGTCTGTAGAAACAATTGAGAAGCTAGTAGAGGGGTTTGCCACGTGGTGTTGGAGTGTCACAAAAATAGGTTTGCCTTTAGACCACACAACAGAAAGCCAAGTTTCTTTAGTGCCCTGCAGGGGTACAGAGACTGGTGAACACCAAGGGTTCCACCTGCATTGTATGGCCTGGCTTGTGGGGTCTCCCTTTGGGAAGCCTGCTGGTTGTGTGAGGTGAGCAGCTTTGTATGTCATGCCCTCAGTCTATCATTCCCACCATGTGAATGCAGTCTAGTCCAGTTTAATTGCTGTTCAGTCCTGATAGTTTGGGTGAGCAGCCATACATGTTATTTCCCATTGCATGAAGTCTTAGCATAAATCAGGTAGTCAGAAGAACACGGGCTCTGAATGACAAGGTTTGGTCCTGGGAGGGTCTAATTCCAGTCTGACAGGTGCTGGCTTATAGTATCTGCGATTCACACTCTGGTCCAAGGTTCTTCTATTTAGGGGAATCCTTAGACCCCCAATATATGTGGAGATTCTCTGATGAAAATCTGTTCTTTTCTGGACCCCCACTTATGGTCTTCCTCCAGAGGAAGATGTTTTATTTTCTTCCTCTCTCAGTGGCTCAAGACATTTGGGAATCTTACCTTCCAACCTAGGAGACAAACGTGGAGAGCCATTAGACTCCAGGCTTAGGAGAGTGGATTGACCGACCCACCAAAGGGCAGTCTGTTTGGAGTCCCAGCAAAATGTGGATTTAAGCTCAGACTTTGAGACACAGGATGCTAGAATGTAATTTGCCTTTATTTTCTTCACTTTCCATTGCCATTAACACTATGTAGGTAATAGGAATATGCCATTATCGTTAAAGGTTGTTTGTGAACACAGAATGTGATCTAACACCCAGACTCCAGTCTTCCATTCAGAAGTAACCACTGTTCAGTTTCTCTTTTGTGTCCCTGTGCAGAAGACTTTGAGAGCAACTCCTCTCGAGAGGCAAATGAGATGGTATTGTCAATACTTTTCTTGCTTTTGACAATCTATTCAAGTGAGTAGTGTAAAGACTGGTCTCATCGCCTCTGGAGTCTGGGCATGCTATCTTGTGCTTAGCCTCTGCTCTGTGTTGCTGATGGAATGGAATGTCTTGCGAGATGGCCCAGCTGTAACTTACAGGGGCATGGCCGGGCAGAGACAGCTGTGTCGTCAGAAGGCTCACCCCAACTCATGAACGTCACACCTCCAGAACTTTCAGGCACCTCCACCAAAGAGATTCCTCCCTCCCAGCACTCCTCACTACATGACAAGCATCCTGGAAGGACCCTGTGAGGTCTCTAACTTGCTTTGTGAGTTTTGAGATCTTTCTCCTTCTTTTGAGAATGGAATGTTCCAATCCAAAATAAAATATCTACACAGCTGTCCGACTTGAGAGTTCTGTGAGCTTTCGGTTATCCACAGAAAGCCTGAAGCCTGTATGATGGTCGGCTGATGTGCCCGCTGGATTGTGGGAGGTGGGCCTCTGTTGGGTCTGTGGGGTCATGACTACTTTAGTTCATGTGGGAAGACCCTCTTAATGGTGGATGGGACATTTGTTAGAAAAGGAAGGAGACAGAGAAGAGCAGGGATGGGAGATAGAACACAAACCCAAGCTTCATCCACAAAGTCTGAAGTTTATTCCAGAAGCTTCTCTAAAACTCCAGCAAGGGAGCAGCCATTTCCCTGTGAGATGGAAATTACTACTGATGTGGAGTCAGGGGTGCAAGCTTCTAACAGTTGGAATGAAAGGGGAAGTAGTTTGGGTTTGACTGGTTGGTTCCATTCTGTCCCAGACCAACCAGGGGTCTGTCCAGTTGTCTGTTTTTCTTATCAGAGCCGATTAACATTCTTGGTGGGGTCTCCGGTCAGATTTACCAGGTGGGGTTTCTGGTTTTGAGGTCTGGTTCTGGATCTAACACCATTCTCTGAGCTGTATAAAATGGAGAAATCTAGTTGAATAGTAGAAAGCATGCATACATCGGTCCCTCTCTGGGTTAGACTGTGGCTGGATGTGAGACGTCTCAAAACCCCACCACTGCGATTTCCCTTCATGAGAAGCTGTGTGACCTGCAACTGGAAGCTGAATAAAGTCTTTCTTCCTTAGCTCTGACTGTCTTCAGGTACCTTGTCATTGCACTGAAGTAGTAACAGAACAGCCAGCACATGGAGCAGGCTTGCTGAGTCTATCCAGTCATGAGAGATCACACACACTGTTCTTCCATCTCAAGTCACTGCTGTGGGGTCCTTGCCACACAGCACTGTGTGCACTGACACACATTCCTCTTTTGAAGTTAGCAAGGTTAGCTGCTATTGAATAATTGTTCTCTTTAATCAATTCATAAATTGATTGCCATTCGAAACAACCTTTCAAAGGGATTTTTGGCACTTAAAACATTATTCTAATTTTCTCAATTATCCTCTCTAAAAGAAAAGACTCGAGAATACCCAACGTGAGAAATAATAGCACAAGAGTGTTTTGCATAATTTGTACTTCAGTTATTTCCAGTCCTATTTACAGAATATTTGCACATTGAAAGTGAAGGATTTGAGCATATAAAATGTGAAAACTTTCCAGGTTCAAAAACGTGCACAAATTGCACTCCATGTTAAAAAATTTGTTCAATAAACATACTGAACAGCTTCAAGTGCAATATAGATATTTGCCTATTTCTTTGTGTCAGGGATGGTTTCATTAAAGTACATTCTGCTTAACAAAAGTTGCATAGGTTTAAGGTCTCAAGGTACGATGCTTTAGTGTAGATATGTATGCATTATGTAAGGATTACCTCTTTTGAACAGGTGAACACCTAGTAACTTTTGGGTGTGGGGTGAGAACATGCCCTTCGCAGTTCAGCCTTTGTACCTGTGATGCATCTCTTCCCCCCTCCTTCAGGATCTGATAAATACAGTTCTTTCTGTTCCTATCATTTCAGCTGTTTTCACATCAACACGCATAAGTTATACTACACATTGTCTCTCTAGGTCTCCCTAATTCTATGACAGCTATTTAGTAGTATAAATCATGCATTTTTAGCTTGCTAGAAAATAATCAGTAATAGGAAAGTTTGTTTGAGAAAGAGTTTGAGTTCGTTTTTGCTCGTTAAAAATTTCGAAATGTATGTCAAACACAACTCAGCCTGTTTCTTGCTGTATAATGTCTGGTCACAGTGCATCTTGTCCCAGAACAGCTTGAGCTGTTGTCATAGCTACAGATATCAACTTGTTGGTTGAATGGTCAAGCTCTTCGCACATTTGCAAAGAATTACTGGTTGAGTTAGGCCCCAAGCAAACTTGCAGGAGATTGTTTAGTTGATGAGTAAGGCCAGGCCCATAGTGGGTGGGACTAATTCCTGGGCAGGTGAATAAGATGGAAGTGAAGGAATTTGGCATTCTTCTGTATACTAGGTTGGACATGCTCGTCGGGCAAGTGAGGACTGTCTCTGTCTCAGTGGTTCTGTGGATACAGTGCTGCCAGCTCCCTCAGTTCCTGATACCAACCCAGCCTTCTTGCCAAGCTAGACAAGGAACTGTAACCAAGAATTATAAGAAAGAATAAAACTCCTTGTCCCCTCTTAAGCTGTTTGGTCGTAAATTTATCAGCAACCATGCCTGCTAACTGTAGCAACCATAAAGATAAGATGACCAGATCGTGTTGATTGAGCAGCAGGCCATAATGCTCACCCTGTTCGCATGAAATAACCATCTACTCCAAACCCCATTTACCAGTTCCTCTCTCTGCCACTGTGAGACAAGACTCAAACTCAAGCAACTTAAGGGGAGAAAGGGAAACTTTTTGGCAATGATTCCAGAGAGGAGACATAGTCCATTATGTCAGGAAAGGCCTGGCTGGCTGGCAGAAGTTGGAGGAGGCTTAGGTCACTGCAGATGTCATGGAGGCTGAGAGAGCTCACCATGGAAACTCAAGAGCTGATTTCTCACAGAAGCAGGGTGGGGCTAATCCACCTCAAGGCCCACCCTCTGTGACTTGCCTTCCTTCACCAAGGTGCCACCTCCCAAAGGTGCCATGACCTCCTCAAACAACAACTAAGCATTCAAACCCACGAGCCTGTGTGGGACAACTCACATTTCAGATCACAACATCCTGCGAGTGACCCTGGACTCTGTAACCATAGATACCTGCTTGTGTTAGATTCAGTTTTAAATATTTTCCCCATTTCTGTTCTGAAGTGTTGTTACTTGATGTAAGACTGCTAAAAATCCTTCTGGGCCCTCAAGATTCTTGGGGTTAGCTAACTTGAGAGTCTGGCCATGTTAAAGCTTGCTATTGGAGGTCCACAGTAGATGCCTCATTTGTTCTCATGTGGGGAGATTGTAACAATTACACTTAGCATTGTATCTTCTGGGGTCATCTAAGTTGTTGCAAAAGGAAGAATTTCCTTCTTTTGGTTCTCTTCTATGTCTGTGGATATACGCATATGCACCCACACCATATTTCTCTTCATTGATTGCTCAGTGACCTCACAAGGGTTAAGATGGCAGTTAGCAGACAAAAGATGGCAAATGTTAGTAAGTGGAGAAAGGGAAGTCTTTGGGAAGTGCTGGTGGTGGAAACGTAAATGGTGAAACCATGGAGGAAACTCCCACAAAGGAGCCTTGGAAACCAAAGGCAGAATTCCCAAATCATGCTTTCACCACATTTCTGAGTCCATGATCTACAATAGTGTTGTGGCTCGAAATGTGAGTTGACCCCCACAGGTTCATGCATTTGAACCCTGAGTTGTTCGGGAAGGTCATGACACCTTCAGGAGGCAGAGCCTTGCTAGAGGAAGGCAGTCACGGGGGCTGGGCTTTGAGGTGGATTAGTTCACACTACTTCCAGGAGAGGGCTGCTCTTGCAGTTGGTAGTTTAGCATCTCTCAGTTTCCATGACGGATGTGACTTAGGCTGCCTTTAGCTTCTGCCAACCAGCTGTACCTTTCCCACCATAATGGATTGTATCTCCCTTCTGGAACCATGAGCTGAAGAAATCTCCCTTTTTTTCCCTTAAGTTGCTTGTCTTTGAGTATTATCTCACAACAACAGAGAAGAGTAATCAGTACAAATGGTGTTCAATTGATGAATCTTTCACTTTGCAATCATACGAAAGCAATAGGTATTTCACGGAAAACATATCTTGAATCCTGATCATTTTCCTGGATTATATGAAACTCCAATAGTGAGCAGCAGTAGCCACCAGCTGCCAATCAGCCACATGATCACGAGGGTGAATGCTATTCAGAGCACTCTGGGCTTCCAAGCTCTGGTGTTGGCTCCCTCAGCGTTCAATTTATGACATATATTGTTTAAGCTGAAATGGGTTTATTGGCTTGTAATCCCATCATAAATCAAGGAAATGTTCTATACAAGTACATATGGAAAGGAAAAGCTGTCAGTAACTCAGAGAGACACACCAGCCAATCCTAGCACTGTTTATGATTGCATACAGCATGTGCATGGAAGAAGTCAAGGTGCTGGGTATTGGGTTGAATGTGATCTTTTTAAGTACTGTCTTGACCCAGTTTGGAGGTTCTGGCTGGAGATTCCCAGCATCCTCTCTCGAGGATCCCATTAGTCCATATCGTATAAACTTCACTTATCTCAGTTTTTAGGATTAAGGGGGAGAGATACAGAAAGCAACTCCAACCATGTGTGGGGTCCTCATGAAGGTCCATGATGAAAAGAAACTAACTCACGGGAGAGGCTCGGGAAATAGAAATTTATTAGAATTGAGGGTCTGGTGACCATGGGAACCGTAGTTTAGCCTTAAGGTGGGAGAGTGTTAGATTGGGAGAGACAGTTTCAAGTCAGAGAGAATTGGGAGAATGACAGAGCGTCTCCATGGGCAGTATGACAAGGGAAGCCCAGAGAGAAGAGAGAGGGAGAGAAGAGAGAGACTGGGTGGGGCCTCAATGTCTTACGGCCTCAGAAATTGCTAAGGAGTTGAGGGGGGTATTGCTAGGAAGGTATGGCAGTGGGGGAGGGGTAAAGAGGGACTATTGCCAGGGATTGAGGAGCTGTGGGTATGACACCTTTAGGAAGTCATCCCATTTCCACAAAGCTGTCATATTCAGAGATCTTAGCAGGACTCCCTAATTGGGCCATGGACAGCTATAGTCATCAGGGGACACTCCCTGAGTCTCTTAACCATTGAAAGGACTAAGGCCACAGAGCGTCTGCATAACCTGAGTAACTCCACCCCATTTTCAGTAGTAAGCTACTGTTAAGGGGGTTATTAAGGTCAAAGTCTGAGCCCTGGGCACCCTGTCAAGGTAGGCTTGAATGGAATAGTCATTCATGGTAGGTCAATGAAAGAACTGAATAATGCCAAAAATCAGGAAAAAAAAAAAAAAAAGGAAATTTACTCTTTGTGGTCACAATGAGAAAGCGAACAGAGAGAGTCAGTGATGCCCCAAATCCATCTTTGTGGTCTTCCCAGGAGGTTTAGGCTTCAATAGAAGGCAAGGGGTGTACATACCTAAGTTGTCTAGTCAAGATGTGGTCCTGCCCACCATTGACCCATCTTTGTCCAGGCTCTAATCTCTCCATAATCTGATCTGATACATTGTCTGGATGGTGTTAAGTCCTCTTGCCCAGGAGACAAGTTTCTCCTCTGGCCAGCAGATGGCTTTAGTCTTTCCCTTCTCCCAGCATGAGACTCCAGTGGAAAAAAATCCAGTTTATTGGGGTTCATTGCTTCAGTACTCTGTTAACCGAAAGGAGCGATACAAGTCTCTTTTCAGAATATCATGACCCTGTCAGGACCCCAACTAGCTGCCACCCTGTGTTCACCTGCTGAGAGGCCTTGCCAGCCCCCCTTTCCAGGTATATCCACGGCTTTCTGTTTCTTGTTCATCCAAGTGCCCACTGTTGTCCTGCTACCAAAAGACTTGTGAAATCTTACAAAGCCCCTTGCTGGGAGTTTTAAATATGCTTGAAATATGGATTAAGCCAACACAAAGCACTCCCCTGAACTGACGGTGCCTTTTTTGGACCAGAAAACTGGGAAGAATATTTACGCTGTTTCTCTGACAGTAGGTTTTTATATCTTAATTTATATGAAAAATCGCACAAACTAACAATGAAAAAGCCTATCAATGCTTTACAAAAAAAATTAAAGTGGAAAAGAAGTATAAATGGATAGAAAACTTTAGAAAGTGTAAAAAAAAAACCCACAGGAAAATTCAAATGAAAATACTGCAAATGGATTTTTTTATTGTTTTTTCTATTGAATTGACCATTATTATAAACATGAGTGAAACTGATATTACACTTTTTCATTAAACATTTAAGATGTAAGACAAAGGTAAGTTTTAGATCAGTCCCATTTTATATATAATGCAATGGCAATACAAAAATAAAAGGATTAAGAATTTCTAGCTCCTAAAGTTAAGACTCCTGGGCTAGAACAGCATAGCATTCTATGTGAATGCTCTTTGATGTTTAAATAGCTCTGAGATATACCATGAGACTTAGCGTGAATTCATAACCACCAAGCGATATTCTTTTTTTTCTATTGTTCATTGCCCTGGTGATTACGGTATTGATGGAAAGCTTAGTTTAATTTGTAACAGCTATCCTTAAACCATTCCAGTACAACTGTTTTCCTGCTTTCCTGATCAAAGTTTGCCCGAAAATATGTTAAGTGTCTTTTTGCCCTTGAATGCCATCCATTAATTCCTTAATGTTGTTGTTGGGAGCTGTGCTTGAATCCCATCACATGACTATAGGTCCCCGGCTCTTTATGCAAATGATGCATTTCCCAAGGCTCTAATGATTTTTTTTCCTTTTTTGCCAAGAATAACTTTTCCCCCTAGAACTTAATGGATACTATGGATACTATGAACACAAATCAATTCACAGTAGATATATTTAGAACCCAAAAACTATTGTATTTTCTATAAAGAACTGTGAATCTTCAAGAAAGAAAAACCCTCTAATTCCTGTAATTCTCCAAAGGAAGCAAAGTCAATAAAAACAACAATTGGATCGGTATCATGGACAATTGAGCTGTCTGCCAATCTTATAATGCCTTCATTTACATTACAAGGAAATTCCTTCCATTCATGAATGCAAGGACTCACATGGGTTCTTCAAACTCCCTGGCTTCTAAGTAAGTGATGGATGAAGAACAAGAGCCGCAGCCAATATTCATTTCGTTCCTATATCTTGTTGTGATCTTTTACTTGGGATAGCATTATAATAAGCCAATAACACAAGGATGGAGTTTGTTGTAGTAGAAGAAAGTGGTTATAACTGTGAGGGACAACCAGACACAGGTTGACTGAACTGGGTTTTATGAGCAACCTGCTATTCTTGGTTGGAGGACCACTCATGGAGCGACCATACCACACGTGTCACAAGTTATCCCTAAATTCAAATGGACAATGTTATGTTCTTCATACATTTGCTTCACACGTGAATAATTGCCAATGTGATAATATTGAGGGATGAGATCTTTATGTCTTTGCTTGCCCTTCTATGTGGTCCATGGGAGTAGATGATACTTTTTAGCAGTTGTCATTTATATACTTTACTTGCCCTCTGGGATAAAGTATCCATACTTCTAAGTGAAGCAGAAACTACCAAAGTGAAGCAACTTTTAACAGATGGTAACGTAAAGTAGACCACAGGGTTCTGTTCTTACAGGGGTATAGATGATAGCCCTGTGATGGATGGATGTCTTTCACTTGAAAACAATATTCAAAGTTAGGTGCGGACAGGTACACCTGTGTGTCAAAGCAAGAGACGCCAAAGCAAGAGATGGTGAGTTAGGATGGTGGATATGGTGGTTGATCTTGGTCAACTTGAATGGTATGAAATCAACTAAAGAACAAGCCTCTTCCAGCTAATCTCTCCCCATCCCAAAGCTCAGGAAAATTTGCAGAAGAGGGGGCGGTAAGATTGTAAGAAGGCAAAGATGGGGAGGGGCAATGATATGCAAGATACTCCACACGCATTAGGGCCAAAGTAATCATAATAGGATTTTGCATGGCCTGTGCAATGGCCAACATGTCATTGATCCCCCAAAGTCTAGCATGGATCACAGACTCTAAGATCCTTAGAGGCAAGGGATTAACAGCCACAATAGTGTTCCTATAATAAAGGGGAACACACAAAAAAAAGAACTCTAGGCAATGCTACTGAGTCTTTACACCTCATCAGAGAGGAGGACCCAGAGGGAAGTTTGACATGCACATTAAAGGATGCTCCAGGAAAGCGAGGGCACCATGAGAAAGGGGGGAGGGAAGGAAGGAGAAAAGGGAGAGGGAGCAAGGGGATCCAGGGAAGGGTGGAGGGAGGTAGGGGAATGGAGTACTTATCAAATTTGTATGAGTGGAAAAAATAAAAAAAGAAGAACAAGCCTCTTAACACACCTGTGAGGAAATTCTTAATTAGTTTAATTCACATGGGAACCACACCCTAAATGTGGGAGGTATCTTCCGGCAATAGTCAAAATATAAGAAAGTCCAAGAGACTTTGCTTTTGGTCTGCTTGCTTTGCGTCTCTCTGGGCGGACCCCATTTACACATACATCTTCCCTGTTGCTGCTACAGCGGCTACCATGCTCCACTGACATCAGACTCTAGCTTATTTGACTTTCTAACCTGGACTGTACAAAGCCCAGCGACTCCCAGGAATTTTGTCCAGCACCAGATTGGAGCAGATGTGAGCTCTGCTGCTAAGATGGACAAACAACTGTAACCAAGAATCGTAAGAGAAAATAAACCCCTTGTTCCCTACAGCTGTTTGATGGTGATTTTATCAGCAACCATCCAGGCTGATTGCAACATCTTCTGAGCTTCTGAACGGATGGAGCAGGGATGGATACATCGATGTCTCTTGGACCGTCTCTAGAAATGCCCAGTCTCAGGATCCACTGGGACCCTGCTACACCAATACCTGGAGTGTACATGGGCGAGGGCGGGCATCCCATGCCGAAATGGAACGAGCATGCCATGTGATCCTCAAATTTGTAGCAGTTCTAAACACCCTCAGTGGTATTTCAGCATGTCGGTACGAGTATCAGTATTGTTCTTCCATGTAGGCTCTGAGATCTTGTCAAAGTCAAGTATCTATCCAAATGTTCTCTCCCACATGTACAATGGCGATGTAAAGTTTCAGCTCAGTCTGATAAAGCATTGCACTCAGCCTAGGGGTGCATTTGGTGTGCTGGGCCCACGTCCCCAGCACAGAGCTATGGCACAGCCCGCAGTAACCAACAGGGCTGGATTTCTCTGTGCTGTCAGGAGGAGAAATGGATCCAGAAGAGCTGTAGTTCTCACGGCAGGATAAAGGTCTGCATTTATTCTCCTACCCTCTAATCATAGCACCAAAGACCACAGTAACTTTCCCATAAGGTACAGGATTAGAAGAATGCATAATTATTTTTCATAAAAGTGCAGGAAAGTGATAGTAAAGGCCTTTAAAGGGACAAATCTCAGCACGGTGTGCTTTTATATATGAAAGTGATCGTCAGGTACAGGGTTAGAAAGAACAGGAATCTGTAAGGCTGGGCTTTGATGAGAGGATGGGCCCCTGGAATCCAGTTAGGCAACTCTCTCTCTCTCTATCTTTCGCTCTCTTTCTCTCTCTCTCTCTCAATTTCATCCTTAAAAGTTGTCCAACGCGGGTCAGCCCTAATCCCCAGTTCTCAAGTACAAAGAGCTGGGAGACGATACCTCAAGAGAGCCCATCTTCTTCAATCATTCTGAAGGAAACTTTGGTGATGAAAGCAGTCCTCAGAGCAGGTGGATTGTAATTCACAGTTAACAAAAGCCAAATACCAGAGGCCATTAGAATATTTCTCTCCGTGTGATGATGGGGGGGGGCGGGGAGATGCTGAAGATGGCTATGCAAGCGAATGCAGACTGGCTGGTAAAAGATAAAATTGGACTGGAGAATACCAGTGCTTTGCAAAAGTGGAACAGGAATGAGCCGGGAATACAAATTGCCAAAGATAATGGTTGCCATGGCAATTGTTTGTCCACATCTCACACTGGGTGGATTCAGGGAAGAGTGATTGGAAATGAGAGCCCTAGGTAGAGCTTCCCTTAGAAGCGGCCAACTTGGCGAGCATGGCTCCAGTCTCCCTGGTCCGATGGAAATCTAACATGTAGTAACTTGCTAAACAAGGAAGAGGATAATTTGTTAAAGTTCTACCTGGAAGAATAGGCCGCCCCTGAAATCCTTTTTGTTTGTTCTACCTTTTTATTTTACATGTATGTGCACACGCAGATGTGCATGCGTTTGTGTGCAAGAAGGCTGTTGCAGTCTGCCTGCATGGTTGCCAATAAATGACTATGAAACAGCTTAAGGGAACGAGGGGTTTATTTCCTTACTGACAGTCCAGTTACAGTTCTCAGTCCAGCTTGACGGGAGAGCACGCACCAACACCAGGGACGAGGGAACTGGCCACACCATCACTGCATAACAGCTGAGAGATGGACAATCCTTACTTGCCAGACTAGCATGTCTGGCCAAGTGAACAGAAGGATGCCAACTCTCTCAACCAGCTCTCCGTGATTTATTCCAGGGCCTAATCCCACCCACCAAAGGCTGGGCCTTCCCCGATCTCCTTCAGGTTCACTCTGGGCTCAACTCAATTACTAATTCTCCACAAATGTGCCCAGAGCTCAAACCTGCAATGGTCAAGTTGACACCTGTGCCCAACTATAACAAGAGCACTTGAGTGTGTGAACCTGTAGACATTAAGACATCTGGAATCATCCTGGGTTGCTCATCCACCTTATTGCTTTGTTCTGGAATTTCCCAGGCTCTGCCATCCAGGACCAGAAGTTCAAGTCACCACCATTTCTGCCCGTCATTTTTTTTTCTTTTCTTTTCTTTTCTTTTTTTTTATTCAATTGTGCATGTGTGCGTATGTATGTGCGTGCGCATGTGTGTGTGTAGAACCACGGATGAATTCAGGAACCACCTCCTCCTTGTTTACTCGCCCCAGGATTCACAGGCTCCGCCCTACCAGAACCAGAAGCTCAGGTCGCCCCTGCTTCCGCCTGGCGTCTATACATGGGATCTGGGATCCGAACTCAGGACCTTCTGCCTGCAAGGCAGAGCCACTTCTCCAGCCCCCAGCATTTTTTTTTAAACGTGGGATCTGGGGATCTGAACTCAAGACCTTTTCCTAGCAAGGCAGAGGCTTTAACTTCTCGATATCTCCCCAGTTTTTATTCCACTTTCCAAGGTGGAGTGATGTGGGTTAGCATAATTGTGCAGGTACCTCATTCCACCAAAAAAAGTGGGTTTCTTCCATTAAAAGCACATAGGTCTCTCTTTCTCTCTCTCTTTTTTTAAAATACTGGATCAGAATTGACAGCATACAAGCAGCTCACTTTCCTTCCCTGCATGTGACTGTGCCTGCCTTCTCTGCACATAATTACCCATCTGTTTGAAAGGAACATGATACTTTCTGCATCATTTAAAAGAAACGCACCTGCATGTATAAAGGCAGGGATAACCTAGTTTGCAAGAATCCTGGACTCTTAAACCTGCCTTTCCTGACTTAAAAGCTGTTGCTGTTTATCTCTTTGATCCAATGACTCTGGTTCTGTACTCTCCATCTTCTTCTTTCCAAAGTTCATCTATCATTCTTTGGATAAAGTTTAAAATGGAGAAGGTACTTGAGACAGGAGAGCTGAAGAAAAATGTAGGGATTATGTCAACAAGGGAGAGAATTTAAGGAAAGGAAACATGCCGAGTCATAAGCATATAAAGATGTCCACTGTTCTCCATTCTGGTCATCATGTTTTAAGATCTTTCCATCATTCGTAGCGAGATTCGGTGAGCGAGATTAGTATTTGCATTTCAAGGTAGACACTGGCTGCTCCCCATGGCCAGTAACTAGGAGGACTTAATGAGCAGTTACAGGGGCTGGATTTATAACAACTTGTTTTCCCAGGCAGCAGAAGGCTCTGCGCACGTAAACGAAGTGCATTGCTTGTTAGGTGCAAGCATCCTTCTAATTAGCTGGGACCAAAAAACTTCTGCTAATGATATTTTCATGCCAGGAGAGTTTGCAAAGTTACGCACAGCAGGTGGATAGCTTCACAAATTTAGAAATGGCCAAAAGTTTTGCCACATAGCAAGGGGCTGAAACTAAGAGGTATGTAGTCCTTGCTTCACTGGGGTCTCACAATTCTAGCGGGAGATGTTATGATGTTGTGACAATTTCCCATTGTTGATCCCAACAAATTACTGCCAACTTTGGTTGAGAAGAGCTACTGTTACATAGCTTTATCTGTCCTGGAGACTCACTTTGTAGACCACATGCTGAGATTACACTCAGGCACTTTCACGCCAAGCATGATCTCACAACTTGAAGATGACAGGTCAAACTTTTAAAGTCTACAAGCCCATTTTCCTATGTGGCATCATGTATCCAGCTTCCAGGGATTCAAAGGCAGACTTGTATGGAAGGCTATTATTCCACCCACAATATGAAAGTAATATCCTTTCTCCCATTTTACCAAAGACACTAGTTAAAGGTTGTTTACTAATTTGCCAGCTATCTCACAAGTAGTCATTGACCATGTATAGATTTAGTGGATGTAACATGTGAGCATAGGATCAAGAATGTTGATGGGATTATTGCAAGCATGTGGCCTTATTCCACTCCTATGTTCTCTGATGTGTAATGCATTTTATAATGTCCTAGCACTAATATTTTTTGTTAGAGAATATTTACTACAGGGAGTCAGCTCTAGAGATATTCAGGAGGACTATCAAATAGACCTTTGAGAGATTTCTACCTGATCAAGTTGGTTGGATTATCCTGAGAGACATGGAAATCTACGACTCTTCTTCCCATTGTGTGTCCCTCTTCCCAATGTGTCAGTCTTTCCCAGTAGAGCAGTATGTTTCCTTACCTTTGCCACGATCAGTGGTAGATGGGACATATCCTCCCAAGCTGTCTATCACTAGGGCTGGCTAAGGAACTTGCTGTGATCATGAGACTCTTGAAGCTAATGGCTGATGAAGACTTAAATATGTTTGCAGGGTTTAGCTTTTTCTCTGGAGGTACCATAAGCAGATAAAAATACTCTCCTGAGCTGAGACATCTTGACATAAATACCTGTCTTAGGAAAAGCATTGGGAAGGAAACAGAATCTCTGACTAACCAGGAGATGGAAGTTACAAGACTCTAAAAGCTTGAGGTTGGCTGAAAACACATGTCCCAGTTATATGATGTTGGTGCCACTGACCGAAGGGGACCCCATGGTATAGTCTCAGTAGAGGGAGGTGGTAGCTCATCTGTGGGCTCTGTGTGCAAAGGGAGAGGTGGCAGTCATGAAAGGAAAGATACATGTGTGCTGATCTTGGAGAAAAGTATGATTCCCTGAGAACATGCATTCCCTAGCTCATGGGCCATTCTTATGAACATATGTAACACGTGTTCCACAAAAAGAGATACACTGAAGGAAAATTCACCAAAAGTTGAAGCAAAATTTAAAATCTTAGCAGTAGTTACATTAATAGCAGCTGAAGCTGCTACCCCTCCCCCCCACATACCCATTCTTTCTTCCTTTCTGGTGTCTTCCCTCACTTCTTCCTTTCTTTTTCTTTAGCATTTTTGCACTGAGAATTTAAGTAACCATGGTTAATGAGCAGTTATAATTTTGATAAAAGGAACAATGGATCACAAGTTAATCTACAGATGAGACTAAGCCTTGCACTTGGCAACATTTGAAGATGTGGACTTTTATCTCAAAGAGAAGGTTAATTCAAGTTGATAACAATACCATCTTCTATGATGGATTATCAGATAGCGAGCCAAAGGCTGTGGTTTCTTTAGGATGAACGGTTCCTTGTTAAAATCTAAGGAACCCAAGAAGTTTAACGAACAGATTTCAGGAATCTATTTTTCTTTAATTTTACGCTCGAGTTTTTTTATTTTATTTTTGTTTAATTGATTCGTGTGTGTGTGTGTGTGTGTGTGTGTGTGTGTGTGTGTGTATGTGTGTGTGTGTGTGTACACAGACCTACCTATATGTGCATATACAGAGCCAGAGAGTGAAATCAGGGGCATTTCCTTACTGCTCCCCACCTTATTTTTTTGATACAGGGTCAGTCACTGAATCTGCCTGCCCCAGCAATACTAGGGTTAGGGACATGTGCGTCTGTACATGGCTTTTACATGGCTACTGGGGATCCAAACTCAGATCCTCGGGCTTGTTTGGCCAGCACTTTACCTACACAGCCATCTTTTCAGCCCCTGATTTCTCATGTTAAACCTGTGTGTGTTCGTTGTCCAGGTAGCATAACTATAAGCTTTTAATGGAGCTTCAGTAATCTTTATCTAGTTTCCCAGTTTTAGAAATGCTTTCGCCATTAGCAAATGACTCAGGGACCCCGTCCTATTCTCTGCTTGATAGTCATGTCTTGGTTTGCATGGCTCTGTGAGTGGGATCCTGACTGCCTGATTCAGAAAACAGCAAGTAACCGCGAGATGCGAAGCGTGGCAAAGTACACAAAATCTGTACTACAAAGACCGGTCTCATGGGACCCCAGCTTTTCCCTATCCTGATCAGACAGCCCAGATTTAACTGTACATCAGTCTCTACTTGTGCTGGTGAGGGATGATAGGTCCCCGCACAGAGCAACGGAGTCTCCGCAAGCCTGGGGCTCAGCACCAGAGAGCTGAGCAATCACAGTGTGATCTGACTCCTCCCACTGGGTGTCTTTAGAGCTCTGATGTAGACATCCCAGGCAACTTTTGATGTCAGCTTAAACCTAATGGGCCCCGGGCCACTTCGCTTTTGTATGAGGTTGGTGACATTGTGATAATAGCTTTTCTTTTTTTCCCCTAGCAACTCAATTATTTTTAATGATTTACACTACATGATTGCTGTCGATAGACAACCAGATGCTTAGAAGGACACATCTGTTTCCTTGTCTGGCTTTATATATCCACTGGTGGGAAGGAAGGAGACAGGGAGGGAAGAAGGAAACAAGGAAAAAAGGAAGGGAAAAAGGAGGAAGAGAAGGAGAAAGAGAGTGAAAAAGAAGCAAAGGCAAAAATTTTAACCCAACTGTTTACAAGGGGCTATACAAAGGAATCTAAAGGCCATGACATAATGACTGTTTCCAGAACTGCCTGCAACAAACCCTAGATGTTGTCCCTCCTTCCCTCCTTCCCTCCTTCCCTCCCTCCCTTCTTCCTTCCCTCCCTCCCTCTCTCCCTCCCTCTTCTTCCTTCCCTCCTCCCCTCCCTCCCTCCCTCCCTCTTCCTTCCCTCCTCCCCTCCCTCCCTCTCTTCCTCCCTCCCTTTTCCTCCTTCCATCCTTCCCTCCCTCCCTCCCTTTTCTTCCCTCCATCCCTCCCTCCTTCTCTCCCTCCCTCCCTCCTCCTCCCCTTCTTCCTTTGTCTCTTCCTCCCTTCCAATTTTGACATAATCCAGACGAGTCTTAAGCTTTCTGTATACCCAAGGATAACCATAAACTTCTGATCCTCGCACCCCCTGAATGCTGGGATTCCAGTGTGGCCAGAGTTCCATGCTGGGGATCATACTACGCAGGACTTCCTGCACCCCAGGCAAGCACCCTATATCCCCAATCCATGTGCTGTATTTTCTTTTCTTTTTTTTTTTTTTTTTTTGCACGCAGACTTGGATTTTATCATTTCTTTGGGCTGAATAACAAGAATAAAGAAATATACCCAAATATTAGGGACATAAAAACAGCAGAGGATGATCATGAAAACATTTGGCCGTGGCCAGTAGATCAAATGGTAACACAGAGACGGTCCATGTGTGGCCTTCTTTGGGATGTTCCCAGAGTGAGGTATTAGACAGGTTCAATCGGCCTTCTGCTTTCTAGTTAGAGATCTCATGTGCTTAAATCACAGCTACATAGCAATAGTTTTTTTTTTTTTCTGAGTAAAATTTTCATCATGTGCTACAGATTGAATCCAGGGCTTTAATTTTTTTTTTAAAAAAATTTGAGTCTGAACCATTATTCATATTTACCTAGATGACAGAAAAAAGATGAAATCACAGAGAAGCGTCCATGTACTATAATCAAAGAAGAAAGTAACTTGGAAAGATCAGGAACACAGCTAATCTCTGAGACTTCCTTCAGAAAGCAAATTGCTGGTCCACAGTTCCCAGATCCTCCAATCATATCAAAATATATCCTGATCATCAGCCTTGGGGCTGATTGGTACAGGCTCTTCTCTCCTGTTTAGCCCTTTTATGGGAAAATGAAAGAATATGTAAAAGCCTAGAACATTCATCGAGGAGAATTGCTCATCAAAGGCATTGTTGTGCAAATGATAATGTTGAAGTGGGTGTACTTGTAGAAACCAGTAACTCCTCCAGCACCTGAAAGTTTTGAGGCTTTGCCTGAGGAAGTTTAAGCAGGAGATTCAGGGGGGCCCCAGTGACTCTCCCCAACACCTGACATGGGAAAATTCTTCCCACTTGACCTGTTGAGCCATGTAGCTCAAGCGGAATTTTATTTCGGTTTTCTTTCAAGTCCGTATGTATGATGGTTATCCACTATCAAACATCAATGGATGCTTTATTAAATGAAAAGTGTATGTGTGTTTGTTTCGGTGAATGGATTTTGTGAATGTGTGAATCTTAGTGATGTCTTAAAGTAGTCTTTTTTTCCCTCCATGGTTTAATCAGCATGTTAGTTAATTTGGAAAGAAAACAGGAAGATTAGAAAAGCATGAGATAAGAAGCCAGAGCATTTGTTTCTGCCAACAATCGTCACGTTTGAAAAGCTCGCTAACCCTTTTTTGAAGAATTTATATGTAGTGCTGTTTTTCTGAAATTTTCACATTGCAAATTATATCTTGAGAATATACTTTTGAGGAACTATCCTAGAAACTATGTTTTCCTTCATATATTTCACAACATCATCTTCTGTCAGTGGTAATACAGTGCTCATTATATTAGAATTACTCATTATTTCCAATGCATTCCTACTTCATGGCATTTCAACACACGTAGCACATGATGTTTGTTTTGGTTGACTTTATTGTGCTTAAATGCTAACAGTTTTGCTTGAGTCTCTAAGGAGAATACAGACACATTTAAAAATGGTTTGCGTGAAGATGAATAGTTGTTTGGAGAGGCTGTTTATGAAAAAGAAAACATTCACTGTAACATCTAGTGCATTAATTAATCACCAAGTTCAGTTACTTCTTTTGGTTGAATTCATTCTCAGTTGTACTACAGTACCTCTGGTAAAATTTTGTTTAAATATTTCTTTTCCTAATACATAGGAGAGAATTAGTAATAAGCAAAGCTAAGTGGTTGGACTGGTTTGAAAACCTATTACGAGTTTTATTTGTGACAGAAGCTACATTTTATTGGAGTGCTTGGGAAAGTGAAGAATGTGTCCTTCGGGATGACAAGATTTATGGTGTCTGTTATGTTTGGGTGACTTGCTTACAACTGCCCAGTGAGTGACCATGTTTGCATCATGGGATATTGAATATAGAATCCTGCCTTGGAGAGATATGAAAGGATGTAATAGGAGATATAAAAGGGTATGAACAGTTAAGCAAAGGTCACATTATAAAGATGTAAATGTTTAGTTGTAATAAATTAAACTTTGATTTTACTGTAACTATGTGATTTAATTCAGAGAGATCCTATTACTCTGTACGTACTTCCACACTATTTTTCTTCAATAGTAACATCTCAGGAAACTGTGCTATAGCACCTTGTCATGAGCACAGCCAACTTTCAAAACATTTCTGATACTGGGAGGGTCTTTCCTCTTTCTTTTTATGACCACATCCAATTTCCTGATGCTCACTCCTCCGATGTAACCACCAACCCATCTCTAGTCCTATGAACTGTTTCAAGAACATTTGTAAATGGAATTTCTATGAGATTTACTATGTGACTCTTATTTGATTTTTCCAGGAAATGCTTCTTCTATGAGCCTGATTCTGTGCACATCCACCAGGTTAATGCCGTCCACATTGATTCTAGTTCATTTCCATTGCAGGGAGTTCTACATGCTAGGGATTTATCATGAGTTGTTCAACTATTCATCTTTGAAGAACAGATGGCTTGTTTTGAGTTTGCGGGTAATATAACAAAGTGTCTGTAGATATGATTTCAGTGGTATTTGTTTTCATTTCTCTGGGATAAATACCCAAGAACACAAGCACTGAATCTCATTACTTACGACTTGTGTGTTCTGTTTTTAAGAAATGATAAACCATTTTCCAGAGTGGCTGTGCCATTTTGCAACCTATTGACAAAACCAGCTTTTACATAAAGCATGAGATTCCAGTGAAAGATCTTTTTTCTCCAGATAGATGCTCAGTTGCCCGGGGTCAGTCATTGGAAGCAGAATCCTTCATTAAGTTGGACTTACCCCTTTATGAGGAAACCAGATGATGTCATTCCACGGGCTTCTTTCTTCCTATAGGTCTGTTGCTGGGTTTTCTGTTCTATTGCTTTCATTATATTCTCCGTCTCTGCCTGCATCATCCAGTCTTGCTTCTTGTAGATTCATTCTTCCGGCTTGCTACAGTTTATAAACAAAAAGCTTCACTTGTGTCATTTTTAGTAATTTTCCATGTAAGTATTAGAACAATCTTGTACATATCTAGAAACATTACACATGATTTTGATGTCTTTGCATCAAACTCTTACACAAGTTTGGAGAGAATTGATATCTTTATTTTGCTGATTCTCTTCTCATTGTACAACTATTGAGCTAATGTTTTATTTCCTGTACTGGTCTTGTGGTTTTCAGCATACAAGTTTTATAAATGTTGATCATTAGATTTGCACCGAAATAGTTCTTGCTTTTGAGTGATCATAAGTAGTATCGTATGTGGTATCTTTCATGTCCATGTTTTACCCATTTCTAATGGGTAAAATATAAGTTTTGAATATTTATCTTGTTTCCTTGATGGACTCACTTATGAAAATCAATGTTTTTCAGATTCCTGGTTTTCTGTGTGTGGACGTTCATGCCAACTGCATGTGGGGCCATTTTAATACCTCATTTCTGATCAGCCTCAGTGTGATGAAACTTCTCCTCTTACTATAGTGACTACGACACTCCACGTGACATAAGGAGACACTCTTTCCATGTTCCTAATCTCATTCAATTTAATGCCATCCTGCATATTTTAAATGTTTTTGTACAAGTTAGCAAATTATTATTTACATTTTCCCAAGTGATTTAAAAAAATCAGAAGTGGGTGTCTGGTTTTGTACAATATTTCTTCTCTGATTTATTTACATGGCGAATTTCACATATTCACTCTTTGATGTTGAACTGGATTTGCACCTTTGGTAAGCTCAGTTTTGTCATTCTTTTTTACCACCATCATCATCATCACCACTTTCATCATCATCGCCATCTTCATCATCATCACTATCACTATCACCCTTACCTTCTCCAGCATTGTCACCATCATCATCACCTTCATCACCATCATCACCATCACCTTCATCGTCACCTACGATGTATCTGTGAATGTGAGCTCTAGTTCTTGCCATGCATCATAGCATTTCTCTTAAGTAGTGGGTCTTCAGCTCTCACCATTTGTACCCCACCAAGGCCATCTCTCATCCTGCAAATCCATCCATACCAACATTTATATTTTCTCCAAAGCTTTCTGTGGGCCAAGCATCATTTAATCCTAACATGTCCCACTTATTACAATTTCATATCCCTCTCGAAAGATCATTTACAGAGGGGGGGAAAGTTGAAGTTATTCAGTATAATGTTTTATGTTATGTACAGACAGTTATGTACGTATAGCACAGAAGAAAAGAATAATAAAGTTGCATGGCACTGGTTTTGCAGGGAGCCCTGTTGAGAAGCAGAATCTTCCCCACCAGGCTCATCTTTAGTGAGATACAAATTTGTGTCTTAGCAAAATTGTGAAACACTAGGGCATGCACATTTAGGGCATTTATGAATGATTAAAATAAAATATAATGGTTTCAGTTATGTTATGTGTTGAATGTAATTAGATAAACACTGAATTTCTTAATCACACTACCATTGGAAAACTGCCTAATAAAACATTTCAGAAAAATTCTAAAAACAAAGCACCAATATCAAAGTTCTTTTTTCTTTGTGTGTGTGTGTGTGTGTGTGTGTGTGTGTGTGTGTGTGTGTGTGTGAACCAAAGGGCACCTGAGTGTGTGTGACTGTGGAGGTCCAAGAGTGACATCAAGAGTTGTCCTGGATGGCTCTACTTCTTTGTTGGTTTACTCTGCGGTTTTCCAGGCTCCACCTTCTGGGGCCAGAAGTGTAGAACTTCAGGCTGCGACCATTTCTGCCTGGCATTTTTATGTAGAATCTGAGGATCCAAACTCAGATCATTTTGCTTGTGAGGAAAAGTCTTTAACACTTGAGCCATGTCCCCAACCCTAAGTTCTTTATTCTTCAAAGAAATTTCTTTTAGATATGGAGAAGACAGGCTGGCACAGTCTTAGAAATGATCAACTTTTTTCATAGAAAAAAAAAAAAAGAACTTTAGGACTAAACCGGTACTGAATTTTAAATGTTCTTGTGATATAAAACATTTTCACTGCAATGAATAACTGTGTTAGGAGTTTCGGAATTTAATTAAATGTCTTGAATTACAACAGTCTTCACTGGCTATAAAGATATTTTTTTCTTCCTGAGATTGGTGGCTATCTCTGGGCCATATTTCATCTTGTAAATTTCAATGTGCCTTTGAATTTTTTTGAAGTTTGGAGTAACACATTTAGATGGTGTGTGTTACACTTCAAGGACTGGGCACTCTTATGTGACAGAAAGGGGAGGTGCATGTGAACTCCAGCCCTGCCCTTTTTTAAAAAACTTGATTGATTGATTGAGAGAGAGTGTGTGTGTGCGTGTGTGTGTGTGTGTGTGTGTGTGTATCAGAGGGTACTGTGTGTCCCTGTGGAGAACCAAGGGCAATTTTGGGATTGCTTCTACCTCCTTATGCTTCCCTCTGGGATTTCCCAGGCTCCACCGACCAGGGCCTGCATGCTGTTTGTGCCTGGAATTTTTATGTGGCACCCAGTATCCAAACTTATGACCTTTTGCTTGCAAGGCAGAGCCTTTTTAACCCCTGAGCCATCTCTTCAGCCCTTGAGCCCTGTCTTGTGTCCAGCTTGAAGTTGCTGCTCAGATTTGGTGGGGTCCTTCGCATTGTTTGTTTCTCTCCTGGATGCACTGGGCTATTCCCTCAGCCTGGTGCCCGGGTTTTCAATCTACGACACACCGGTCGTCTAGAACATTTTTCACCGACATTAGCTTTAAAAGCTGCCCCTGAGGTACGGCTTGCAGAATGGACTCACTCCATTCTCCGCCAACACAATATTTCTTCATGATGAAATCGAAATCTGATTTGCTACCAAGATGGACATTTGTGTTTAATGCCCGTGGAAAATTCAGTGGATGCATCTCTAACAGAAACTAGTTTGTTTTCAATTCAGCTAGAAAAATGGCCAGGAGAGGTTGAGTTGGGAACACAGGGTGTGAGGTTCATGCATGAAACCCAGTCCTCAAAAGCTGCAGCAGGGATCATTTGGGGTCTGCCTGAACTGCTTATTGAGTTCTTGGCTGGCCCTTGTTACAGGGTAAGGCCCCGGCCTAAAATAAATAAATAAGTTAGGGAAAGGAAATTGTCAAAAGTTAAAAAAAATAGATAAACTCTAAGTTATGATCTCTGACCAAATTACTTCCCCACATGTGTTTGCTGGTAAGAATAGACATTTATTTATTTATTTATTTATTTATTTATTTATTTCCAAAATTAGGGGTTGGTCCCTAGATCTCATGTTGACCAGGCAAACATTCTACATATTGAGCTGTGTCCCCAACCTTTGAATTTTTAATGATGAAAGGTTTAGACAATATTAATAGTGTTTCACACTCTTCCCGTCTCAGTATCCATTCATAAAGACTTCTCATAGCAAGAGATGCTTTTACTGTGACAGTCACCAAGCCGGGTGGTGGCAAGTGAGGTAACGGTCATAAATCTCTGACTGGTTGACCCTTTGCGATGGTTCATCTTGACTGGCCACCTGTCAGGATAAGGATCACTATGGAAACAAGCCCCGAGGTCCATCTGGGAGGGAATTAGTTTCTAGATGTTGTCACTGAATGCTCTGGTACCATCCCATGGGCTGGAGTCCTAGGCAGAAGCCGAACATGAGAAAGTGGGCTGAGCATCTACATTCCTCTCTCTCTGCCTCCTGACTATGGATGTCACGCGTGTGCCCGGCCGCCTTGGTCTCCTGCTGCATGTCCTCCCTGCCATGATGGATGCCTCCCTCAAGCTCTGAGCTGTGATAAACCCTGTCTTGGTGTTCGTCACAATGATGAGGAAAGGAAGTGGCCCATCCTTTCTAGAAAACTTGCAAGATCCTGGGGTGACTTGCAACTGTGCGATGCTGCTTCCATGTGATGCTGTTTCCATCTCCTTAGCATCTTGGAGTAGCACAATGTCAAGAGCGGATAGGTTTTATGTGTAAGGAACTGGCAATGTGTGCCAGCCTTCTGCCCACTGCCCTATGTCCCCAGCTCTCAGCTTTACTCCATTTCTGCTCTTTTGCCCAGGGTGGCCTCTTGGGAACTCTTTCAGGTGGTCTCAGACCCTTGACAACCTGTGAATGTGATAATTTTTCTTCTTCTTCCTTTAAAGTTTTTCAAACCCTTGTTTACTTTTCCACACTCTAGGACACCCGGAGTTTCTCGTGTGTGTCCCATTCTGGTTATGTAACCATCCATTTCTCATGGACTCCTGACTTCTTTGTACTAGAGAATGGAAATAGAAACCAAAGTATGATGAACAGGGGTGCTTCTTGTTATTGGGGGTGCTTCTGTTTCTAGGTCTCCCTTATGGACACATGAGATCATACTTAGGTCCCTTCGTGGTTAGATACCAGTGTCAGTTGAGCTCTGGGTAGAGTTGTGAGAAGTCATAGGTTGAGTTTGTCCCTGAGCAAGCCAGCAAGAGGTTGTCTGATTGATAGGGAAGTCCATCCCATGGAGACTGGACTAGGTCCTGGGCAGGGGGATAAGACGGCGGGAGCTGGTTGAGGCAGTTGGCATCCTTCTGTGCATTTGGCTGGACATGCTGGTCTGGCGAGTGAGGACCGTCCCTCTCTCAGCAGTCCGTGGACACGGTGTCGTCAGTTCCCTCACCTCTTGGTGTTGGGATGGCTCTGCCGCCAAGCTGGACAAGGAGCTGTAACTTAATACCTGTACCCAGGAAAAACATCTCTATCAAGTCAGATGCTCACAAAGAGTTCCTTTGCCTTGACTCTAGCAGACTGCCCAGGTTCAGACTGACTTAGTCTGGCTCGCATCCCCCCTATGGCAGGTGAGGTGGTGTGCAACAAAGTTGTTCTTTCACATTCTGCGCCCACCCTGCAACACTCCCACCCACTAACTTACTGCTTAAGCAATATTTGAATTCATTAAAGCTATTCACGTCTATGTGCCCTGGTGGATACAGACTGCCTCATGTCTAGCACTAAGTGTTTTACATACTAATTCCAAGATTTACAACAGCCCCTCATGACTCCAGGGTTCCACACTGCTAATCCCTGGGAAATCTTTTTGTATCTCCCCCACCCAGTATTGTTTGCCTTGGAAGAATGTTATAAAGTGGGCTCTCTCGGGGACAGAAAACCTGAGTTCTATGCCCTGAGCCCACATGGTGGAAGGAAGGAACTAGATTCTGAGAGTCTTCTCCTTCTCCTTCTGCTCTTTTTCTTCCTCTTCATCCTTTTTCTCCTCCTCCTCTTCTCTTCCTCCTTCTCCTCCTCCTCCTTCTCTTCTTCTTTGTCCTTTTCCTCTTTCCCTTCTTCCTCCTCTTCTCCTTCTTTTCTTCACCTTCTCTTCTTCTAATTCTCCTCCTCTTCTTCCTCCTCTTCTTCCTCCTCTTCTTCCTTTTCTTCATCCCCCTTTCTGCTCTCTCTCTTCCTCTTCTCCTCCTCTTCTTCCTCCTCCTCCTTTTTCTTCTTCCTCCTCCTCCTCCTTTCCCTCTCTTTAAATAAATAAATAAAATACTTTAGACAATTTATACAATGGATCATTCAGCTGGATAATGAATTCCCATGACTGTCAGTTGCTGATTATCTTTGTGTTCTGAAGTTGTTTCCCAGTCTGTTTATCCTTTACCTAGTAAGAATTGTTATATATCTGGCAGTTTTTTTTATTTTGGAGATGTGGACAAGTGAGACTGGGTCTTCTTATGTCTTGGCTGGCCTAGAAGTCACTGTGTAGCCAAGGCTGTCCTCGAACTTGTAGCAATCCACCTGCCTCCGTCTCCGTGCACTGAGATTACACTTGTATGCTTTCATAGAATTGGTGCTGATGTCTAGTTATTTTCGTAAGTATAGTCCCTTCTTAAAATTTAATTTCAGATATGAGTTTTATAATTATCTGAAATTCTCTTTTGCTTATAGGGTGACTCACTACCTTTTCTTTGAACTTTCTTTTGAAATGCCAGTGAATCTTCATTTACCTGAGTATTTAAAAGTAAAACACTCAGTAATTTTCAGTCATTATTATGATAATTGAAATTTAGAAGAAAATCCTTATCTTCTCCAACCAGCTTCTGGACCTATTTTATGGCTGTGTTTGATTTTTCTTCTGTTGGAGGTGTTGAGGATCGATCCACAGCAGTGTACATGCCAGGTAAGTGTTTACCAAGCCTAGAATCACCTTTAATCACTTCTCAACTTTCAGATATAGTTAGCTATGAGTGTATGTGTGGGGGTGGGGGGTAATCATTAGAATTGCCTTTTCTGGTCATTCCTATAATTAAATGATAGAATATAAGCTCCTTTGCATCTGGCTTCTTTCATTTGTGCTGCTGGTTTTAAGTTTATTTTTGTAGTAGCAATCAGTTCCTTTTAGTTGATGTGTAGTGTTCTCTCTTCTCCAGTTACTGAGCATTGGTGCTATATCCACGTTAGGGTGGTCTTAGGAATAAACCAGTTATGAATATTTTCATGCAGGATATTGGACAAACTCTTGCACCTTTTCTGGCTTTGCATGGGAGAGTCTCTGTGCTTCCACTGTTTGACACTGACATGGCCTCTCTCCCAGGACATATGGGCTGTGTCACACATTTTTTTCAGGCTTATGTACAGAAAATGGAGGTGCTTGTGGTCATTTACATTGTCATCTGTTTAGCAAATCATCAGCAGTGGAAGAAGGCAGGGACTGCGGTGAACCAACAACAGGCATCTTCGAAGCCTTGTTGTAGTTGAAGACACACAGGGGTCATATCTTGAAGAGTGAAAAACCCTCTTTCAGCAGGTGAAACTTGGAGATTTTTTCAGGTAACCTGTGTATGCTCACACAGGGCAACTGTTTCGGGACGGGCCACTCTCCGCATACTCAGGTAAGGTATCCATGACCAAGCATGCTCAGCCAAAACCACAGTTCAAGAAGAAAGGGCTGGTGGACACGTTTGGCCTTCTTAGCTCAAGCTTCAGTGGTGGACAGGAACATTTCTGGGCACACTTTGTTGACTCCAAAAAGTTTCAGCTGGAAAAAAAGAGCAAACCACACTTTGAAGGTACATTTGTACGGGTTTCTCCCTAAAGGTTACTCGCCTTGTTTAGAGACTCACATTGGTTTGACTTTGGAAATTTATTTCTACACTTAATGTGATAAGTTGGCCTTTCTGTCCTGTTTGCAGAATGCATCTGCATTTAATCACTTGCTTCCATCTTCTTCCCAGCCAAGCCAACATCATTCTTTACCCTGATGGTGACAGAAAACATTCCCTCAGATAGCTGCCTCCATCGATATGAACTACAGAACTCTTAACATGTACAAACAGGACCATGACGATGGCTCAGTCAGTAACCTGCTTGCTAATATGCACGAGGGCTTGAATTTGCTTATCAGAACTCACATTAAAGTTTTTTTATTAAAAATAGCTAGATTCCCAGGCATGTTTACAGTCCTAATACTGGGGAGGCAGATGGGTCCCTGGGACTGGCCGTCAAGCCAGCCTAGTGTTCTTGAGAAGTTCCAGGTCACCGGGAGTCCCTGACTCAAAAGAAAAGAGGAGAGGTGGATTGTACCTGAAGAATGACACCTCTGGCCTCCATATGCAAGGCATGCTTGTGCACACACCTATGCACATGCACACAGACGTGCACACACATATGCATCTATCTATGCACATGCACACAGACAAGCACATAAACATATGCACACATATGCACACACCTATGCACATACACACACATGCACACACACATACACACATGCACATCTGTGTACATGAAAACAGATACACACAAGTATACATACATATGCACACAGCTATGCACATGCACACAGACATGCACACATGCACATCTGTGTACATGCAAATATACATATACATATGTACACACATGTGCACACATATGTTCATGCACACACCTATGCACACACAGACATACATATACACACATATGCACACGTATACACGTGCAAATGCAATCAGACATGTACATGCACACATATGCACATAGATATGTACACCCATGCACTCTCACCTACATGCACACCTACTCACTTGTACGCATATGCATACACACAGACATGCACATACATGCACACACAGAGACATAACACACAGAGACATGTGCACGCAGAGACATGTGCACACACATGCACACATGAAAGTAATAAGATAAAAAAATCTATAAATGATCTTACTTTCCTCAGCTACTTGAAATGGGATGGGAGCTGCCCAGTGCACAGACGTAAATTCCAAACCTCTGATCATTGCCCAAGAAATCCTGTGCCAGGCGATGGTTCGTTTTCTTCATTTGCTTCGTATCCTTTCTTGCCAGCTTCTTTGGGCTATGACTTTGGAAATGGACTCTGCTTAGATACTCTGCCACCAGCATTCTCAGCAGCCACCTTCCCAGCGTTCAAGTCTCAGCTCCATGTCTCCTCTGACCACCTCTGTCCTCGCTCATTTCCACTCTGTAGCTTCATCATGGCCTCATCAGAATTTGCCACAGCTTGGTCTACTCATTTGCATACTCTTTTGTTGCCCTTACACGGTAGAGTGTGCTCTCTCCGTGAAGGGAAGGAGGCTTGTTCCTGATCATATTCTTAGTAGCCAGAACTGTGCTTGTCATTCGGAGAATAATAGCAGATTAAGTATCTGTATGCTGGTACCTGGTGCTTCAGGGCGTCAACCAAGGTTGAGTGGTTGCGACCCTGTGTCTAATTGGATTTGCTCTATCAGTGGGCACTGACAGGAAGCCCATCTGCCAAGGGCACCTTCCCTCACATCCTACTTCGATGACTACTGACTTCAACTGGCCCAGGCTGTGACTCTCATTTGCATAGATGGCAAAGCCTTGACCATGACCCCTGAGCCTGCAGGGATCACCATGTGCATTAGGGGGCGCGAGCTCCCCCTTAGTCGCACAGTGTGCTTCTCTGGGTCATAGTGCCTCATTTTCTAAATCGGTCATGGTGCCACATCTTTTTTTAAAGATCTGACACTTTCACACATGAATACATTGGACTTATATCATCTCATTCCTTGTTCCCCACCCCATTCTCCCCCACCCCTTTCCCACTCCCGACCTTCTTCTAACCAGTCTCCCTCCTATTTTCATGGCTTTTGCTGAGCGCCCACTGCCTGTACGGACACATACCTGAGTGCTTGCTGGACAGGGAGGACGCATCACTGTGGTTACCGCTGAAAAAGCAGGTCTCCTTCCCCCACCCGGCGTTAGCTCTCAGAGACGTGTGGGGCCTCATGAGGCCTTTTCCCTTCCATGGTGGAATGCGGACAGGCCAGATCTTATGGAATTGGGCACAGCTGCGAGTTTAAGGAAGCGGTAATGATCTTGTCTTGAAGATACTTGTCGTGGTTAGGTACAGGTGTCAACTTGACCGTTGAGGGTTTGAGCTCTGGGCACAGTTGTAGAGAGTTGATGGTTGAGTTAAGCCCAGAGCAAACTTGAAGGAGATTGTCTAGCTGCTGGGGAAGGTACAGCCCATGGTGGGTGGGATTAAGCTCTGGATAAATCACAGAGAGCTGGTTGAGAGAGTTGGCATCCTTCTGTTCATTTGGCCAGACATGCTGGTCTGGCAAGTAAGGATTGTCCATCCCTCAGCCATTATGCAGTGATGGTGTGGCCAGTCCCCTCGGCCCTGGTATTGATGCATGCCCTCCCATCAAGCTGGACTAAGAACTGTAACCAGGAGTCGTAAGAGAATAAATCCTTGTTCCTTTAAGCTGTTTGATGGTCATTTATCAGCAACCATGCAGGCAAACTGCAACAATACTGTCAGGCAACATCCCTTGCTTCATCCTTATGCAGCAAGACAAAACCAACAAACCAGTTCATACATGGACTTAAGCGACCCTTTTACCTAGAATAAAAGTTTTATCATTACCACACCCCAATCATGTTTATTCTTCTTGGTGAAATCAATGTTTTGCTTATGAAATAGGGAATTCTTGTCTCCCACACTGGTTCTTTGGGGTAGTTGCCTAGTTTACCTTTCTGTCTTCATCCATCTCCTTTTAGAAGGTAATTTTGAGAGGTGTTAATTATTTGCAGGCTGGGGAGCATAAGGGAATGTTGGAATGATTGCTGGAAATAAGTACAGGAGACTGTCACGCTTGCTTGTAAAATCCCGTTGCCTCAGAAACCAGATCTCAGACTCCGTTCATGTTATGTGCAGTAGTTTGAGGTTTCGAAGTTATCTCTCAGTGGTCACGCCTTCATTGTTCATTTGAGTCATTTCTGATATGTGGGAGTCTGAGGGTTCTACTTTGGCTCTTGCCGGTTATTACATAGAGGTACAGAAGTGAAGGGTCAGGAACTGCTTGCTCTTTGGTGTAATGTTATTTTGATTTTATCGAATGAAGGAATGCTTGGAAAGTTTTACGGGAAGAAACTTCAGCAGGTATCTTGTTCACAGACAAGAGAAGAAAACAGGCACATAATTCTGTTACTTTATATAAAAAGACAGATGTAGTATCATCTCTGATTTCTGAGAAACTTAACCCAAGACAAGGTGCCTTGGTTCCAAATAACAGACTCTTAGTAATAGATGCACTGTGCATTGTGGATAAATAATCTTTTTCTCCCCAAAATTCTGTCTCTGCATCTATCACATGACACGATCATCAATTACCTAGAATTCGAGGGCTTTTTAATTGTTTCATTAAAGTAGTGGATCTCAAAAGGGTGACTACTAGAGCAGCAGTCAGTAGGAAGGTGACGTAAAGGAAGTTTTCAGATGCCATTGTAGGGTTAAAAATCAGAGCTCTGGGTAGAGGGAGGAGCCCTCGTGCCCACTTGGTGTCCAGGTTAAGTGCCAACTCCTATCCTGCATAGTGTCACCGCTGGGCTTGGCATATAGTGAAGCAATTGGTGGTCTTGGAAATATATGTTCAAAAGGATTATGTGGAAGGTGGAGACTGCAGGAGAATTCTGGAACACAGCGTCATGACCATCTTTGTATCCCCATTACTGCTTTTGAAATCATGGCTTAGGGAACCATTTTGTACCTTTACTTGTTTCAACATGAATTTTTTTCTTCTAAGATTATTTTGAAGACAACAAATAATGATGGTGTTAATTAAAATTAAGTGACATCTAAAGATTCAGAATGAAATGTCCCAGTTTCTACAGTTCTATTGATCCCTGGCCAAAGTTCTGGGAGGCTCATAGGAACCTGAAGTTGGGGTGCACATCTCAGGGAACGTCCTAGGGTTGGCCAGTGCCTTTTCTAGAGGTTGTTCATGTCCCATATGTCTAACGAGATGTTAGATTTGTTTCAAAGCCTTGGGTTTCATCCTACACGGTGTGTTGGTCTTTCTGTGTGGTTTGTGGCTTCTCTCCTCCCATGTATACATGTATGTCACTGTGATCGCTCACCCAGATGCACCTGGGGTCAATGACTCTGAGGAGACAGGGTGGAGGGGACACATGGGCAGAAAAGTCTCTTTCCTCTGGGGTCAAGAGAAAAGCTGAAGATCTCCTCGCAGTTCATTTCCTGTATGATACAACAGAATTAATATACTATGATACAATAAATATGATATTATATATAAGTCCACCCACCCATATTCCAGGGTATATATTTAGGTATAATCTTATGAAGGTTTTGTAAATAGGACTATCTTTTGCCAAAATCCAAAATATGCATAGGAATTTTTTTGGCTAAAAACATCTAGAAACTCATATTAACGCCTTGTGAGAAAGGGTAGTTTATACTACCTTTTATGTTTTTGATTCTGAGAGAGAGCTGCATGTAGCCCAGGTTAGTTTCAAATTCACATAGCAGCCTTGAACTCTGACCCTACTATCATAGGTTGCTGAGTGCCAGGACACAGACATGTGTCAGCAAGGTTCTGACATCAGACTGCGTGTCCATTTCCTTTCAACCAGCAAGTAGAAGCTTTGGGGCTTAATGGGGGGAAATGTAAGATAAAGGTCACAAATCTTGTTGGTATTTAGAGGTTCCTTCTATTAATACCCACCCAGCCCATGGATGTTCCACTTAGATGCCAAACAACCATAGGTTAGAATCCTAATTTGCACAGTTACTAATCAGAGAGTCTTGACCAGTTATGTAAGTTCATGAAGCGTAATTTTCTCACCTGGGGGATGCAAATAAGGACTGCTATGCAGCAAGGCAGCAAATGAAGATATTTTGCATGTAATAGATAATGTAATCAGGATGTGGATTGGCCACATGACGTCCGAGTTCATACATAGCAAGTCTGGGAAGAAGTCAAGGGACTTCAACATTCCCTCTACCTGTTCTCTTCTGTCCCTTCGTGTCACTTTGCATGCATTGCACTGGGTATACTGTAACTTTCTACGTGCAACAGTTTTTGGCTAGCAAGCTATCTCAACATTAGGCCCTTCTCTGCTCAGCTCCTGCATGGGGATTCTTCCTAATTCATGTTCTTTAATATTTATATTGATTTATTTTTTCATCATAGCAATTATCCACATCTCAATTTATGCATTGACTTGTTTATTCATTTCTGCTTGGAGTGTTTATTTCTGATTTTCCCAAGACAAGCTAATGTGTTCCAAGAGGTCAGAGCGCTATTTGTTCTTTCACAATGTCATTTGCCATCGACCAAAACTGTGTCCATCGGAAAAACAGAAGCCCAATTAAATGCGTTAAATAAGTACAATATCTGATGACTAAATAAACGAGCAAAGTTATGCAATAGACCATGACATTGACATTGTTCCTACACTCTGTGGGGCTCTGTGAGCTCTCTAAAACATGCTGATCAGCCACGGGTCTCATTTCACATGTGACATTGTTTGTACTGTTGTGTTAATTGTAAGGATATTTATGTAGAAATAAATTTCTTTTTTTTTTCCACCCCGTAGAAAGTACGTTCAATAAGGCGGAAGTTGGAAATAGTGTCGAAATAAAACCAGTCAGGTGTATTATGTTGAAAAAGAATAAAGTAGAATTTTAACTGAAAGAAAAATAGAGCTGTGCCTTACAGTGAAAGAGACAAAGCTTCCATGACAGATGTTTAGTCACTGGCGACGGCAACATCAAGACAGTTCTTCATCCATCTGCAGCTGATGCTAGGGATTCGTTACTAGTGGTTGTCGGGCTAGTTGTTCTGCTCTTTATTCGTAGGCGTCTGACCTTTTAGCGAAGGGGACCTCGGCGCAAGGCTGATAATGGTCTCTTAATGACTGTTTTGGTCTTTCTCAAATTTCCCAGAGTCTAGGGGGTCATTAGACCAGGTGGATCTGTTAATTGGGAATTATCAGGAATAGTACAAGTCATTACTGAATTGACCAGGTGACATAGAAGGACTTTTGAATTTATTTATTTATTTATTTATTTATTTATTTATTTATTTGATTGCCTGTGACCTTAACTGTAGGTTGACCTTTCAACTTCTCCATGTTTAATTTCAGGGGCAGTTGCTAAACGGCAAGGATGATGGTGGGGGGTCTGGTTAAATGAATCACCCCTGTTACACGTCCTGATGGCACGGTCCAATGTGCTGAGGTGGGACGGTATTTCTGAGCCATCTGCTGGCACAAACCTTCTCCAAGCTACTAAAGGCAATGGAAACAGATAGAGCAAGTTATATCTGAACTGCAGGATGGGAAGTCCCCTGACTGAAGATTGCGAGCACAAATATCTGGAATGAGCCAAGTTTGCATCGTGTGCGCGTGTAGTTCTGGTTTTCAATTTTGACCCTCATAGTTGACTTTAGATGCTGGGAAAAGTCACTTAGCATCTTTCAATACCCACAGATTGTCACCTGTAAGTGGGGACAACAGTAACTGTTTTGTGGAGTTATTGTGAGGACCGAAGAAATGAGGCACAGCTGGTGGAATAGCTCAGTGGTCCAGGTGACTGCTCACAAACCTGGCAACCTGGTGACCTGAGTCCGATTCCCAGAAGCCCCTGAGATAGAAGGAGACAACTGAAAATTGTCCTCTAACGTGCATCTGTGCACCATGGCCTGCTTGCTCTCTCTCTCTCTCTCTCCCTTCCTCCCTCTCTCTCCTTATCTCTCTTCTCCTCTCTCTTCTTCTCTTTCAAATAAAAGAGAAGAAGCAGCAGCAAAAAGAGACCAGGTACGGGGACTGTTTAGAAGAGTCCGTTGCCCACATGCGCCGCACACATCCACTATTCGCTATCGCAAACTAAGCCATCTTTCAGTGGTTTGGAGTAAGTGTGTAGGTGACCTCGCACAGAGGTTTGAAGTTCAGCAGGGACACTGGAGGGTTGTTTTGACCTAGTGTTTCCCAAGATGTCACAGGCAAGATGACAGTTGGGCTGAAGCTATCTGAATGCTGGCCGGGGCTGAACATTCCCTTTGCAACATGACACACCCCTGCAGATGGCAGATGGGTGCTGGCCGATGGAGCGGCCCCGGTTCCTTCTCATGTGGATCTCTGCACAGGAAAGTACGAAGTGCCCCCATGCTGTGATAGCCACTTGACCTGGACAGAAGCATAGAGGATAGATAGATAGATAGATAGATAGATGATATATAGATAGATTCATACATGCTTACATACATATATACAATACATAGATAGTGGATAGACAGATACATAGACAGGGAGATAGAGAGACAGACAGACAGGATGATAGATAGATAGATAGATAGATAGATAAGAAAATAGGAAATTAGTACATACATAAATAATAGATGATAGAGATAGATAGACAGACAGATAGATAATTTATACATGTTTACATACATATATACATACAATACATAGATAGTGGACAGACAGATATATAGATACATAAATGGGGAGATAGAGAGAGACAGAGGGAGGATACATAGATAAATAACTAGCTAGCTAGATAAGAAAATAGGAAAGTAGATACATACATAGTAGATGATAGATAGATAGATAAGAAAATAGGAAATTAGTACATACATAAATAATAGATGATAGAGATAGATAGATACACAGACAGACAGACAGACAGATAGATAATTTCATACATGTTTACATACATATATACATACAATGCATAGATAGTGGACAGACGGATAAATAAATACATAAATGGGGAGATAGAGAGAGACAGACCAGGAGGATACATAGATAAATAACTAGCCAGCTAGATAAGAAAACAGGAAAGTAGATACATACATAGTAGATGATAGATAGATAGATAGATAGATAGATAGACAGACAGACAGATAGATGATAGATAGGAAGACAGATTCAAGAGCAGGAGAATGAATCAACAATGGTATTTGGGCCTCAGAACAGCATATTTTCTACTCATCTAGCTCCAAGCCAGCACAGTATGTGAGGGTACCTGTGAAGAGCCCCACCGAGCCTTCTGGAATAAGACCATAGTGGGAATGGAGTCTGAGGGTTATCTTAGACAGCATTAAACATGTTGTCTGTTACTAATTATTCAGTTACTATTAGCAGTCAGTCAGTTCAGTCGGAACGTAGAATCTCGAAAGCAGACTGGCGAGTCTGACTTCTGAGATAAAGCTCTGATGCACAGGGCAAAGGGAGAGCATTGCGGGGATTACACTGGAGGGCAAAGGTCAGGACTCCTTTTGATACAAATCATCCTGATTGTTCCATACAGAATGAACCAAGGAGATGGCTCAGTGGTTAGAGCCCCTGTGTCAAAAACAGAAGGATTTGAATTCAGATCCCTAGATCCCACCTAAAAATATGGGGTGGCTATAGCAATAGCCTGCACTTGCAGCCCCTGAAGACAGAGCCTGGGAACCCCCGAGCAATGTAATAAGGACATAGAGCAATCCAGGATGATTCGAGAAGTCACACTTTGGCCTCCAAAGGTACATACAATCACGTGTCCTCTGTTACACACACACACTCACGTGTACAACCTATACGTAAATATAAAAACAGCAAAAAGAGAAATAATCTCAAAAAACCCAGGACATCAACAGCAACATGTGTTACAGAGATTTCAGTTCTGCTTCGATTTGGGCAAGAAGGTGCAGAAAGCTAGTGATTTCTAGAATTCCTGCTTGCCAGGTAGCGGTGTGAGAAAGTTGAGAACAAAGAGTAGAAACAGACTTGAAATTGGAAGGTGAAGATCTTTTGGATCCTGCCACATTTTACATGAAATGGAGAGATGTGAGAAGCTCATATGAGGCTATGATTCACAAATATCTCCCTTGAAAAGTTTCTTCACGATGCACATCCACCAAAGGTGATAAGAAAACTGTATTTGCCCCTGATGCCAATAGTCTTTGCATAAGTAAAATACGAGCACTGTCTGCTCCCGTCAGAAAGTGTTCTGGATGGATATTGCTTTCCTACTTTCTGGTTCCTGTGAGGCAGCCCATCCATCTGGTCCCTGAGTCTAGAGGTGACACCCTCTTCCCCCCGCCCCCCAGACTTGCATTTACTGAAGCACACCTTGTATCAGATCTTATGACCAGCAAGACAAGGTCAGGAATCCCAGCCTGAGAAGTCAGGCAGGGCAGGACACAGCCAGCAGCTTCTTGGGTATCAGAAGGTCATGGAGGTATGCTGGGCTGCGCCCCCCCCCACCATCTGGCTGTGGTGATGGCAAGGAGGAAAGGAAGGTTCCTCCCAGAGGGGCAAGGAGTCAGCCAAGCAAGATGCTCTTGCTGTGTGGACAAAAACGTGTGAAGGATTCCGTGAAACATCTCTCCGACAGGCTCTGGCGTGAAAGGCGCGGTTTGCCATGCTCAGCTGTTTTGGATTTTCATTTGCTGGATGGTATCCTCAGAGTTCCCCCATGGGACATGACCTCCGCCCTTGCTTCTGAGGTGAAGAGAAACGTCTGCTTTTGTTACCTGAGAGAATTGCTACCTAGATGAAGATTTGAAAGGTACCAGCTGGGTAGTACAGCAGCAGAGCATGTGTGTAAAGACAGCCCGGCTCCATCAACCCCTCCTGGGCTTAAGACACAGAATGAATCTAATTCTAGATTCTCATGAAATCAAAGGGAGTGGAGAGGCACATGACCAAGGACCCAGCCCTTACTGCATGCTGCATGCTGCATGCCATGTAGACCCCAGTTGCATGCATGTGGGAAGAACTGGGGGTGGGGGGACAGGGGAGAGGAGCTGGGAGGGGAGGGACAAAAAACTGTCTTTGAAATCAACACCACTTATGATGTCATCAGATGTGTTCGGCTGCTTTCCTTTGCTGTGAAATCACTTCTGCACCTGCTGCCACGGTGGCCAGGGACCAAGCTTTTCTCTCAGGGAGTTCTTGGAGGAAGCAGCAAGTTCGCTAATTTTTGAGGTGAGTGACAAGGACGGGAGCCACTGAGCCTGAATCGTGATGAGATTTGGGCAGTGTTTCCTATGTTGACTTGTTATCTGTGTAGGTATCCACATCATCTCTGGCTGTACCGTCTCTGTATATGTGCCTATATCCCCACATCCCTAACTCTGTATATATGTATCATCTATGTCTGTGTCATATCTTTCATCTATCACCACTCTATCATCTCTCATTCTATAATGTATCATCTAGTTAATCTGCCATCTGTCTAGCATTGTATTTATCATCTATGTATCTATCAGCTATCTACCTATCATCTACATAAATCATCTATAATCTATCATCTGTCTTTTCATCTATATGTCATCTACGTATATATCTGTTATCTATTTATCATCTGTCTATCCATCATCTATCATCCATGTATCTTTCTCTCTATACCTATCATCTATCTATGTATAGATATATAGAAATAGCTATAATCTATGTACTGTCTTTCTATCTATTATCTATTACCTGTATATGTATTGATCTATCTAAGCGGCTATCATTTAGGTATGTATCTGTGTATTGTCTATCCTCACAGCTAATTTCAAGCCTAATTTAATGCTGGTTTTTACCATGTTCTTCAGTCACCCTGAGTAGGCGTAATTTCCAGATGAGAAAGTTTTAAGCAGAAAATAACTAAGAACTTTGCCCAAGCATGTTTAGGGAAGGAGTTGTGTTCTGAGAGTCCTTGACGATACCAGGAGAAGTTTGCCAGTTGGCTTTTTAACCTTGGAGCTCATATGTCATCACATGTTCTTCTGACTTGTGGCACAGCTCTTTACCCAACATTGTTTATTTGACACATATAAGATTTTTGTATAAAATATATATTTACTTGAGAAACAGAGAGCGAGCGAGAGAGAGAGAGAATGTGGCATGTGTGGCCTGTGGAGGGCAGAAGACAACTTTCCAGAAGTCAGTTCTCTCTTTCTACTTTGTAGACTACAGAGGAACAAACTACAGTAGTCTTTCTCCCCACCCCCTGTAACAGTTACTCTTAACTATTGCTGTGAGAAAGCACCCAAAATCGATCAACTTAAGGGAGAAAAGGAGGTTTATTCAGCTTACGGTTCCAGAGGGAAGTTACAGCCTCTCGAAGCAGAGGTGGCATGGCTGGTTGGCCAAAGCTGGAGGAGGCTAAGTCACCGCAGACATCTTGGAAGCTGAGAGCTGCAGACTGCTTGCAGCAAAGGCTGGCTTCTCCTGGAGGTAGGGTCGGACTAATCCACCTCAAGGCCACCCCTTGTGACTGCCTTCCTCCAGCAAGGCTCCACGACCTTGCCAAACACATGAGACTGTGGGGGACACATTTCAAACCATCACAGCTCCCTAACCCCCATTTGTACACAGGATCCTTATTGCTGCTCTATCTGACCAACCTCACAAGATTTTTTAAAAATTTTTTTAATTATTATTATTATTTATTCAACTGTGCGCATGTGCGTGTGTGTGTGTGTGTGTGTGTGTGTGTGTGTGTGTGTGTGTGTGTGTAGAACCACGGACGAATTCGGGAACCACCATGGACCGCCTCCACCTCCTTCTGCCCCGGAATTCACAGGCTCTGCCCTACCAGGACCAGAAGCGCAGACCGCCCCTGCTTCTGCCTGACGTCTATACGTGGGACCTGGGATTTGAACTCAGGACCTTCCGCCTGCAAGGCGGAGGCTTAACCCCTGAGTCACCTCTCTAGCCCAAGATTTTTTTTTTTTTTAATGGCAGTGGAGGGATCGCGGTTTTGATTGGAAGAATTCATGGATAGCACATTCTCTGTATAGATTTATGGCTTCTTTTGTAAAGGAATGCAAAATGTGGCCAGGACAATGTGGAGCAAAGCTGGCCACGTTTTGCATTCCTTTTCAAAAGAAGCCATAAATCTATACAGAGAATGTGCTATCCATGAGTTTGCTTTACTGACCCAAAGCCTGTGCACAGCCAGAGGGCTTGGAAGAAATGCTCTGAAGCTATGTGCTGCACAGCCTCCAACAACTCTTACTGGTACATTGAAGATCTCAGACTGGAGGGCTGGGGCAGACAGGTGGGGCAGGATGTAGTCATGCTACCTTGCAAGCAGGCAGTGAGTGATACGGGCGCTGGAATTTGTGACAGATTGGTATCTGGGTGAGCTCAGCATCCATGGAACTCACGGGTGACTGCAGACTAAGTTCCTCGTCAAGGTCGAGAAGGGAAGAGCATGCTTGTCTTGTATCATGTCTGGCAGTCACAAACATGCCTTAGGTTAGAAGCAAGTGTAGCAGAGGCACTGATCTGGGAATGGGCGCTCACTGGGATCATGCTGATTCTGAGCTTTGCAATGACCCAAATGTAGGCTCATGAAATTCAGAGGACCTGTGTCCTTTGCCGTGCCCTGGAGCTAATCAAGAGCATGGAGTACTCTTAATGTACTTTCAGGGAACATTAAGCCTCGATGTACCTATCCACTTTCTGGACACAGCCCCCCTCTCTTCCTTTCTTTTCTGCTGCCTGGTGCCTTTTCTACAAGGGTATGCAATTTCTGAATCCATCCTCTCTGTCTGTCTCTCTCTCTCTCTCTCTGTCTCTCTCCTGTGTATGTGTGGTCTATATGTATATGTGCCAGCCTGTGTGTGGGCATGAATGTATGTAAACATGCACATGCATGTATGAGTGTGTATACATATATGTATAAGCATGTGTGAAATTACTATGGGGTGTTTTCTTTGATCACTCCCTACTCATATTATCAAGGCAGTATATCTCATTTGTAGTCAGAGCTCCCACTTTGCTATACTAGTTAGGCAGCTCACCCTGGGGATCCCTGTCTTTGCCTCTAGAGTTCTGGGATGACAGGCGTTGGCCTCACCTGCAGGGACCAGAGCTTAAGTCGCCTCAGATATGGGGTGAGGATCTTATTCTCCAAGCCAGTTCCCCATCCTCTGCTTCGTGTTTTGAGATAGGGTCTCTCACTGTCCTGGGGCTCCCTCACTTAGCTAGGCTGATGATCAGCTAGCCGAAGGAGGCAGGTCCTCCTGCCTCCACCTCTCCAGTGCTGGGCGACAAGTATCACCACTGCCTTTTTTTTTTTAATTTTTTTTTTTATTTATTCAATTGTGCATGTGTGTGTGTGTGTATGTGTAGCAGGCTGCCCCCGCTTCCGCCCGGCGTCTATATGTGGGGTCTAGGATCCGAACTCAGGACCTTCCGCCTGCAAGGCGGAGGCTTAACCCCTGAGCCACCTCTCCAGCCCAACCACTGCTTTTAAACTCAGTTCTGGAGATGAGACTTGGGTCTGCACGCCTGCATGACATGCTCTCCTACTGCTAAGCCGGCTGCATGGTCCCCGAGGTGCAAATCTTCACCCGCTTCACTCTTGTCTGCGAAATGAAGGAAAGAACCGCTATGACACCAACACTGCCGGATGGTTAAAGCATTTCAGAGCAGTGCCTGACGGAACACTCACAGCTACAGGACGCTCACAACTGACTGCCACGTCTCTCTTGCCATTAGTTTACTTTGTCCCTGTGGCCAGGAGGAGACCCCAAAGGGTAGCATGCACGTCTCAGCAGCACGTGGCCAAGGGCTTCACTTTCTAGAAGATGATCACTATTTGAAGGGGAGGGCGTGAGATCAAGGAGACGAGGCGTTGCAGGCCAGGGAGGAAATCACGCGCAGTGCTCTTCAGAGAGGCGGGAGCAGGTGCTCCCCCCACCCCCATGCTTCAGCGAGTCGGAGGTAAAAATGCTCATGACAAGTGCAAATGGTTTGCTCAGCGCCCCGAGAAAGTACAGGGTGTGAACTCGCTCCCCAACGAGGCCAGGCTGCCAGGGTGAGGAGGATGAGCGCAGGTGTGAATGGAACGAGAGGCCCATTAATTCTCCATTAATTCCAAGGCAGCAGGAGCCACGCAAGGCTAATTGTCTTTCTGGAGAAGTCTTGGCAGAGCACCTTCTTTTGGCTTGTGCACACTTACAGTGTCAAGCTCGTGGAGAGACCGGGAATGCTCTATGTGGCCGGGCAGCAACTGTCCCTGGGAGTCACACGATCCATCAGGCTTTCTGTCTGGCGATCATTTCCAACAGGACCACGCTTCTGGCCGCCTGTCCTGCTAGGAAGCTTCCAATCACCGTGGATTCACTGTGACACCAGCTTGCGGCTGTCCATCCAAAAGGGGTCCGTTACCAAGTATCACAAACAGCACAATCCTTTCAGGGCCCTCCTCCTCCTCCACAATCAGATGGTTGGAGTCACCACAGCTCCTAAAGCGGAGTGCTTCCTGTGATTGTCAATGCGGACAAGTGGCTTCTCTGTATGATTGCCAAGGAAGCTGAGGGGGGGGGGAGTGGAGAGGGCTGAGAGCTTAGATGTTTTGTTTTCTACACTGCAAATTCAGACATCCCATCCATGCTTGTGACAGTCTGCAGTGGGAGAAATCATGGTGGCAGAGCTGGGGACAGTCAGGGGACAAACAGGGTGCTGCTCTCAGACTCCCATCGATGTGAATCATTCAGCTTTAACGATGGACATTTGCAATGGAGTGGCTTGTTCTCTCACTTTGATGGTAGAGAAGCATCGATCCAGGAAACCAGATGGCATAGATGAAGGTCCAAGCCCTATTTCTGTCTGCTCCCCCACAGGACACTTGCACCCCACTAGCACCTGGAGGGAAGCAGTCTTCTCAATTCTTGACATTTAGGGTTTAAGGAAAACCACTCGTAACATGCTCAGGCCCAGCCGGGAGGTCCAAGGCTTGATGCTGCCACAGGTTTGGTAGATTCATGACTGGATTTAATATGTTCAAGGGATCCCAGGAATATCTGCTTCTTGGAATTGACCTAGGGATGTTACCGTTGCCCAGTTATTACGTGAGTGAGACCTGATGCAGACCATTTGCTAAGATAAGGAGTCAGCAACTGATAAAACCACTGTAGGAATGAAGAGGAGAAACCACCCCAGAGCTACTGTGCATACATATCTTCAATCCAGTTACTTCGACTCAGATCTCTTCATGTGTACGTCGAAGTCCACTTGGCTGCATTACATCTAGCTATATCACTGATCCTTTAGGCTGGAGCAGGGATCTCTCTCTCTCTCTTTCTCTCTTTTTCTCTCTCTGCTTTCTTGTGAAGGATAGCAGAAGAGAATGAACAATGAGAGCTACCAATGGACAGTAATGAGTTGGGCTATTTCATTATGACCAAGAGATTGAAACTCACACAATTTTTAAAATATTTTAACAGAGAGAGAGAGAGAGAGAGAGAGAGAGAGAGAGAGAGAGAGAGATATCACATGTATGCCAGAGCATTTACATGGATAGAGGTCGGAGGAAGTCAGCTCTCTCCTCCCACCAGGTGGGCTTCCAGGAATGAGAGTCAGGTCTCCACAATTTCAAGTAGAAGCCTTATCCACCGAGCAGTCTCACTATCCCAAACTGGTAGCATCTTAAGCAGAGATCTCCTTAATAGGTGTAGGGAGTCATTGTGGAAGGTCAATTAACAGCCACGTTATATTTATTTCTAACTTCTGACCAATGGTGATCATCTGTATAAAATGCATCTTCCTTTTGAAGACTAATTCCTAATTTGACTTCAAACTCATCTTATTTCATGTTCCAACTGTCTCTACATAACAAACCACTACAAAATAGTGGCTTAAAGAGTTAAGGATTAGAGTAGTTACTGCTTTCAGTTTGAAGACTGACTGGGCTCTAAGAGTCTCTTGTGGTTGCTGCCAGATACTGACTGAACTGAGATCTCAAGCACTTCCACCAAACTCTTTGGGACCATGGTTGGTGAGAAGTCAGCCGCTGGCCCGGATCAGCTGGGGCTCCTTTGGCATCCTCTCGTCCTCCCTGCATCCTTCCCAGTAGCCACAGGGCAGGTAGCTGCTCCCAGCATCGCAATCATGAGTCCTGACAGCTCTCCGCAGACACTGCACACCCTCTCCAGGCTCTGGGGATGACTCTGTCTCCTGCCACTCTGTGTCCCTCGCAGCTGACAGAAACACTCCTTGGGGCGAAGGTAAACAAAGGCAAGGATACTTTCTGCGGGAGGAAGTGAGAACTGAGTTCTAGGTAATCTCACTTATTCCCCCAAAGTACCAACTCAGGAAGATGCAAAAAAAAAAAAAAAAAAAAAAAGAGAAAATAGCCATAGAGCATCTCATCTGTTCTTTACTCTATCACCAAGTAATGGCATCTTGAATCACTACAGAGCAACTGACATTTGCGGATTATTCAGGCTGTAGCCGTCCTCAGATTGTACTACTGCTTCTAGACCTGCATTTATTTGAGCTTGCATGCCTTCACTATGCCATTTTATCCCATGAGTAGATCCACGGAATCGCCACTATATTCAGATCGTTCCGTCAACCATCGCCGACCTCCCTTCTGGTTTTCCTGACACTCTGCGGCTTGGCTCCCCACTTCTGCTGTCCTTCGTTATGGTCTCGTCATGGACAGAGAATAGATGGCATCGTATAGGCCTAAGCTTCAGGTTGACCTTGTACAGTAGATGTCTTGCTACTAGAGTCCACCAAGGTTGCATTTTCATAAATCTATCTATCTATCTATCTATCTATCTATCTATCTATCTATCTATCTTTCATCTATCTATCTATCATCTATCTATCTATCTATCCATCCATCCATCCATCTATCTATCTAACAATATTTCTTTTTTTGACAGGGGAGATATACATGTACATGTGTTGAACATGCATGTGTGTATGCATGTTCACCCATGCGTGGGCACACCTGTATGTGTGGTGCATGTGAGAGTGTGCCGGTGCCTGTGGAGGTCTGAATTTGACATTGAATCTCCTCCTTAATTGTTCTCCACCTGATCCAGTGAGGCAGGATCTCCGGCTGACGCCAGAGCTCTTGAAATGCAATCAGGCTAGGTGACCATCTTGCTCTTGGGACCCCCACCTTCTAAGTACTAGAACAAAAGGCAGGCTGCCCTGCCCATCCCGGCGTTCATGTGGGTTCTGGGGGTCTGCACTTGGTTCTTTTATTTGCCCAGCAAATGCTTTATCCACCACCTGGAATAGTTTGTTTCTTTCCCGGTATGTGTTAGTCTATTATCTGGCTGTCTGCCACCTAATTCCACCATGATATGTGAGGCGACCTTGTAAGGACAGCAGGTAGTTGGGTCATGTTTGCTTTGAATTTGTTTGTAGATACACTTTGACACACCTTTGTCTTATCCTTGGTATATTTACATTGGAAATAATCACATCCTAGGACTTAAGTCATTATTATTTGTGTTCAGCTTGTTCTTTCTTTAATTTTATTCTGTTATCATTGTTGATGTCTTACTGAAACATATTTTCTATTTCTCTCTCTCTTTCTCTCTCTCTCAAATGTATCTGCTGACTTTCTCCTTTCCCCCGTGTGTGTGTGTGTGTGTGTGTGTGTGTGTGTGTGTGTGAGAGAGAGAGAGAGAGAGAGAGAGAGAGAGAGTAATAGTGGCTGCCTACCTTAGTTTCAAACCCTATCAAGTTGTTACATACTGAAGCAAGGTCTTTTAATTTTTAAACTCTCTGCTGCTCAAGACTGAGTCTGTAAACAAACAGTAGACTAATCCAGTCTTATGTAATCCCACATAACCCTATACTAAACCCCAGTGGTTCCCTGCATGTATATCATCTTATTTCCATTTTGAATCATAACCTGACACAGAACCTCTACACGGCTGAAGTTTAAACTCAGTGCTAGAACATTTGTTTAGCATGTTAAATCCCCTTTTCTAGAACTACCAATGCAAAAGAAGAAACAAGTCAGAATTTTTTAAAAAGAATCTTTCTAAGATCTGATAGTAAGTAGCTGTATGGCCCTGACTGCCCTTCGTCTTCACAAAGGCAGAGAATCCACTAACATGAATCCACACACCAGAGGTGTTTATGAGCAAGTCGAAGCAGAACGAGACATGGTAGGAGAGAGGAGTCTTTGGAAAGAAACACGATACCAGACTCAACTCTGTGGACCCTAAGAACCCCAGATGTGAAAGTCACTGACAGCTCTCCATAAAACGATTATGTCTGTGCATACAGTGCTTAGTGTGTGAGCATGTGTGTGTACATACAGTGCTTAGTGTGTGAGTATATGTGTGTGTATACATAGCTCTCAGTTATCAGTGAGTATATGGATGCTTAGTAAAGCATGTGGTGCTTAGTGTGTGAGCATGTGTGTATATACTATGGTTCATGTGAGTGTGTGTGTACATATGGTGGTTAGTGTGTAAGCACATGTGTGTCTATGGTGCTTAGTGTGTAAGCATGCATGTGTGCATACAGTGCTTAGTGTATGAGCACGCATGTGTAGATATGGTACTTAGTGTTTGAGCGTGTGTATGTATACACAGTGCTTAGTGTGTGAGCATGTGTGTGTGCACATATACTGCTTAATGTTTGAGCACTCGTGTACATATACTGCTTATGTTTGAGCATGTGCATGTACATACAGTGCTTAGTGTGTGAGTATGCATGATTGTGGGCAAAACTGTGTTAAATGGGTGAGCATTCATGCAGTGCTTAGTATTGTGAGCACACGTGTGTACACACTACTTAGTATGATAGTGTATGTATGCACAGTGCTTATTATGTGAGCATATGCGTGTATGTGTGTGTGCATGTCATGTATGCATATGGGTGTGGATGTGTGCATGTGTGCACATGAGTACCATGTCAGTGGAGCAGAAGTGTATTTGCTATCTACATCTCTGACTTTGACACAGGAGCTTTTCTGCCCTCCTAGGCCACCACTACCAGGTCACATCTCACATTTGGAGTAATAAATCCTTTACATCATTTAGTATTAAGAGGATGCAAAAGTAATCATTATCAGTCTGGCAAGATAGTTCAGTGAGTAAGATGCCTGTGCCAGTTAGATAAGTGTCAAGTTGGCAACTGAAGGCTGAACTCTGGACACATCTCTGAAGAACTGGTACGAAGGCCAGCCCAAAGCAAACCCACAGAGATTGGCTGGTTAACGAGGGCTGAGTCTCCCTGTCTTTGCTCCTTCCTCTGACTCTGTCTCTCTCTCTCTCCAATTGCCAAGTGAATTTTAAACAGTGGTTGTGACTGTACTGCATGACTTTCCTTTCTGCTTCGCCAATCGTGGTGGGTGGGACCCTTTCTTGGGCAGGTGGATGAGATGGAAGTTGGCTCAGTAGTCTGGCGTACTTGGGCATCTCTTGACAGACTTGCATCTTCCAAGAGAGGTTCGTCCCTCTCTCAGGGCGACATGGTGTGATCAGTTCCCTCGGCTCCTGGAATTGTTAAGGACTGTCCTGTCAAGCTATACAAGCTGTAGAAGGAAATTATAAGAGCAAGACTCCCTTAAACTGTTTAGTCCTGAGTTTATCAACAACATGCAGACAAATTTAATGACCTAAGTTTGATCCCCAGAAGCCACCAGATGGAAGGACTATTCTCTGACCTCTTCCCATACCATGGCATGGATATTCTCTTTCTTTTTCCCTCCCTCCCTCTCTTCCTCCCTTCCTCCCTCCCTCTCTGTCTCCCTCCCTCTCTGTCTCCCTCCCTCCCTCCCTCCCTCTCTTTCTCTCTCCCTCCTTTCCTCCCTCCCTCCTTTCTCTCTCCATCTTTCAAATAAACTTTAAAAAGTGATTGTGGTTTCTTCTTCACCAATTGTCTTCTCTAAGAGTCTCACAGAAGATGAACAACTTCTTGTAAAGAACACAAGTCTAATGTGAGGGAAATTGCTCGAGGTAGACGCCGTATCCATTGATAGTTGGGGCTGTGTGGTGTTCAGAGCCGTGCTGCTCACGAATACAGAAGATTCTCTCCCCTGACCACCTGTCCCAGAGCCCTTGCTGAGCACACAACCTGACAAGGCGGATTGTGGTGATGGTGTTTGCTGCAGAATCTTTGCAGTGACGCTTGTCTCTCCGCAGGGAGATTGATGGCACTTTCGAGATGAAACAAGACACTGCCAAAGAAAACAGGATTTTTTGCATCTAATTGCAACCGCCTAATGACATGAGGGCTAGCCCAGAAAACTTCTTAAAATCCCGGGCTCATGCAAACTTGCTGTTGGCTGTCTGCCAGCCCTACGCACCTGCAGCATTTGCCTGCTAATATTTCAAAGTGTCAGCTCTAAGTGGCCCGAGAGCCGCCAACAAGACCATGGTAATTGCTGAGGTACGCTCTGACCAGCTGAGATAATAGGGCGCCAAGATGCAGGGGGAAACGTCGACAGCTGGGGCTCATGCCACTAATTTTGTTTTCTTTAAACTTCACAGAATGACGAATCCCAGGAAGCACTAATCCAGAATTATACAATTACTAGTTTCTGTCTTTCTTTTCTGAATCCATGCAATCAGTCAGCAAATACAGTTGGAAAATATGAATGCTTTCTCTTCTTGTGCTTACGGTGGAAATCGAGAAAGCTGCTTGCTGCAGAAGGCCGGTGGTGCCCACTGAGCCCTTGCGACCCCAAGCTCTCAGATTGGTGAGGATCCATCAGCGTTTTTAAATATTTCATATTTTTCCCATGGTGATGGCCAAACCCCCAGCTTTCTACACAGTAGGCAAGCTGTTGTACTCGGGGCTACATCCTTGGTTCGCTGGTCTATATTTTTAGAATAAGACACAGTATAAGGAAGCAGATATGTATGCATCTGTATAGACATATATACTTAAGGATGTGATGGGTAATTGGATCAGTTGCACATAGATCGATAACTAGTTGTGACTTTTTTGTGCATGCGTGCGTGCGTGTGTGTGTGTGTGTGTGTGTGTGTGTGTGTAGGTGCTGGTATGCTTGTATAAATATGTGTGGGGATGTGCATAGGTGTGAGTGTAGAAGGGCACTGTGTATGCCTGTGTAGGTCCAAGGGTGACTTTGGAAATCATCCTGAATTGTTCCTATCTCCTTTTTGCCTTGTTATGGCATTTTCCAGGCTCTGCCTCCCAGAGCTGGAAGTGCAGGCTGTCACCATTTCTGCCTGGCATTTTGACATGGAATCGAGGATCCAAACTCAGGTCCTTCTGCTTGTGAGATAACAGCCTGAGCCATCTTTCTAACCCCATCTAGTGTGTCAGGAAAGGTTCCTACAAGTTCAGTCTATGATCTTGGGATTTTGGGTGCTTTAATAAATTCAGTTGAATGGTTTGAAACACGGATAGTTTTCTTCTGTGTATTCCATATTTGAAAGCAGGTATATATTACATATATATGCACATACATATTCTTAATATGTAGCATGTTGTATATAATTATATATGGCACATACTTAATATAATTGTACTACACATACTTATATAAAATTTATATATAATTATGTAACATCATATGTAGCATATATATAGAATATATATATTATAGAAATAAAAACACTTTTTCTTGACAAGGATGGTTAAAGGAATTTGTGAGACTAGAAGATACTAAGCGACTTCTGCTATTGAAAATGTGGCAGCCCTCAAGCTGATTCCTCTCTAACAGGCTTTAAAGATGGGTCGACAACACAGCTGCCAGGGTGGTAGCTACTGTGTGCTTACCAGGGATCCCCTTCTCTCACTGAGAAGGGCAAACATGCATCTCTGGATGGCATGCAGCCCACTCAGAATGGGAGATATGGGTAACAACTAAGCAGGATGAATACAAAATGTTCTTTGGTGTGGTAAAGGCTAGCTTTAAGCACAGCATTTGGCTAATTCTGAACAACAAAAAACCAAACATTGTATTCTTTGTTTTAAAAAAAAATTTAAACATTTATTTATTTGTGTGTGTATGTGTGTATGTGTATCAGAGGGCACCGTGTGTCCCTATAGAGGACCAAGGGTGACTTCGGGAATCATCCTACATTGCTTCTACCTACTTTTTGGTTCCCTCTGGAATTTCCCAGGCTCCGCCCACCAGTGCTGGAATTGCAAGCTACCACCATTTCTGTCTGGCATTTTTTATGTGGGACCTGGACCTGAACTCAGGACCTTCTGCTCGTGAGGCAGAGTCTTAATCTCTGAACTATCTCTCCAGCCTCCCCAAAATTCAATTTATTTTATTTATTAGAGAGTGTATAGATGGAGATTAGACAATGTGTTCTCTCTCTCTCACTTTCTCTCTCTCTTCTTCGGGTGAGGACAGGGTTGAAACAAGCATCCCTGTTCATTACTTGGGCACAACTGGTGCTATAAAACATGTCGGTACTTTGTGGATTTCTTTCTCTTTCTTTTCAATGGGGAGAGCTTGGCCTGCTTCGGTCACGTGCTGACGCGGATCACGTGGCCATGTGGACATGATCATCACTGTGAAGTGGTAGCATTTCTTTCTTTTCCACAAAACCCTTCAGTGAACTCTGGTCCTGACACTTTCTTTTGTTATGAATTGTAGGCTCACATTTTTTAAGTGATTTTGATCTATTCACATTATCTGTATCCCTCTTTGAGCCCTCTATGATTTATTAATGGTCATTTGATCTCTATCTATTTGTAGTTTTTCCATCCGTCTCTGTGCTATTGATTTACCCAGCATGGCCTAAGTCATACTTGATGTCATTTTATTATTTTAATTTCTGTGGTGTATGTGTGTCTGGCCAGGGGAGTGGTCTGTTATGGACAAAGTCTCACATTAGCATGAACGTGTGTGGCTGTTGATACTGTTGGTTGAGGCGGCTTATGAATGGGGCTGTTCTGCTCACCACGCCCTCACTACTTTTCTGCCCAATCAATCTATTCCTGACAGGGGCAGGGCTACTGCTGAAGTCTGCAGAGATCACAGTGGATTCATCTGTTTGTCCTTCCAGTTTTCCAGCATTTTCCTCAGCTGCTATAAAGCTTCTTGCTAAGTACTTACACATTAAGGTTATTGTGTCTTGGAAAATAGAGACCTTTCACTATTATGTGATTCTCTTCCTTACCCCTTTCCGTGAGCTCCTGGAGCTCTAAAATCGATACAGGTGCTTAAACTTTCTTTTGATTGCTGTCAGCCTAGCTGCTCTTTCTCCAGCTCTTTACTTTTAAGCTACATTTATCTTTCCAGTTAAAGTAGATTTTTTTAATAGAGAACTTAGAGTTGGGCCTTATTTATCTATGCACACTGAAAGTCTTTGATTGGAATACTTAGGCTATTCTTTTCTACCCTGGTTATGGATAGATAAATAGATAGCTTCTTGTTCAAAGCAGAAATGATAGAAGTGTCCACTGTCCCCACGAGGGTGATATTAGGTTAGTATTGGTCCTGTGTACACATATTTTGTGGCCCTCATTCTTGGTTTACACTGTCTTGTTTCTGCTTTCTCTGGTTTTGCTTGAACATTGGACATGGCTTTCTTCTCTTCATAAGCAAATCAGTTTCCTTACAGCTTGGAAGGGACATACATTTTCCACTAACCTGTCTTTTGATTAACAATTATTTATTTATTTGTGTGTGTGTGTGTGTGTGTGTGTGTGTGTGTGTGTGTGTGTGTGACAAGGCACTGAGTATCCCAGCTGAGAACCAAAGGTGACTTCGGGGAGCATTCTGGATTGCTTCTACCTCCTTCTTGCTCACTCTGGGGTTTCCCAGACTCTCTCTTCTAGAGCCAGAGGTTCAGGCTAATGTCATTTCCACCTGGTGTTTTTATGTAGGATTTGGGATCTGAATTCAGGTCCTTCTGCTTACAAGGTAGAGTCCTAACCCCTGAGTCTTCTCTCCAGCTCAGTCTGTCTTTGGTTGAGTCACACTACTTGAGTTACACTCAAGGATACACTGAGGCATCCTGGAAGGATTCCTTGCAACCCTTCCCTTGCTACAGTTGCCATGTATGGTCCATAATTTATACTCATTTAATTAATTAGTGCTATTAGCATGCTGAACAAAAAGCTATTACCTCAAGTATAAGAAAAATGCAAGGCCTCATTTTACCCATCTTGTTACTCAGCAAATTCATACTTTCTTCTGAAGAAACAACTTTGAGACCTATATCATCTTCCTCTTCCCCAAAGCATATCCTTCAACATTCTGGTCAAGTAGATCTACTGGTTACAAATTTCCTTAGAGCTTTTTCACTGAGAAAATATTTCTTCTTCACTTTCGAAGGGCAATTCTACTGACCCTGTATTCTAAGTTGGACTTTTCCCCCCTGACTCAATTCTTTGAATATTTTATTTCACTCGCTTTCCTTTGGTGCAGTTACTCATTAGAAGTCAGATCTATTTGTGTCCTGCCTCTCCTACCACAAAGGTGATGTTCTTTCCTCTGACTTCTTTTTAAAAATTTCCTTTGCCTTTATTTTTCTGAGCTTCAGGTGTGATAAGCCTGGGTTTAGTCAGGTGCCGATTCGACATGCCTGGCATTTCTTCATTGCATGGAGGTGTGATTTGGTGACCAGAATGAAACAGAGGGGAAATAAGCCTATCAACATTACTTCAAATATTTCTTTATGTCTCTCTTTCAATTTTTGGTATTTCTTTGTGTATGTGCGCATGAGTGTGTGTGTGTGTGTGTGTGTGTGTGTGTGTGTGTGTGTGTGTGTGTTGGGGGTGGATATGTATAGAAGAGGACACTGTGGACATTCAAGGGTGACTTTGGAAATCATCCTGGATTCCTCTACCTCCTTAGTGCTGTGCTCTGAGGTTTCCCAGGCTCCGCCTTCCAGGGCTAGAATGGCAGGCCACCATCTATCTGCCCATCATTTTTATATGTGATCTGAGATCTGAACTCAAGTCCTCTTGTTTGCAAGGCAAAGCCTTTAACTGCTGAACCATCTCTCCAGCCCTTAGTTCTGATATTTCTATTACCTGTACATTACTTGGGAATGTGTCCAAACATTGGCTGTTCACCCAACTATTTGCCTCTGTCCATTCCATGTCATCCTTGTTTTCCAGTTTAGGAAGTTCCCAGGATGTGTGTTCAAGGTCCCTACTGGGAATTGGCTTGTCACATCTGGTAATGAACCTGTCACAGCTTCTCTCCCTCCATTTAGGTACTTTGGCGCCTAACATTCCTGCTTTACTTACATGTCAGAAATTCCATTTCTCCACCCACCATCGCGTCTGTCCTTATACATCCCTGTTTTCTCCACCATAGCCCTTAACGCTTTTGTAATTTATTTTAAATTTCCCATCTAAGAACATCCCCAAATGGATGTCATTTGTAAGGCTTGTTTCAGTATTTTTCAGATTGTGGTGTTTTTATTTTGCTGTGTTTTATAATGCCTTATCCATTTTTTTCTTTATAAAACTGAACATCCTCACTCAGCAGCCTCTTCTACACACACACACACACACACACACACACACAATATTAAAAAAAATAAAAACCCTAACTGGCCATCCTGTGCCTCACAATAAGAAATTAATAATCTATGTCCTAGTATGAGATTGGACATTAACCTGGGCAGAGGGCAGAGCTGTGTTTACTGCTTGTTTTAGCTGCAGGTGAAAGTCCTTCATTTTCTCTAATTTGTCCCAGGTTTTATTTTCTGTTTTCTTTTTCTGGTGTATGTGTTGTAAATATGTATGTGTGGTGTGTGTGTGTGTGTGTGTGTGTGTGTGTGTGTGTGTGTGTGCTGTATTTACATATATATGGGCACACACGTGTGTGCATGTGTATCAGCTACTCTTCTCTTTTGCTGTGAGATACTATTCAAAGTCAAGCAATTTAAGGAACAAAATGGAGGCTTTTTCAGTTTATGGTTTCAGAGGGGAGATACAATCCACTATGGCAGGAAAGGTGTGACTGCCGGCAGAAGTTGGAGGCAGCATAAGACACATCCCTCATGGAGGCCGAGAGCTGCAAAACTGCCAGGTGCAAAAGCCAACTTCTCCTGGAAGTAGGGTGGAGCTAATCCACCTTAAGGCTACCTTCCTCCAGCAAGGCTCCGCCCATTCTCCAGCAGTGAGTGGCTGTCTCCCAGATGTTTCTTGCACGGCCACCTCTGCAGCTTCTGTCTGCTGGCATGTTTATCTCATGCTTTAAGCCATGTGTATTTACCATATTTTGTACATGGCCTCATGAAGATAGTTTCAAATAGGTCATATGGTTGAATCTCCTTGATCTTAATTTTTCTACCTCCCCTTCCTCTTTCCTGTTAGTCTCTTTTCTCTTTGGTCTCCCTTGTGTGCTTATATTATGCATGTAGATCACACATATATGTATATATAGAGATATGTAAGTATATTTGTCATTACTATATATATATCTGTCTGCACTCACAAATATATGTATATAGAGAGACATACAAGAATATATAGGTATATATGTCCATATATGTATTTATATGTATATATATCTATACACACTTACACACTCAAGATGCAACTAACTTGCTGCTGGAGAATGGAGCCTTGCTAGAGGAAGGCAATCACAGGGGGTGGGCCTTAAAGTTGATTAGTCTCACCCTTTTTCTGGGAAAGGTCTGCTCTTGCATCTGGCAGATTTGAAGCTCTTGGCATCCATGAAAGACATGACTTAGGCCGCTTCCAACTTCTGCCAGCTAGCCATGCCTTTCCTGTCGTGAGGGACTATATGGAACTGTGAGCTGAATAAATCTTCCTTTTCTCCCTTACATTGCTTGACTTCGAGTGGTGTCTTACAGCAGAAGAGGAGAGAAGCTGATAAGATGGTTTTATTCATCTCCATCAAATCTAGCATCCACTAATGAGAGAAATTATGTAAGGCCTCTGGTTCTGATCCTCTTTTATTTTCTCTTAATATAATTATCTCAAGTTTCCTCCCTTTTCCAAAAGTAACACAATTTCATTCTTCTTAATGGTTGAATGAAATTCTGTTGTACGTGTATGTGCACCACATTTTCTTTACCTGTGCATTTTTTTTTTTTGGACATCTAAGCTGATAGTGTAACTTGGCTACTATGAACTATACAGCAATTAATATGGGTGGCATGTTGACTCAGAGTTCTTTGGGCAGATACTGAGAGGTGGTATAGCTGGGTCCATTTTTAGTTTTTTAAGGAAAAGCCACACTGGTTTCTGTAGTGCCTGGAGTAGTTTACATTCTCAATAGCATTGCATGAGGATTCCCCTTTCCCCTACATCCTTGGCAGCATTTTCTACTATTGTCTCCTTGACAATGGCACTCTGTGTGGGGTAAGATGTCATCTCTAAGTAGTTTTCATGTACATTCTCCTGGTGGCTGAGGATTCTGAAAATTCTTTCAGGCGTTTGATCATTTGTCCTTCATTCTTTGAGAATTACTTGTTCATTTTGTCATTGCCTTGTAATGGTTGCTCTTTTCTGTTGCTGTGAGAGAACACCCAAAGTCAAGCAACTTAAGGAAGAAAGAGAGATTTATTCAGCTTATAGCTCCAGAGTTTTTCATATCAGATGCAGCATGGCTGGCGGCTGAAGCTGGAGGCAGCTAAGTCACCGCAAACATCTTGGAGGCCGAGAGCTACAAGAATTCTGCTGCAAAAGCAGACTTCTCCAGGAGCTAGGGTGGGACTCATCCATCTCAAGGCCCATTCCCAAGGACCACCTTCCTCTAGCAAGGCCCCTCCTCTCAAAGGTGCCATGACCTTCCCAAACACATGAGACCATGGGAACACATGTCAAACGCTGACACCCATTTATGGGTCAGTTGTTTGTTCTTTTAAGTATTGAGCTGTTTGAGTTCTTCACATGCTCTAGCTATTAATTCTACTCAGATGCATAGCCAGCAATGATCTTCTCCCATCCTGCACCCCATCTGTCCTGGCGATGGTTTCCCTTGCTGTGCAGAGACTTGCTAAGCTCATGAGCTCCCCATTGTTGATCCTGGTATTCTGGGTAACTGTATTCATCTGTCTCTTCATGATTTTAAGTGGTTTGTCTTGTGACCTCAGTTATCTGAAGGAAGTAAGAAAAAAATATTGATTTTCATTTTATAAGCTGATTGCATAAAGATATTTATGGCAAGTTATTTGCATTAGTCCTTTGTCATGGCTAACATATCCATTAAATGTTCTCAGTGGCAGCTATGTTTGGAGAAAACCATATCATGATACCATCATCGGGTTCCAGAGTAGCTTCAGGTCCTTTCAGGATGAGGGGGGTCTGTCCTCATCAGATAAAGGAGGACTGTTGACTTCCATTCTGAGCTATTTTCTAGAAAATTTCTTGATTTTACCCTGTGTTTATATCTATAACTTTTTTCAGATCTGTGTATGGCATGAAGTAGGGAAGGAATATTCTCTTTTGTATCAAAACTTCCTTCTCTCCTTGGAAGCATGGACACATAGACTGGTAAGCCTTAAAATTCATTATAATAGAACATATAATATAGATCTTATAATATGACTTAGCACTTAAGGAAAACTTAAGATGAACCATAACAAGAGGAAAGAGGAAATACATGAAGATGGATCTAAAATGTATAAAATAGTCACTTCTGTTGGACAAGTTGAAGCTGGCCAAGAAGTAGGGTAGAAAAGGAGAAGCAGAGGAGTGTTTGCATAATATGAGAGTCTGTAAGTAGTTCTGAAAAATGTAATATATAAGATAACCTGTGAAAATGATACCAAGTCTCTCTCCCAGCCTTTGCAAGAATCCAGGGAATATTTTTAAACTTTAATATGATAAAGTCAGAAGGAAACAATAAATCCACACGCATAAGCATTCTATAGATGACATTTACTAGTTACACAATGGAACCCAAGCCAAGGGTAAATATCTAAACATAATATCAAACCATACAGATGAAACAATTCTTGCCAATAACCTTTAGATTCCACAGAAGGTTAGTGATATAAACTAGAGAGAAAATAATTATTGAGAGCAATACTTAAAATATTAAATATCATCATAAGAAAATGTATAACCTTAAATATGTGTACTGCTTTGCAAAAATGATTATAATAAATTGGCAAACAGTAAAAAGACCATTAAAAACAGAAATAAGGGATGAAATATAGAACTAGAATGATGATCTACATATGCTGAAACAGTCTAATCTGATTAAAATGTAGAGATGTGGATGGAAACTTGCTAGAATGGAGAAGTATTGTGTGTTTGTTTGTTTGGGACTTGCTCTGGAGTCCAGTCTGACCTTGAACCCCTGGCCTCTTGCTTCTACCTCCACACCCTGGAACTGTAGAACCATATCACTAGGACTGTCTTCTAAAGTAATTTTTAAATAATTCATTAAATGATACTTTTGCATATGAAATCATGACTTCCTGAAAATGGAGCTACAGAGAAATGTGAAGTTATCAGCATCAAGACTATTTTCCTCAAGTATAATGACTCAAGGTATTAGAACATCTAAAGGCCATTTATGGAAGATGTAAAAAATGGTCAAGCTGCAACCATGCTCCGGGAACACACAGCATTTCAAAACTCTTTCATACATCACATTTAACAAAAATTTTTATAAATCATAGATGAAAGATGTGATGTCTATGGTGGGAATGATTCAGGTTAAGCAGCTGTGACTGTGAAGTGATCAGCAATGCTCTGTTTGTGAGTGTTGTGAATAACACATTACAAATTTTGTGATAACCAGCTTACAACGTAAGACTGTGCAGAATGGCATTCCATGTGAGTTCATTTTTTTTTCTGACTCAGATACAGTGGAGTCCATAGAGCAGGCAGGCAGGAGGGTGGGAGGGAGTGGGATGGATTAATGAAGGAAAGAGACAAAGAGATGGGAATGGGAGGGAGGGGGGGATGGAGGGAAGCAGGGATAAGTACTCAATATACTTGTAAAATTAGAAAATAAAATAAAATAAAGTACAAGTACATAGTAAATATGTGTGTGTGTGTGTGTGTGTGTGTGTGTGTGTGTGTGTGTGTGTGTACACCTTTTGGCAGGATTTTGAGGCCTGAGCAAACCCGGCTGCATAGAGTGTGTGAATCTTTCCTTCTAGAACACGCTCAGTTATCTCTGTGCTCCCGGTGCCTAAGTGTCCTTCCCTCTGCTCACATCTGGATTTGCCTTTTTTGAAATTCGACAGTTGCTCGTGTTTGTCATGAGGATGGTTAGTTAAGTCATTGACCAAATAATCATTTGGGGGAACTTAAAAGCTCTGCTGAGTAGCAGAAGTAGTGATTTAGGAGTGATCAATAGTATTGATTTGGGTCGGTCCCTTCAAGGACCTGGGCATGCTCCTGGGGACAGGTACCCGTGCACCAGCAGCTCTAGCTGCCTTCTCTCCACACCTCCATTCTGGGTCCTGTCCACCAGCAAAGACGGTGAAGCCCCAGGTCTAGTCTGCCCCAGGGAGAGCAGGGCCCAGACCTGTGGCATCTGAAACTGATGCACTTTCAGTGAGGGAAAGTGATGGGGCGGAGCATCGTGCCTCATGTCTGCAATCCCAGGACTCCAGAGGCCGAGACTGGGGTGGGGTGGGGGTTCCAGGCCAGTCTGGTCTGCAGAGCAAGGTCTTGTCTGAAAAGACAACAGCAGCGGTCATCTCCCCAGCTGGCTCTGACGCGTCGTGTTTACTCTACTTTTCTTTACTGGCAAGTTTTGCTCTTTGCTAATTTCACATGTATATGTGCAAAGTACATACTTCCCTCTGCTCTATTCCGTCTCCCACCACACTGCCTTCCCAATCTTCCTTTGGGTCTTCTTTCCTTATTTCTCTCTCTTTCTTTCTCGCTCTCCGTGTGTACGTGTATGTATGTGCATATGTGCACGTGTGTGCATGTGTATGTGTTTGTGTGGCTGTGTGTGGATGAATTTTAGGTGGTGGGTAAACTAACTGTCCTTAAAAAGTGTAAAAGAGTTCCTCTGGCACTAGGTGAGCCACAAACTTCTCGTTCTGCCCTTCTAATGGGCACCAGCCTCACCTGCTGACATGCCCCACTTTGCTTTGCCAGGCAGCCCTCTTTCCACGCTTTTTTTCTGTTAAACTAGACATTTCTGCCTTCCTCAAGTGGTCCCTGTAAAGACTTGCTCAGGACTCTCTTTCCACACTCCACCGTCATTTGCATTTCCCTCTAGGAAACCTTCCCTTATCTCTTACGTGAGGTTAAAGTCCGGAGTTGCAAACACTCAGTCTTGCATTAGTTGATTATGCAAATACCAAGTTCCTTCAAGTCTACCTCATCCCTTCTGTCTTCTGCAGTCAGTGGCACAGAGTAAGAGCCCAAGCTATTTAGGAATTCCTCACTTTACCAAAGAGTCTCAGGTGGGGTAGGGGTGGGGGTTAAAATCACCCTCGGCTTGGGAATCACAGTGATATTTCTCACTTCCTAAATAGCTTGGGCCATGTTGATAAGGAACATGCCATGTGCACTATATATTCCCCAGCAAAGCATGAATGGTAACAGGCCTACAACACTTAGACTCAGAATAAAGTAACCATTTGCCCTTTCTGAGGTCATAGGGCACACACCTGCCCCCTTTGCTCACAGACTCCAAGCATTGCACTTCTCACCAACCTCCCTTCTCTTTCTTTCTGTTCCTCAATTGTTTTGGTTTACTCCTCAATAGAGAAAGAAAGCTCAGATCAGTTCCTTAACTTTGGAATTGTTAAATTATAAAAAGTTTCATATCATTGAAAGCAAATGGAACTGTAAGAGACAATTGATCAGTGTTTTACAGAAATCCTTTACCTCTATTGTCCAATGTGTTAGAATCATTGATCTCGCTTCTTGAAGGAGGCCACCACACCTTATTTTAATAGATGCATAAGAACCAATAGCCTACATTCATTATTTGTGGCCAAAACACGTTTAGTTTGTGACTCATGAATATGGCATTGTCTCATTGGATTTGCACTAAATCTTTGCCTTGGGGGAAATTTCTTCATTTTGGCTCAACTTCATCCTTTGTTTTGGTCTTCTTTAATATGTGTTGCCCTTATGTTTTTATGTATTTCCTTGTATTCTTAGCAACTTGTTTCAGCTGGTAAAGAAACAAACACAAACTCTGACTCTTGATTTAATGAAAATCTACTGTATCTTAACTAAGTTTTCTGGCTAAAATTGTGAATAAAGTTAGAAAATTCAACACCGAGTGCACCTAATGGAGTTAAAATTAGCTACCGATTTCAAGTCACATTACACAATAAATTAGTTAGAGGTTGGTGCTTGCTTGTGTACATGTTGTTATTAATTACCCTGTAGTACTCTCCAAACTGTGCTTTAGAAATAATTGAATTTTAAAAACACTCTTAAAACACAAAGAAATTTCTTCTCAACGAACAGGGAAAAATAATAGCAAAAAAATTCCTCAAACTCTAGATATTTTATTTATAACCATAATGTAAAACTCACTAGCCTTGTGATTGAGAAGTTAATCATACATATAGACTCTAGCATGACAAACAATGCTTGTGTGTGTATATATGTGTTTGTGTGTGTGTGTGTCTGTGTGGCATGGGTGAGTATATGTGCGTTCATCTTGTAGCTGGTAGTTTTGGATGGACGTAGATCATAGAAATAGAGAAATTGATAGTATACAGTGAACATAAATAAAGTATATGTAGTATAAATATATATTTATACTAATAAATATCTGGAGGATATATATATATGTATATATATATATAAGCTCTAAGCATATATGGATAGCATATACAATCTGTTGGGTAATTAAGTTAAATACATACTCATTTTTAAACTCTTAAGATAAAACAGACATGATAAAATACAAAATAATAACATGAAATTAATTTAATCACTGTGCAAAACTGCTGTCCATATTTTGTTTTTGTTAATATTTATTTCATGCACCTGATTCTAAGTAAAATGCACACACAGATACACACTAGTATGTGTATTTCATAGATGTATTCTTTACATAGAATTTGTTTTCCTGCTTTTCAAATTTGACGTGCTGGGAATGGAATGCCAATTCATTCACAGTCTTTTACGTGACTTCAAATGAATGTATGTCATGTTCGATAGCTGTGCTATAATGAAATCCTTTCTTTTTTATACATTGCAAGCAACACTATAGCTACCATTAAAGATACCTTATATGCAAGTCTGTTTTAAAAGTGAGAGTATCCCCAAGTTTTTAATCCAACTTTTATAAACATTACATATATTATATTAACTACATAAAATATAATTTAAAAAGTGATAATAAACTGCATTTCTGACATGAATGTGGCAAATTAAATTATTTATATTTATATGGTTTCTAATTTAATAATGTCCAGGATTTTGATATGGATGTTTTGTCTATGAGTATTGGTGTGTTCTTATATTATTTCTCATTTTATAAGTCATATCGCTGACCAAAAGTTTTATCATGTAGATGGCTGTTTATACAGATAATTTCCCAATAACTGGTATTTTTTTCAATTTCCACCTCTCCCAATGCAACTATTGAAAACATCGCGTTTTGCTTCAAAATTATTTTGCTATTTGAAAGTACAAGATATGTATGCTTTATATTTATTTACTGCTTACTAACTGAGATTGAATGTGTTTCAAACTTGAAGTCCATTTTTCAGTTGTCTGTTGCAATTTCACTACTAATGCCTTAACTTCTACTGGCTTCCTGCTTTCCTCCCTTCAGATTTTCTCTGTCTTCCCCGAGGGGTCAGTGTGACATGTCCCTTTTTCCTTCTCTTGATTCACTTATGAAGAAGAAAATAAATCTGTCTGAGCTCCAAGAGAGTAGCAGACAAGGTGGTTGTGTTCTCTGTCTACAGCCCAAGGTTGCAAAATACTTTCCAAGAAATTCTGGACACGATGACGTCAGCTCCACTCCCCAAGCCGCAGACAGCAGAAGAGCACAAAGTGGTTACCCAGAGTGTGGACAAGCATGGTCCCTCAGACCTTCGGCGATTCTCTTTTTGTCAGAAACGTCCAATACCAAAGTGCTGAGCAGAGGTAGACCTGTGCCATCCAGAAAAAGCTGTGGACTTTGCTTGCGATTGCTGTAATCACAGTGCTGTGATCTGCAGAAGCAGGTTTGCTACCTTCCTCGCCTGCTTCTAGATCCACTCGGCTGGGAGACATGAAGTTTCCTCCAAATTCCACTGAGTCTTTAATAGTTTGAAGCGGTCAGACAAATCAGTGAGACACAAGAATTCAGACTGCAGGACCCTATAGAAATGGCATGGAGCTGGCAGTTTCTGATGCAGGACTTCTTGGAGATCGGTGTCCAGCCTCACACTAACACTTACTGCTTCTCTGCAGCCTCCAAGGAGAAACATCTGGAAATTTAGAAGCAATATCAAGACACTCTTATTGTTACCTTAAGTGAAATAAGCCAACTATGCAAAGACAGAAATGTTTCCTCTTAAATGCAATCTAGGTTTGTGTACACACATGTGTATATGCTTGTGTGTGTGTGTGTGCATGTCAGATGTGTGCATGTAAGACACAACATATGAGGGAACGAGAGGGAGTAGTGAGGCGCAGGCATCAGAAGAACAGAGGAATGATTGATTTGAGGGAGAAGGAAACAGTAAGAGAGAAGAACATTACAATGTAGGCGTGTAGACCACCATCATACATCCTCACACAAAAACACACGGCATTACAATGACACCCGTTTCTTTACAACTAACCAAAAAATACTTAAAAATGGAAAAGCCAGTGAAGAAGAGATTAGTGTCCATGAGTGCCTAGGAGCCTGAGAATGAGGCAGGATGTGGCTAGAGCCAGGACATTACAGAGTGGCGGGAGAGGGCGCCCACCATCACGTGGGCTAAACATGTGACTCAAGAACAAACACAAGTTAACTGAGGGCATCTGAATAGATCCGTGGCTTTCACGGGAAGGCAATGCCCTTGTTGTGGTATGGTTTGGCAAGGTATTACCTTTTCAAAACTACAGCTAGTGCTCAGAATGGATGGAGCTGGATTGTTTCTTCAGGGACATTGAAAAAGGATAATTTTCTCAAAATTTAGAATCTAATTTAAAATGAACCTCTTATGAGCTGGACATATGGGCACTGGAATTAAGCCTCTTCTTTGCAAGCAAAAGGACCTGAATTCAGATCCCAGACCCCATGTAAAAATGCTGGGTGGAAATGGTGGTTGTTAGCCCTTCCAGATCTAGAAAGCAGAGCCCGGGAATCCCCCAGAACAAAGCAAAAAGGAGATAGAACAATCCAGAATGATTTCTGAAGTTACTCTTGGGTCTCCACAGGTACACACAATGCTCTCCGATACACTATACACAGACATACAACACAAAGACTCACACACACACACACACACACAGTATTTAAAAAGGAAACTTCTAAAATCTGGCCATGAATGTCAGATCTAAACCCAAACATGCAATTATCACCTACTTTTATTTGAAAGTTAAGCTATGAACTAAACTCATCTACTTTTCTATTATAATTACTTAGGTATTATCCTGATACATTTTAGTCATCTTCAGTAAGATAAGTTCCTATCAAATTTTCCCTATATCATATACTGTGAAAATTTCCTGTGAGCCATGGTCATATTTTAGAGCATGCCTCTCTCTGATAATAATTATTATATGTTAATAGCAACCTCCTTATGTAGAAATGATGTTGTCTTTAGTAGTTTTAGTGTCGAGTTTCCCAGAGTACAAAAGCATAGATAGGTACTTATGCATCTCAAATCTCCTATGGTTTTCTGGAAGATGTGTGGCCTGAGAAGAGAAGCATGGCTAGCCATGCCCGGGGTCTTGGGGTCCTGTTTGTGTGTCAGTTCTGGATTTCAGATTAAGTGACAGCTAGGTGTAGGAAGCAGGGCTAGAAAGTCTGTTCCTTTTCCAAAGAACAAGATTGCTTCAGGGTCAGCTGCCACCTGTGTGTATCATTTCAGCTCTGTAAGTGAAATAAACCAGGGAAATTTCCCTCACGATTCCGGTAATGCATTCACTGTCAGTCTTGGTTTCTGGTGTTTCTATTTTCTGTGGCTTCTGAGGAAATTGTGAGAAACGGAGAGGCATGCGATAGCTCAGGGCCCATCAGAAGCGAGAAGGCTGCTCGGTGCCTCAGACTTTAGATGATGTGTTTCATTAGAAAACATCAATTTTGGATGGTTAAAAAAAAACAGCCTGTGTTTCCTTTTTTTCTAAACTTATGAAAATCAGACTAATGTAACTTTATAGCTTCTAAAATATTGATGATTTTTTATATTTAATATATCTGTATACAGAAACCTATTATGTCTTTATTTTTGGTTAGGAATTAAAATGAAACTATTGGAGCCTAGTTTTTGCATGTGCATGTGTATATGTACATGTGTGCATGTGTATGTGTGTGTGTGACACAGAGAAAGAGAAAGGGAGAGAATGTGTATATGTGTGTGTCTATGTATCTGTGTGTGTCTACACAAGAGAGCGTGTGAGTGTGTGTCCCTATGGAGGTCCGAGAATGACTTCAGGAATCATCCTGGACTGCTCTACCTCTTTTTTGCTTTGCTCTGGGGTTTCCCAGACTCTGCCTTCCAGGGCTGGAAATGCAGACCACTCCCATTTCTGCTCAGCATTTTGACATGGGATCTGGAAATGCAAACTTAGGTTCTTTTGCTTGTGAGGCAGAGGCTTTAACCCCCGAGGATCTCTCCAGCCCTGTTGAAACCTTTACTGTGGGTTGCATTTTGCCTGCCTTCAATATGTACCATGGCATTCCATGAGACAGGAATTTCTTTTTTTAATCTGTGGTGCCAAACTTACTGGTTATTAGAGTCTTGTGTTAATTCCCATCTCAGTTCCTGGGTTGTGTTCACATTTACTTATACCTGGCTGCTTCCATTATTTGATTTGTAACTTTTGACATTGGAAAGGAATTATCTTGATTGAAATCTCATTTTGCACAATTTCTTCAAATATTCTCACACATTTATGCTGATATGCTGGTGGATTACTTCGTTAAGGTAAAGAATACCTCACTTTACTTTTAATTGCATCTATTAAACCTGCGTACTGATTTGGAAACAATATTCAACTTTTTTTTGCAACATTTAGTCTCCACATTCAGGGCTGTAATATATATTTCTCCATTTATTCAACTTTTCTTTTATGATCCTCAGTAAAGCTTTATGATTTCTTTAAAGCTATCTGGTCATTACCAGTTATAGTTATTCCTAGGAAATTTTTATATTTTCTTGTTATTTTAAATTGAATTTTCAACTCTTTTCTCCACAAAGTTACATTGACTTGTAAGTGTGATGTATAAGAAAACACATCTGTGTTTCCATTTGCACCAGTGGTGGGGGAGAGGCCTAAATTACAGGGAGAATATTACAGCTTGCACCCTTTGCAGAATTTCTAACTTTAGGGTTGATTATTCAGCACCCAAACAATAGAAACTGTCAGTCAATTCATGGAGCCAAAATACTTACCCCTTAAGTGGGTAACATGGAAAATTTCTCATTAGTATATATTGTTATGTAAAGTGTATTTGCAACCAAACACTTTTGACTTCATTTGTGGTTTCTACAGACAGTGTCCAAAAGGAAATATATTTATACCCTTACTGTTGAATCTATCCATTATAAGGAAAAGAGTCAGAATTTCCTGGAATCAGGGAGATTGAGGACATGATGTTTGAGGGTGCTGCATTGCAGTTTCTGAATTTACTCCAACTTTCTCTTATTTATGTTGACTAAGGGAGTCTCTGATGAGCATTGACAAAGCCAGAAAAGGCTTTATAAATAAAAAAAAAAAAGTTGTTTGCAAGAACAGGCGTTTTGCTGTATTATCTGAATGTGGGTCTTATAAATCTCAAAGTCATAGTGCTATGTTCAGGGTTAATTAGTGATGACTCTCTAATTGTATCTGAGCATCTCAATATTTCCTCTGCAATGGTGATTAGGGAACTTGGATTTTAGTTTATCTGATCAGATGAGATACATCCAGCCACACCTGTCAAGGGTATAGATACACTCTTAAATCAATAATCTTAAATGAAAGCTATGTCAGGCCCCAAGCTAAGGAAATTTATTTTATCTTTCAAAGGGAAGTACATTTCCTTTTGTCCCTCCATATTCAGGATAAACACAAAAGGAAAATGAACTTGGAAAGATAATTACTTGCTTCTGGGTTAAAACAAAACTCACAGCAATACTGTTCTAAATACTGTTTTGTAACCATTTAAAACTATGAGGCTAATCAGGCAGAGTACAAAGTCACATATAAAATGAATGACAGAATGGATTGTTACATTAGGAAGTTGGATTCTTCATGTTCAAAACCAATTTGTAACCTAAGGGATGCACTATTCTAATGTAAAAATCACCAGCCAGATATGCCAATGATTTATTTTCATTATAAATGCATAAAGAGAAAGTCATGTGTGTGTGGACACTGGTGTTGGGACTTTCTCAGACCCAAAGCTTTCTATCTGGAAAGAGAAGGGAGACACAAAGCTTTCAAGTCTCAGCAAGTGGAAACTTCCAGGGACACTCCTCCAGGTTATATAAGCAGAAACATTTGCTGGAGAAGAAACCTTTCATCCAGCTGAGTTGTCTCAAGTCTTCAGCAGGCAGATCTAAGAATGCATCTTTCCTCTGTGGTCAATCAAGCTAGGGTGGGCTTTTCTTTGATCCATGTGCCTTTAAGTCACACACGCTCCTGTGAGTGCCCTTTCAGCCATGTTCCTGTGAGCAACCCTGATAAACGCATTGATTCACTGCTCTGGCCTTCAGTGGACTCTTAGCTGTTCTCTGTCCCTGATGTCCAATCTGAAGTGGGCAAGTATTTGTTCATGTTTCTCCAGGAGAAGCTCACGCAAGAACATCGCTCTACGTCACAGAGTACAGAAAGAGAAAGTGGCATGCCTGCAGCTCTGTCGCGGGCGGGGCGGTCACGTGTCATTTCTCAGGGTGTGCTCCATGTGTTGTATGCATTTGCTTTAGGCTGAATCATGTCCTTCCATGAAGACACAGCAGAGTACATCAGAAACCTTAGGAGGGAGCCATTTGGGGAGCAAATACCTTAAATTCAAGTTCACCCTAATACCATGACTAAGGTCCTTCCAAATGGGGAGATGTGGACACAGAGAAAGATGACATAGAGATAGAGGGAGAAGGCCACAGGACTGGAGGCCATGGGTGGAGCAAGCTGATGAACAGCAGAGGGACAGAAAATGACAAGAAGCTGGAGGACAGGCATGACACAGATTTTCATCTACCTTAGAAGGAGCAAGCTCAGCAGGTTCCCTGACTTTGAGCATCTCGGTTCTTCAACAGTGAGATGATAGATTTCTTTTGTCTGAGCCACTCAGTTTGTGTACAGAGAAAACAAATCCTGGGTAGAAATGCTAGCCAATCTTTGGCCCATACATACAGAGCACTCCTAAATAAAAGAAGAAATAAGCCAATATGCCATTTCCTTCCTTGGAGACAGTTTGTGATATGAGTGTTACCAAGTTAGTCGGCCCCTTTGCCCAAGGGAAGTGGCTGGATTTTTTTTCAAGAAAAAAAAAATAGACAAGTGTAGGATTCCCCCAATGTGTTAAATTTGATCCTTGATTTCTTGACATACAGAATACCAGAAAAAAAAATACATGTAAACACATTTAATGAAGATGACCTAGATGTTTTCTAAGGGTAATTAAGACAATTATAGCTTGTTCATAAAAGAGAATGAAAAATGCTTGTAATACTGAAAATAGAAGAAATGAAGGCATAGAAATGGTGGCAGGTTGAAAATGATCATATAGAAATTCCAAAATGGGTAAGTAGCATGTAAGAACTGAAAAGGCACAGTGGGATTGTCTTCACAGATTTATGCAGATTGAAAGACAGGGGGTTCTGCCTCTGAACTAGTTCAGAAGTTCTGCATCCTTATTGGCATCTAGAATTTTCTTTCTTAATTTCTGCTACTTTAGAAGGTGCACAGCAAAGTCCACTGTGGATTCACTTTTCTATTTTCTGAATGGTTAATGCTGTAGGAAAATGCTTTCATATGCCATTTGCCATTCATTCATTTGGTGATGTGTCTCTAGTCTTGTATTCTTCTAATCTCATCATCTGTTTTTGTGTGTATGTGTGTTTGAGTTTGGAGTTTTTGTTCTAGAGTCTGTTCTGGTTTAGTCTCTTGATCCTAAGTAGGCGGGTTAGTTGAATTAGTATTATATATATATATAATTGATAAAAGGGAAACTTTGAATGTCCTGAAGAAGGGATGCTTTATTGCACAGCATCCTAAGTTGGTAGCTAAAATGCTTTTGTCCTTTAAAGGTCCTCTGTGATAACCAGATCAGGGGATGGAGTCCTCACATGCACTAGCCCCAAGTCTCAAACCAGTGCAACCATGAACACACTGTAACCAAGACAAGATTGTTCTAAGATTGGGCCTATCAGCGTGGCTCAATGAACAAGGGAGGAATTCGTATGTGCCCTCGCCTCACAGACTGATCATTGATAGTCAAAACTGGCCAGAGGAAATGGTCTCTTGAGCATTAGTAGTGTCTTCACTGAAATGCTGCCTATTCTGTAGTAGGTACCCAAGCCCACACAAGAGCAGACATTCCCCCATTGGATGCAATGGGACACAAACACAAGAAGGGATACTGGCCTAGGAAGGGAAAGTTGTTGGTAAGAATTGCAATGCGAGGAGCAGGGAAGAGATGGGATAATGGAGGAGGAGGAGAACAAGAAAACACCCATCGTTATTCTCAATAACTTCAATAAAATGCATAAAGATCCTGGACATCCACAGGGTTAGCCAGGCTTCTCTCTCCAGACCTGACATCTTTATAGGCTCATTCACAGTCACTCAATCGATGATTATGTCATCTTGCTGAAAGAGTTCTTGTCAATTACCAGGTTCCAAAACCCAGCTGAGAGACTCTTTGGGCCAATCATGTTTCTCCTAGACCTGTGATCAACACCTTCTTCTGTTGTAGGACTTCAGCTTCTCATATAAAGCTTACCTGAACCCTAAACTTGCTAAATATTATGGGAGTCTAGTTATGGTTTCAAACAATGGTTTAAAAAGTTCAAAGTTCTGAACTGCTGGTTCCTGAAGCTGAAGTTTCCATCTGACGTATTTTTCTCTGACTAGCATGCTTGCCAGTATAAATATTCTTTTCTTCTATTTCTTCCTGTGTTCCTTCTGTAGTCTTGTCCTTACGTGATTACATCTCTGAGAAGAATACTCAGCTCTTGCCGTTGTTTGAGATTATATTTCCTACACAATTTCACTAAGATAATTGGTGAATGAGATGGGCAAAAGGGGCTTTGAAGAAAGAATATCAGCTCACTGCAGCTGGCATTATTCTGATCAAAAGCGCCAAACTTCCTTGCATTGGGCTGCTTGTGCTCTGTGGTGTCTGTCTTCCTGAATGACATCACTTTGGTACCCAGAGTACTCTAGGGAGCTTTGAGATGCCCTCTATAAGGAGCAGGGGACAGAGGCAGACCCCTGACTGTCTGAAGGTCTCTGTGGCACTTTCTCCTTGGACTCTGTTAGAATAGATGCCCTCCATACATATGTACGAGGCGAGTGCTCATCCACCACACCTCGTGGCTGTGCATTATTCACAACTGAGGAGAGTGTTCTATTTATCATTTCTGGGGGCACATCAGGCCATTGCTCTTGATTCCTTTTTGATCTCAAAGGGCATTTACAACCAAGAAGAATATGCAGGCTGAGTGGCGGCTGCCGTGAGACAGCAGCAGCATTAGCAAAACCGCTTCTATTAGATGAAGAGCGCTTGCAAGGGAGCAAAGCAATCTCTTTCTGCAGTCCTCTTATTCTGTTTCCTCCAAGTGACACAATATTAGATATTAGTTGATAACATTGTCAGAGACCTGCTATATATTTGAAATCGTTTTGATTGCGCTAATTTACTTCAACAAGTATTGATCAGTCAGTTTCATATGCCTCATATCAATATGATTTGGACGGTCAGAGGATACCAATGTAATCTGTGATGTAAAAACCTAGTCTCAGATGACTTCATAGTGGGAAGATTGAAGAAAGTCCTGCTGATTCACACAAAACAATCAGGCAGCAAGAGACTGAGTACAGGAAAAAAAAATGTTTTCAAGGAACAGTGCAGAGCCGCTGGAATGAACGTCTCTTTGTATGAGAGCCACTGAGTGGTCCCAAATGTTGTTAGTATACTAAAAATGTATGGCTTCCAATGAAAAGATGAAGAATGGACCTTGGAAAATAAGTTAGAGTAATGGTGAATACATTCCTAATTTTATTTTGGCCGCATGACTTTGGACAAACAGATATGCACACAATAGTTTCATAGGAAAGTAAACTATGATCATGAAATAATAAGAAAACTAGATAAAGGTATTCCAGGGCTGATGAAATGATTCCACAACAAAATGCACATCCCAAGATCCTTTGCCTTTTGCTCAGCCAGGCTCAGCATGGTTATTTCCTTCATCCTCTCAAGATGGGTGCCGCATGGCCAATCTCAGATTTCACTCTTTGCTGTGGAAGTTGTGAGGCTGTGAACTACCGCCCCCTGCAGGGCTGGAGGACTTGAGGGCAGCAGACCCTACATCTGTCTGCTCTGCATAGGTTCAGCAACTGTTTTAGCTCAAAACTGTGCCTATTTTCTGATGTGACTGTCATTTACTAGATAATTGATGTGTGTGAAACATGGGAAGATTCCACAAGCTCACTATGCTTTTGCAGCTCCTCGTGATTTCTACCAAGTTGGTTTCCTTTTTTTTTTTTTTTAATTTTCATTTATTTATTTATTATTTATTCAATTGTGCGTGTATGCATGTGTGCACGTGTGTGTATGTATGCGTGGGTATGTATGTATGTGTGTGTAGAACCACTGATGAATTTGGGAACCACCATGGACGCCTCCACCTCCTCCTTGTTTACTCTGCCCCAGGATTCACAGGCTCCGCCCTACCAGGACCAGAAACGCAGGCCGCCCCCGCTTCCACCTGGCGTCTATACGTGGGATCTGGGATCCGAACTCAGGACCTTCCGCCTGCAAGGCAGAGGCTTAACCCCTGAGCCACCTCTCCAGCCCTCCAAGTTGGTTTCCTATGAACACAAATACACAGTTATCATTTTTTTGTTTTGATAAGATTTAAATTCTTTATACAGATCTGTAATTGCCACAGTGCATCGGTGACACATATGACTCCACAGTGAACGCCATAATACAAGCTGGAAAGATGGCTCAGGGGCTAAAGCCTTTGCCTCTCAAGCAAAAGGACCTAAGTTCAGATCCCCAGATCCCATGTAAAAACGCCAGGTGGATATGGTGACAGCCTGTAATTCCAGCCATGAAAGGCAGAGCCTTGGAAACTCTAGGGAAACTTTCTATGGGAAACTCCATAGAAAAACAATAAGGAGGTAGAACAATCTAGGATGATGTCCGAAGTCATCTTTGGGCCTCCACAGGTACAAACACTTAGGTACCCTCTGGCACACACACACACACACACACACATACACACACACACACACACCATGCTCATATATACACACAAGAATAAAAATACAGCAAATGCCATATTTCTTTTTGTGTTTTGATGACTTCATTTGGGGTAAGATGAGGTGATGCTAATAATATGAACAACATGTCTTAGTTATGTCTACATGACACATAACATTTGTTTGGCTCAGGAGACTTTAATTTCAATGGGGCTCTGTGCTGAAAAGTGTCTGCTCTATTCACTGTCAGCTGGGGTGGTCAAAGGCAGGGAGCTGGTTGGGGCTTCGAAGGCTCCTTGTCTGCAGTTAGGGTTGATGCTTCCTCTTGGCCTTGGCTGAAATGTCAATGGGAATTTTCAGCTTCTCATCCATCACTTCCAGGTCTGAGCTGTATTCTAAAAGAAGTGCAGGAGGAAGAAAAGGAAGGAGAGAGAGAGGGAAGATGAAGAAGAAGAAGAAGAAGAAGAAGAAGAAGAAGAAGAAGGAGGAGGAGGAGGATGAGGAGAGGAGGAGGAGGAGGAGGAGGAGGAGGAGGAGAGGAGGAGTGCGAGAATGACAAGGGAAGGGAAGGGAAAGTGAGAGGGGAGGGGGAGATGAGTGCGGAGAAAGGGGAGAGTACCCTTTCACATGAGAGTTCTTGAAAGCGGCGTTACGAATAGTGGGAGGGGGAGAGGACGCATGATGTTGGAGGGAAAAGCTGAGAGGAGGGTGAGAGAAGAGAGCGAGAGAGAGAGATATCTAATATCTCCACCCTAGGTGTCAGAAAATACCTGTCCTATGATTTAATGGTCAGAGCACCCTCTGTCTTTGAAACTCAGATCTGCCATGAAGTAGTAACAGGAGTATAGGCAGTATTATGGTTATAGGACCGTGTATTTACAGATAAAGCCCATTTTTACTTTGGGACTCAGAAGCAAAATTTAACTCCTGACCGTGCTGCCTATAACCTGTGTAACGCTGACCAGATGAACTATTCTGTCTCAGATTCTTCCATTGTAACAACTCGTGTGAATGCAAGTGTTGCATGGTATGTGCATAGTATACACACTGTGTGGTAGTGTTTACAGTCTGTGCACGCACACAAGAAAACCAGAGGAGGATGTAAAAATGCTTGGCGTTTTTAGCATGGGATCTGGGGATCTGAACTCAGGTCCTTTTGCTTGAGAGGCAAAGGCTTTAACCCCTGGTGCCTTCCTTTATCACCCTCTGTCTTATTCCTTTGACATAGAGTCTTTCAATGAGCCAGTGGCTCATATTCCATGGTTAGGCTAGTGGCTAACAGTTCTCTCATTTTCCTTCTCCCCCCCCCCACCACACACTGGGTGATACACACATGTGGCCCCATCCAGCTTTTTTTATGGACAATGTACATCCAAATCCAGGTCCTCCTGCTTGTTCAGTAAGCACTTTACTCATGTGCCCAGTGGTCTTTGGGTGTGATGAACATGTCTTCCTTAGTCTCTTGCTCCACAGGTAATTGATAGACAACAGAAATTAGGACTCAGTTATTGAGTTTGGGAAGCCCAGGATTAGTAACCCTTCAACAAGCATCTTTTAAAGTTTATGCTACCTAAAGCTCATTTCAGTTGGTCATTTACATGAAGGAGCCCTGACAGATGCAATATCTGATGGGGGATTGCTTTCTGCTTCAAGATGCTCTTCCACTGCAGCCTTATACAGTGGACGGAGGTAAAGTACCCTCACGCCTTCACTAGGGTGCCAACCTTGTTCATGAGGCCATAAGCCCACCACCTAACAACGTGCTAAAGGCTCCAACTTGGAATGCCACTGTCCAAGAGTCTAGATGGCAACATGTGCATTTGGGATGTGGGGAGAAATATGTAGAACATAGCAGGGCTTCATTGCTTTGTCCTCTCACTTTGTTCCTAAGCTTTGGGTAATTGTCCTTTATCTTTGGGGGATGCTTATTTGTCACAGTTATTGAGATTTTATTGGTAGGACATCAATTACTATATTTATCTGATGGTGAGTTACAGACGCAGGCTAAGCCACTAAGTTATCAGTGAGAAGCTGAAACACACACACAAACACACACATACACACACACACACACACACGCACACAGTCATGCATGCACGCATGCACACACACAGTCATGCATGCACACATGCAAGTGCACACACGCATGCACACACGCATGCATACACATGCACATGCATGCGCGAGCCTGCGCACAGAAGGAAAATGAGCCACCTCCATTACCTCAATGAGGGATCCATGTAGAAGAGATGTCGGTGAAAATGCAACTCATTATCCAGTTTCTGAGGGAGCTGGTTCCTCGTTTTTGTTTCCATGTCTGCATGTTAATGACCAGTAACCCTTTCACAAGCATCTTTTAAAGTTTATGCTACCTAAAGTTCATTTCAGCTGATCATTTACATGAAGTTACAAGATATCCAGCCTCCTGTCCTGTTGGAGTTGTGAACATTCAATGAGTCAGTGTATAGAAAACAGCTCTCTCTCTCTCTCTCTCTCTCTCTCTCTCTCTCTCTCTCACACACACACACACACACACACACAGAGGACTTCATACAATAGTCCCTTATGAGGAATAATATGATGGACAGAGAGATGAGCCTATTTTCCTCCCCTTCATTACAGCCGATTCAAGCCTGGTTGATGGGAGGTGCCCCAAGGTCTGCAAGCCATTCTCCCTCCTCCAGTCACCCATCAGCACCTTGCAGGTCTCAGTCCTCACTGTGTTCACCTGAAGGCCATCTGTGTGCACGGTCACTACTGAGGATTCTACTGTCTTTCAGAAGACAAAGGTGTGGACAGAAAAGAAGCCCTGTGAAGTACTTGGAGGAACATAATATGACCAGTGTGGCAATCAGTGTGACTATTACTCAAAAAAAAATTACCATATGACCCAGTATGGCATCCTGGGCATTTACTCAGAAGAATCTAAGTCAGTCACAGAGACACTGGTACATCAAAGCTTACCATGGAACTCTTCAAATAACTAAGCTGTAATGCCAGCCTCAGCATCTATCAGCGGGATGGCCAAGGGGCCTGTGGCTGCTAATGCTCGCTGGGGTTGTTTCCAGCCAGAAGGAAGCACGGAGTTCCGCCCTTTGCAGGAGAGTGGACGCAACCAGGGATGGTCATGATACATAGAGCAAGTCAGTCTCAGAAAAGCAAGTATCCCACAGATTTCAGTGAGATGCATAAAATCTTAAGGCAACAGATTACGTGAAACTAGAATCAAGACTGTCCAAGGGGAGCATGGGAGATGAATGGAGAGGTTGAGAAAGGGGAGGGTCATGTTCAAAGCACATTTATGTATCTGCATGACAATGGTCTCATGTCACCCAGCACACAAAGGGGGAAGATCTCAAGAGACTCCGTGTCTCCCTGAGAAACTCCTGATGCTTGACGCCAGGCAGGAGAAGGGAGTTTCTTTCCTCCATGGTTTTCCTGCTGATAAGTCATCCGCACCCCAGCAAGTACTCGAGCACCTGCCAGTGCAGACATCCCAGATGACAGCCAGTGGGGCACATGTGCAAAAAGACGGGAAAGTACAGGGAGACTGGCTGGAGAGGAGAGAGTGTGAAGTGGGAACGGGAGAGGGGACAAGATCGGGCAGTTAGGGGTGAAAATGACACAAGTTCATTGTATTCATGTATGAGAATAAAATTATATTAATCAAAAATAAAGCCCCTAAAATGATAGTATAATTTTTGGAAAGTGCTCTCTAAGGTCTTCTTGGCCTGACACTTCCTTTCCTGGGCTCTGTCACTCACCCCGCTGATGTCTCTGGATGGGACACTGTGGGACTATGAAACAGCTCTGCATTTAAAGACTGACTTGGTTACGCGCGGAGAGTGCAGCTCCCATTCAGACACACAGTAGGCTTGCCACGCCCCGCCCCTCGCGAACTTCCCCAAAGGAAACAACTTGTCCCCTGGGTCACATCAGATGATCCCATGCAGCCCCCAGCGCTGGACTGGCTCTGAAGCCGCGGGGTGGGGCTGTGATCACGGAGACACTGGGGGGAGGTGACTCCCTACAGCGCAGCCGGCCCTTCAGCCCCGGGATCGCCGCCTAGGAGGACCAGCGAGCGGCGCAGGGCCAGTCTGATGATCCCGCAGCATCTTAGGAGGGACACAGGTGCAGCTCTGCCTTCACCTCCTGCTGCCCAGCCAGCAACAAAAAAAGGAAAAAAGAAAAAGAAAAAGGAAAATGAAAACATAACTTTCTTTTATCTTTTTTAATGTTGCATACGTGAATACAGTTAATTTATAATATTTTCTATGTTCACCCCTTAGTCCCAAGTTCCATTCCCCCTTCTGATTTTTTTTTTGAAACAGATGAACTTTAGTTTAATTCCAGATTAAGGAGTTCATCCTGTTGTTCCAGATACATTTTTTTTCTTTTCTAGCACAGTGGCTGAGCACTTGCCTAATATGCGCTGGATTTGAGTAAGAAGGAGGAAGACTGGCTGGAAAGGAGAAAATGTGAAGTGGGACAGGGAAAAAAATCTCAAGAAAAGTAAATAGTTTAGGTGGCATATGTGAGCTATTGTACAAATTACTTAATACATGCTTATAGATAGATGCTACATATTTATATCTAATACTATATATGTCTGCATATGTATGTTACAGTACATGCCTAATGAAATTGAAGGAGAGCCTTTCCCAGCTACTCCCAACACCTTCATCGTGCTGCATGGCTCAGCCTTATCTCCCTCTTCATATCTGCCCATTTTTCAAGCATGTCTTCTCTTCTGGCAACCAATCCTCTTCTCTAGCACTTCAGCGCATTCTCAGACCAGGCCTCCTTGATTTTTGTGTTTGCAGAAACACATGTACAAAGGATTTTACAAACCTCTGGTAAATGTATGGCGGGACATGCTTGCATTAGGAATTCTTTCAATTTTCTGTTATGGGATACGAGTGGGAGAAAAGTCAAAAGTCGGACCATCGATCAGTGTATCTATTTGAACTCAGGTCCTTCTGCTTGTGAGGTGAGGCTTCCCCCGAGTCATCTCTCCAGTCCTGTTCCAGTCTTGTGCAGAGCTACCCAAGACATTTGCCACCTCCCTCCCCTCCTGCACTTTCCCAATGTCTTCTCCAAATAGCCCTTAGCAGACAGCAATGTCACCCCATTACTCTCCGCTGTTGTGAGACCACACTCAAGCACAACGTATGGGTAAAAGGAGAGATTTCTTTGGCTTATGGCTGCAGAGGAGAGACATGGTCCATTATGGCGGGAAAGGCTGCTCGGGGCCCTGCAGAATTCGTAACAACACAGAGAGCAAGCTGCAGACTGTTAGAACAGACCCACCTCTAAGCCTCGCCTCCTCTAAGCCCTGTGAGAGACAATTCACATTGAAACCGTGACAGCAGCAGCGGTTCTCCCCCTACTAGCTCAGTTTCTCAAGGGGTCAGCATGCTGAATGCTTCATGTGGGGGTCTAGCACTTGTCTCTCAAGGGGTGTCTGAATAGCAGGCATGCAGGATAACTTTAGAGATGCTTCTGCACCAGAAGGAACAGGCCGTCAGGGTGCTCAAGCGTCCATGTGTTCAGAGGTGGGAAGTGAAGGGGAAAGGGAAAGTAAATTGCTGGATCACCGCGTTCTCTGCTGTGTGTTGAGAAACTGATGTCAGGAAAGAAAGAAAACACACAGCTCACAAGCATTACAGCAGTTCAGTGGAGATTTTTGCCCATTCAAATGTGCTTATTGGGCTGGAGAGGTGGCTCAGGGGTTGAGCCTCTGCCTTGCAGGCGGAAATTCCTGAGTTCAGATCCTAGACCCCACGTATAAACGCTGGGCGGAAGCGGGGGCAGCCTGGGTTTCTGGTCCTGGTAGGGCGGAGCCTGTGAATCCCGGGGCAGAGTAAACAAGGGGGAGGTGGAGGCGTCCATGGTGGTTCCCGAATTCGTCCGTGGTTCTACACACACACACACACACACACACACACACACACAGACACACACACACGTGCGCACATACATACGCACACGCGCACAGTTGAATAAATAATAAAAATTTTTAAAAATGTTTAAAAAATTGCTTATTATGTGACCAAAAATGTGCTTATTATGTGACCCACGCTGCAGCCTGAGATGTGCTACCCATTTCCTGAGGGGACACTGTGGGTCCCTCCCAACTGCAGGAGCACAAGCAACATTAGTGGTCTTCTCTGCTTTTCTTCTTTAGCTTTTTTCTCTTTAATTCTTTTTCTCCTTCCATGCTTTTCTTCCTTCTCTCCCTTCCTTTCTTCCCTCTCTTCCTTCCTTCCTTCCTTCCTTCCTTCCTTCCTTCCTTCCTTCCTTCCTTCCTTCCTTCCTTCCTTTCCCCTTTTCCTTTTCCTTCCATCCTTCCCTCTATCCTTCCTTCCTTCCTTCCTTCCTTCCTCGCTTCCTTCCTTCCTTCCTTTCCCTCTCCTTTTCCTTCCATCCTTCCCTCCTCCCTTCCTTCCTTCCTTCTTCCTTCCTTCCTTCCTCCTTCCTCCTTCTCCTTTATCCTTCCTTCCTTCCCTTCCTTCCTTCCTTTCCTTTTCCGCCTTCTTTCTCCTTCCTCCTTCCCTCCCCTTTCCTTCCTTCCTCTTCCTTCCTTCCCTTCTACTCTCCCTTCCTTTCCCTTTCCCTCCCTCCCTTTCTTCCTTTCTCCCTTCCTTCCTTCCTTCCTTCCTTCCTTCCTTCCTTCCTTCCTTCCTTCCTTCCTTCCTTCCTTTCCCCTTTCCCTTTTCCTTCCATCCTTCCGTCCCTCCTTCCCTTTTTAAGTTTTTTCTTTTCTTTTGCTTTCCTTTCTCACCTTTCTAAGAGGTTAGTTTTTTTTTTTTTTAATGGGTTAGCTTTCTCTCAAAAATGCCAAGAGCAGATACCTGATAAGAAACCACTGGAAGAAGAAAGAGTTTATCTTGCTCTTCATTTGGGGGGTGAGGTGGGGAAGGCATGGTGGCAGGATCATGAGTCAGCTCCTTATGTTTGTGGGACTGATGTAACAGACCTCAAGGCCCACCACCCCTACCTCAGTGGTCTACTTCCTCCAAGGACTCTCCATCTCCCCAAGGTGCCACACCTTCCCACACAGTACCACTGGCCAGGGACTAAGTGTTCCGTCCCCTGCACCTGTGGGGGGCATTGCTCCAACCACAGTGCTTAGAATTCCCAGTAATTATTGCCTTATCACCATCTTCAGCAAAATCAACCTAACTGTCCACCTCAAAGACAAATAGAAGCCAGGCGACATTGTCACCAAGGCAACAGAATTAATTTTTTCACCTGCTAGATGTCAGAGGCTTTTTGCAGTTCAGCGATGGACATTTGTCCTCCCCGTCTTGTCCCCCTGCCTAGATCTCTTTAGATCTGAAATCAGCAGAGTTGAGCAGGAAACACACTGTGCCGAGAAGGAAGGAAGTTGAATGTGTCTTCTTCTGACCTTGCGAAACTTTCCTTGGATCTCAGCTGCATGATGCATAGGAGAAGTTTGGGACTGCCACACAAAAGGGGGTTCTTCTTTTTGGGAATGCTGAATGGTGTTCTTGAATGCCAAGGTTCACAGCGGCAGCAATAAAAGACCCTCAACATCCACGGAGGTCAGCGCTTCTGGTATCAGCTTGACACTTGAAGAGATGGGTCTGTGGGTACGCCATGAAGAATCATTTAGCAGGCCTGCAGGGGATGGCCTTAATTATATAACTGATGTGGGGAAACCCAACATGTGGTGGGTCTTTCTGGATATAGAGTCTCTCACTGACCTGGAGCCCATGAATTCATCTTTACTGGCTGGTCAGTGAGCCCTGAGGATGCACCCTTCCCTCTCTCCCAACACTGAGATTATAAGCATGTGCCACTATGCCTGGTTATTTTTTCCCCCATGGGTTCTGGGGATTGAGCATCGGTTCTTGTACTTTCACACAGCAAGCACTTCTAAACGAGCAGTCTCCCTACCCTGAAAGTGCTTAATGTCTTGGTTTGTCAAGCAGCTTTGAAGTGCATGGATTTGAACAAACATGACAGACGATGGCCTGCCCCATCCCAATAGATAAAGTATGAGTTACTTCCATGGCATGATAACTACCATGTGGTTACTTTGCCCTTGCTTAGCTTTCGTTTTTGGGCTATTTCCTGTGACACTTACCTGCCTGTAAATGAGAAATACACAGATGGCGTCAGAGGATCAACTTGCCCATCTCATTGGACGATGGGCTGTGAATCATCTCGGCCCTTTTAAGCCTCATCAGCTCATTTATAAGATATTGCCCTTTATGATGACAGACTTTTATGATATTTTGTGATGACCAGCCATGGGAGAAAAGGTTTAATGCACTGACATCTAATTTTATTATCTATGGCACCTATTCATTTTTAAGAAGCATTTCTTGACTCCGTGCCAGTTTAAGCATGAAGCTTTAAAAAGTAGATGATGACAGAGTTGAGAATTAAACCTTTAAATCAGAACCAGACCGAAAAGACAAATCACAAAGAGATTTCATTCAGCATCCCCCTGCCTCCCCAGCATGTTAATAAAATGATGCTCACAAAACAAAAATCATGTCATTAGCCTGTGCTTTATGAAAGCTGGGTGTGTGCTTGGTGTCTAGAGGAGGATCGATGAACATGGATGAAGGTAAGAGAAGGATGTTGTTGTAGTTGGAATCTGATAGACCCACCGACGGTTCATGTGTTTGAACGCTGGTAGTATTAACTTGGGACGTTATAGGCTCTGGCTACTGGAGTTGAGGGGGGACTTTGAGGATCTCATATTTGGTCCTTCTCCTGCTTCCTAATCCACCAAGATGTAAGCAAACCATGTTGCCATGTCCCTTAGCTACAACCCAGGCCACTTCTGCAACTGTGACTTCATCCTCACAACTGATTCTGTGATATTGCCCTGTGACACTAACATCTTGAATCATTTTAAAGATAGTCCTGACTTGACCATATTCTTGTTTAACTACCTTAAGCAAATTAATTAGTTTTGTGGGGCCCCATGATGCTATTAACTTACGGTCTATAAAACCTCAGACCTAATTGAACTTTTTAATGTTGTGTCTTTACTGCCTGATAGAAGTGTCTTTTAAATTATCAGAATTGCTTCAGGTAACGCCTTATTAAATAGCTACATATACATTTGGAACTATGCAAATTTCCCAAAATTGCAAAGTGATCAATGTTCAAATTTTAAAAGGTGACTCTGTATCCCCTTACTGCCAACTAAGAAATGCAAAGTAGAGTGGCAGCATCCTAGCTACACTCGGGGAAGGGTGAGGGAGCTGAATTTGTCAGAAAGTTCACCGAAATGTTGTAAGAGAGAAGCGTAATCTCAAAACTCAGATGACGCACCCCCTGAATACTTTGGAGAATGGCTATGATGCAGAAGATAGGCAGAGTGATCCATGCTGGCGAGAATCCTGAAGGACAAGAGTCTTCATTCAGAGCTGGGAAGACACATCAGCTGATGAGGTCCCGGGAGAAATGAATCTGGCTGGTGTGGGCCTGTGTACCTAGGCAGGTGTCCAACAGAAGTAAAAACATCCCCATAAATGTTAATAGTGCAGTTTCTCATATAGAAAGATATGGCTAGTTCAGGTAACCATCAGTCAATGAAGAGATGATTAAAATGTGCTTTCTCCATGTATAGAATAAGCTGGATCAACTTGAAAACACTGTGACTTGAAAACACTGTGTGACATAAAAGACACTAGCCATGAGGGATTACATATTGAAAATATATTGCATTTCAAGAAATGTCTACACTAAGCAAACTTTTAAAGTCAGAAAGTAGACTAACAGTGGCCTGAGGCTGCTGAGGGGAGACAGCAGAGAGAGACCTATAATTGCTGTGGAGTTCTTTTAGGGAAGAGCGGCTGCACTTCCAAGTTAGATTGTGACTGTGCTCATTCTTTCATGTTGCTGTGAGAGAGCACCCAAAGCCAAGTAACTTAATGGGAGAAAGGGAGATTTATTTAGCTTGTGGTTCTAGAGATGAGATAAAGTCTTTCATGGCGGGAAAAGCATGACTGGTTGGCAGAAGCTGGAGATGAACTAAGTCACTCACATCCTTCATGAACACAGAGCTGCTGCAAGCTCCAGAGCCAATTCTCCACACTCAAGCAGGGCAGGGCTAACCGACCTCAAGGCCCACCCCCTGTGGCTGCCTTCTTCCCTCAAGCTCCACCTCTAAAGGTGCCATGACCTTCCCAAACACATGAGTGGTGGGGGACACATTTCAGACCATGACAGCGATGATGATACCCCACCCCAGGAGAGTAATGAAGCCCCTTGTATTCTCTACATGAGTGACATGTGGAGGGCGTGGGTCCCGTTTCAGTGCAGCTCTCTGGCAGAAATTTAAAAGGTGCAATACTATGTCAAGTCACTTGGAATGACCTCAGCGACAACTGTTGGAATGTTTGAACATCGATACTGCTAATGAGTGAAATAACTTGAAATACATTAAGGAGGTGCGTGTGTATGCTAATAATGTAGTTGCTTAAAAGACTATTAGAAAGCCCATTGATTGTCTTAAAGTGGATAAAATGAAGCACTAGACCTTGCCTTGTTTTTTTTTTGGTTTTTTTTTTTGAGCATATATCAGAAGGAATGTAACAAGCCCTAGTGAAAAATCCCCTGTGAACACAACAAGCCAAGACACGGAGAAGGAACAACAGAATTAGAATGCTAATTTTTTTAAATCATAAAAATAATAATTCTAGAGCTGGGAAGGTGCCCAAAAAGCAAAGGAACCTGAGTTCTGTGCCCAAATCCTGTTAAAATGCTGGGCGGGGGTGGGCCCACCTGTAATTCCAACCTTAGAAGACAGAGACTGGGAATCCTAGAGCATGCTGGCTAGCCAGAATAGTTCTAATGGTGTGCTCAGATTTAATTAGACACCCACAACAACAATAATGATTCCTGATATCACTCTTGGGCCTCCACAGATACACACACTAAAGTGCACTCGTGTACATAACATCTGCACACGCACATATCCCCACATGGAAACACGTACACTCACACATGCCTGTACCCCATGTACCCCATGAACTGAAAAACCCAACCACACACAAGCACTTGCACACATATGTATGCATGCCCACACATGTATCAGGCACATGCACACATCTAGGCAATGGTTTTCAATGACCACTAAAATATTGGGAGGAAATTTCAGTATTAATGATTACCTTCTCCTGGATTATACACTGGCACCTATATATTTGGGTTTTTTTTGTATGTGTGTGTGTATTTTTGAAAGTATTGAAATATCTGAAGAGATCTATTTAATGTCATCATGGAAAAATGGAACATCAATACAGAGGATCTGTGGACTTTAACATACAAATGACTTCAGGACATGGAGTATTTCCCTACAGTGGGGCAAAACTAAGGAGAACATCTTGATTATTAAGAAAGTAAAGAGACATACAAACACCATGTGATTATTGTGATTTAGATCAGAATTGGCTGACTACAAATGCTAACTGGATATTTTATACTATCCAGAAATTAGCATTAACTTTTGCCATGATAATGGCATTATGCTTAAATCCCTAACAAGAATCCTTAACTGTCAGAGGTGCACATTGATGAATCCATGTGTGTAAAATGATATGATGTACAGGATTTGCTTCAGATAAGCCAGGACTGATATGCGTTCCATAGAAACACAAAGAACACAAGATTATCAGGTTTAATCATTATCGTCAGCTGTTAATGGGCATTTAGGAGTACATCATGCTAATCTTTCTGTTTTCAATCATGTCTTCAATTTTTCATGATGAAAAATTAAAAATGCATCCATCATTGCTCATCATTTGCATATAGACAAAAGACCTACATTAGAGAAATTGTCCATTAGTGTGCAAGCTGGTGAGATATCTCAGTGGCTCACACACCTGGTTCCTGAGTTCCATCCCTGGAGCCCATAATGGAGAGAATTGATCTGTGAAGTTATCCTCTGATAACTGGTGTCCTTTGATAACTGCTCCTTGCCATACAGACATACCCTCTCTTTCTCTAGTAAAATCTCTGTTATAGTTCATCTGCATGGTTGCTGATAAAATCATGACAAAACTGTTTAAGGGAACAAGGAGTTAATTATCTCTTATGTTTCCTGCTTACAGTTGTTTGCCCATCTTATCAAGAGGGCTCACATCAACACCAGGGCTGAGGAACTGGCCAAACTATCTTCACATAAAGGCTCAGAGAGGGATAGTGTATACTTGCCAGACCAGCATGCCTGGCCAAGTATACACAAGGATGCCCACTCTCTCAACCAGCTCTCTATATTTTATTCACTTGTCCAGGGCCTAGTCCCACTCACCATGGGCTGGGTCTTCCCTGTCCACTTGACAATCTCCTGCAGGTACGCTCTGGGCTTAACTCATCTACCAGCTATCTACAAATGTGACCAGGGCTTGAACCCTCAACTATGTTGGCAACTGTATCTAACTATGTCAATATCAGAAGGTCGAAGAAAAGAAAAGAAAAAAAATTTCCTTTAGAGAATGCACCCAGCAAGTAAGTGATGATTGTGAGCATCAAGGAGTGCAGGCAGTAAGTAAACCTAGGAAGGACATTTGAAGGGTCCAAGAATCCCCATCCATGAGGAAGGAGCTTCATCCCTTGCTTTACCTGCTCTTCGGTGGAGTACTCGCCTGAACAAATAAATGGCAGTGTAACTCAGGCTGTTGACTTTCAAACGCACACGGTTTCACTTGAAAATTCTGGAGGTGCCTCAAGGAATTATGGGTCACCCATGGGTCAAGCTGAAACCATTTAAGTCCAGAAGAGCGAAAGGAAGACAGAAACTGAATGTAGACTGTATGCCCCACCCCTCGGATCTAATCAGCCTCATCTGAAACAAGCCTGCATAGACTCTCCACAGCTTTGTCTTAAATTGATATTGTCAACTTGACAATCTCCACTCTGATGGAGACTCAGTAAGTGGCTCTATAAAGTGGAAAGACACAGTCACACTGTAATGGCTGCTCTGATGATAATGAAAAACCCTAATTATGAGCTTCAGGTTCTCCTAAATTAACTCATTACACTAAGCCATATTGAAAATAAAGGCAGACAATACTGTCAATTACCTGTAGCAACTCCAACTTTCTGCATGGAGAAGACACCATGTGTTACTTTCTGGGGGCTCATTTTGTAATTATGAATGAATGTAGTGGTTACACAAAGTATCTCAGTCAAGATGGGGATGAAAGTTTATTTTAAGCCCACAGATCAGTCATGGCTAGTTTAAATGATGTTCAATAAAAGGCGGTTCTCAATTCCCCTTCATTTAGTTTATCTTTGTCTTTTATCGACGCAACATATATGTAGGGCAACATCAGGAATCATCCTGGATTGCTTTGTCTCCTTATTACTTGGTTCTGGTGTTTCCTAGGCTCCGCCCACAGGGCCAGAATGAACCTGGGCCTTTTCAGATTCATTCTTTACAGAGCATTCAGGATGGTTTATATCAAAAAGATACCTGACCTTTGCCTCCAGTCTAGCATGGCAATGCTCCCTCATTTCCCTGGGGATAAGAGTTCCTTCAGGGGGCTCTCAGAAATCAGATCCCACTTCCAGATCTAAGTTCCAACTGAAATAGACATGAAAAATGTGTCATTATAACAGACAACACTTTTATCTTTTTTTCTCTCTTTCTCTCTCTCATGTGTGTGTGTGTGTGTGTGTGTGTGTGTGTGTGTTTCGTGTGGGGTAGGTGGGTATGTGTGCATGCATGTGTACAAGAGGTCACTTGAGTATGCCTTCCTCTGGAGGCCCAAAGGTAACAATTTTTCTAAGTGGATTTTTCTGCCTCCTTACTGCTTTGCTCTGAGGTTTCTGATGCTGCTCCCAGGGCCGTATTTACCTAGCATTTTTATGCGGGATCTGAACTCTGGTCCTTTTGCTTGCCAGGCAAAAGCTTTTACTCCTGAGCCATCTCCCAGATCTCTTTTTGCATTTTTAGTAATATCACCATTGCAGAAACTGAATTCAAATGGTCAGTATCTTCTTATTGAAAACATTGACAGAGTCGTTATCATGAAGCAGCATCTTTTCTCTGAAACGCCTGAGTAACGACATGTCTAGAGTTTGAATATAAATCTTTGTTTTTGTGTTTTTCTCATTCACTGAGTTTTCCTGCAGGTTAAGAAATAAAAGGAGTCAAATGCGTAGCTCCCAGGGAGATTGGAAAAGCGGAGCCCACAAATCAAGTTGCCCTGCAAGTGATTGTTGGAGAGCCGTGAACACTTCAAATGAATGGCTTTTGCCATTTCTAAAGGGCTGGGGAAAAACAGGGATGATATTTTTGACAGATGAAAATTATATGCAATTCACATTTTCCTGTCGATAAAATCTTGCCGGAGTGTCGCCTTGGTTCCTGGGTTCAGGGATGGCGATGGCTGCGCTCCTGATAGGAACAGAGTTGCGTGGTCTCCACAGAGACAGTGCGGGTGTCACAGTCTGCTGTGTTTGTTCTCTGACTGTCCCCAGGAATTTGCTTTCCCCTGAGAGGCAGCCAAACCATGAGGAACTGTGAGCAATGGGAAAAAGTGTATGAATGCGTTCAGCCGAAGGCCTGCAGTTGGGGCCAAAGCAGAATTAGAAAAGTTGACATTAAAAGGAGACACTGTAGAGTGCAGGTGTGTGTGCACATATGTACACGTGTCCATATGCACATGAATGTGTATGCAGGGGCTTGCGCATGCATATGTCTGTGTGCATGCCATGTGAGTGTATGTGCATGCATCTGTATGTGACTGTGTATGTGTGTGTATATAACTATGTGTTCATGTGTATACATGCATGCATGTATGCATGTGTGAGCACATGTGAATATATCTGTGTTCATGTTTATATGTGTGGATGTGTATGTAGGCATTTATGTATTTCAGTTGAACACTTTCAGATGAAGAACTGTGGCCCAGAAAATATGAAGTGAACAGTTATCTTTTAACTGTTGTAGAAACCAATCCTTGGCTGGAGTAATGGCTCAAGAGTTAAGACTCTGCCTCACAAACAGAAGGTCCTGAGTTCAGACCTGTATAAAAACTCTATACAGAAATGGCACAGTCTGCATTTCCGGCCATGGTGAGCAGAGGCTGGGACATCACAGAGTGAAGCAAAAAGGAGGTAGAAGCAATTTAGGATGATTCCTGAAGTCACCTATGGTCCTCCATGGGGACACACACACACACACACACACACACACACACACACACACACTCACACACACACACAAAATAATAAAGAACAATTTAAAAAAAGAAATCCGTCCTGAGGATGTCACAAACATTAACACATGACACACATGTATGTACAGCACATATACATACCCTGCACCACTGTACAAGCATTTGGATAGTCTGAGAGCAGTAGACTTTCAGGCTGATTTCTTCTTTTGGACTAGGACCAGGAATCCTTGAAGAATTCTTAGTCATCCTGAGAGGATAGCTGCGAAGTTAACCATCATAGTTGGGAACCAGAAAGAAGAATTTTGAGTTTCTCTCTCTCTCTCTCTCTCTCTCTCTCTCTCTCTCTCTCTCTGTTTTTCTTCAAGCAAAGTGGGAGAAATGTTAAGGTGAAGGAGGGAGTTGGGCCTGATAGGGTAGGTCTGTAATCCTAGCTGCTGGGGAGGCTAGACACGTGGGTAATGAGTTCGAGTCCTGCTTTGGCCACAGGTTAGAACAGTTGCCTGCCTCAGCATCTTAGTAAGACCCTGTCTCAAAATGACAGTTAAAATGAAGTCTGGGGCTGAAGCTCAGTGGTTGAGTGCTTGTGAAGCATTCACAGAGTTCTGGGTTCCAGATACAGCTCAAACCCTAACAGGCTGTCTGTAGTATAACACTGAGTATGTGGAAAAACAGGAGATAAATCTGGAAAAGTATAGAGTAAACAATTGTGGAAATTCCCAAATGCTAAATAAGCATTTGACATGGCAAGTAAGGAGAGCCACTGATAATGCTGAAACACATAGTCTAATTAACACTGTGTGTCAGGCAGGAGTCATGATTCCACGTATCCATTGAATAGCTTGTTAGGTGTTTGCTTCATCTTTACTTATCGGTGCTTTGTCTACACACTAAAACCCAACTCATCCCCAAAAGGGATTCAGAAAAGAAGCAATATCTGGGTTTGGAAGTTTCAGTGTGGTCTATGAACAACTCTTCTGAGATGAGCATCCTGGGAGAGAATGATGGAGTGTCATGAATGAGAACATATTTGCAAACTTACAAAGAATAGCACATGCGGCCAGGGTTATTACCACCATCTCCGCACTCATTGGCCTTGAGACCCTCAGAGTGGAGGGGCTGTTGAGCAGTGTGTGCCCACGGTGCTGACACTAGAACATATTTGAGTTATGATTGGTATAGATTTGCCAACATGGACCTTCCAGCCCGGAACTCATTAACCTTAATAATGTAATTGACCTAAAACAACGCTCTCAATTAAAGCCTGTGGAACAGGCAGTGGGGGCTTGGCATGAGGGAGAGGCGCTGCTAAATTAACCCAGAGAATCGACAAAGGAAGATGCTCCTGTGGTTATTGTGGAAACCTATTGGCTTCTCAGATGGAGGGAAGAGTTAAGTACCATCTTGACCTTCCAGCCTGCATTTCCTGCATCTAGGGCTCCATGATTCAATAAGGGGAGGTGAGTTTTCAGCATGCAAGAAAAGACCAGAATCAATTCTCAGGTTTTACTTTATTCTACAGTGAAAAGGTCAAGAATTAATGCCTTATGTCTTATGTGTGCGCATGTGTATATACATGTTTTGCATGTGTGTAGCTGTATGTGTATGTGTGTGTGTGGTCATATGCACAAGGGGGAACTTAAATGTGTGCCTATGGAGGCCCAAAGGTTGTATTGGCAATCATCCCGGATTGCTCCACCTCCTTATTACGTGCTCTGGAGTCTCCCAGGCTGCTGCTACGACTATATCCATATACTTTTTTTTACGTGTGATCTAGGGATTCAAATTTAGGTCCCTTTGCTGGCAAGGCAAAGCCTTTTTGTCAATCTAAGGAACTTACGTAGGAAAAAGACACATCCATGACCCAAGGGGGTCTATTTATTTTTCCTTTCAAGTGAAATCTTTTCTTTTCCAGAAAAGTTGGCAGTGAGCTGGTGTGGCACTATCAATTCAATGAGGTCCTAGCCTGGCCTCCCGGCTAGGACAAGCCTGGACATGTCCCAATAGAGGAGCCATGCAGGCGGAGGGATGAACAGCCAATGGGAAGCGGCCATCTAACCTGCTGCTTTAATGGACACCTAGTAAACAGTTAAATGATTGGTGGCTGTCCCTGGAGCAGCGGGATGGCAACACCTGATTGGACCCCGACCCTCTATAAGCCCAAACACTTCCTTAATAAATTTGAATCTGCAACAACTTGGCACTGCTTGCTTCTCGCTGTATTCCCGGGTCTTCGACCCCTCGCTTCGAGCCTGAGGCCCCGCGGTTTCCCCCTCCTTTCCCCAGCTGGCCCAGCGGGGATTTGGCAACAAGCTGGGAAGACTTGTCTGTCGTCACTTTATCTAATTTTCTCCCGTTCAGTACTCTTCAATACTCAGGTGTTTGCTCTCGAGTGAGCATTTTAGTCATGAAAAGTTGTGAGATTTTATCAAAAGCTTTTTCTTTGTATATGGACCATTTCATGTGACCCTTGCTTTTTAGTTTAATAATATGGTACATTACAAGCATTGACATTCAGATGTCAAGCCTACCTTGCATTCCAGATTAAACCCACTTGGTAGTAGTGTGTAATAATCCTTCCTTATCTTGACTAGATTTATTTGATGAGGATTTAAATTTTTTTTATTTATCGAATTGTGTGCATGTGTGTGTGTATATGTGTGTAGAACCACAGACGAATTCGGGAACCACCATGGACGCCTCCACCTCCCCCTTGTTTACTCTGCCCCGGGATTCACAGGCTCCGCCCTACCAGGACCAGAAACGCAGGCCCACCGCTTCCGCTCGGTGTCTATACGTGGGGTCTAGGATCTGAACTCAGGACCTTCCGCCTGCAAGGCAGAGGCTTAACCTTGAGCCACCTCTCCAGCCCCTATTTGATGAGGATTTTGTTGAGGATTTTGTCCTCGATGGTCTTCAGGCATTCTGGCCTGTAGATTTCTTTTTGTGTGACATCTTTGGTTCTGGTATTGTGTTTGAGATCCTCCCAGGTCATCATTGGTATTGATTTGCTGAAGGGAACTAGATCCTCGTGGTATGTCTTATTACAGCAGAAAGATTGCAATCAGTCAAGGAAAGTGTGTGGGGGATGGGATCTAAGGGAAACTTGGATACTTGCTTCCATCCTCTCTCTTCTTTTCATTGTGCTATGTGGTAGCACAGTGTGTTGCCAACCAGGGAACTCAGGTGTGAGCTACGTAGGCACAGGCCACCCAAGGATCTGACTTTGCCACCTGAGACTCCAGCCTATCTCTGCCTCCACCAGAAATCAGGCTGATAAAGCACAATCCAAAGGTTATGACACACAAAATAACCATCCCCAAGCCAATCACTGTTGTCACAGACTGTGCCCACTGAGGGCCAGTCCTTTCTTTGGATCCTATAGAGTAGTGAACATCTCCTGCTGAGTTGGCCATGCCTCCCTCCCCATCTTTAGATGCCACCCTCTGCTTGGAAGTACTGTCTTTTGGTGCTTGCTGGGATACTTGTGTTCATTGGTTTGTGTTAGGATTTCTGAACTGTGGGTAGGAAATCTTTGATTCTCCAGGATAATGTCTTCCCTTTATTCATGTGTCAGTTATATACTTCCAGCTCACTGGACATCTTGGACTACATGGATTCGGTTTCTCCTTGGGACATGGTCTAAGACTTCGGTGAGCCAGAAGTACATAGCTGACACATAAATAAAGGGAAGAAAGGTCACTCTGGGATTTCCCAGGCTCTGCCCACTAGGGCAGGAAGTACAAGCCACTCCTGTTTCTGTCTAGTGTTTTTATTGGGACCTGGGTCCAAACTCAGGACCTTCTGCTTGCAAGGCAGAGTTTTAACTCCTGAGCCATCTCTCCAAACCTGACATGTAAAATCAAAATTTTCATGTCACCCTTAAGGTTAGGATTTGTTTTCATTTATATATCTAACACCTGACATGCTACATTTAGTGAATGATTATTTATATATCCATTCCTACCTTTTACTTACAGACGGCACATCCTGCAAGGAGCTTGACAGCCATTAGTCATCCTTACTGTAGTCTCGGTCTCAGGAAACATAACCACAGAGAAACACATAGAGTACTTTTTTGAACAAACAGGTGAGACACGGACCCCATGCCCGCCCCAACCTGTCACCTCAGCCTGGTAAACAGCCTTCCAATGTTCTCCCATTTCTTCAAGATGAACCCCGTTTAATCTTCAGTCCTATGCAATGTATCGATCACAGACAGTAGCTGTTCACATCTTGCATCTGGTGTCCTCTGACTTGACTTGGTCCAGATATAAAGAAAGGACTAACCCGGCCATACCACAGTTTACGGCAACAGTGTATGTCCAGTATTGGAACACTTGGACTACACTTCATCAGCCTGAGCTGCAGAGATGGTGGGGATGGGCTGGATCCCGCCCCCTGGACTTTCTGGATGCTTGCTAACAATTGCTTGCTTTATTAGGGGTCTGTACTTGGGAATCTCCTTCTTGCAGAGCTAATTCCTGGCAGCCTACACTCCAGGAATCCCTATTGCTATTTTGCATTTTCCCGCATCAGATTCTCTAGTTGCATTTTCTTGGTGCCTCATGTAGGTCTGGGTGAGCAGCCTTCCCTGACTCTAAACATGTATGTACCCTGCCACCTCAATCGCCAGAGCACTGGCCACCTCTACCCATGCTCTGTCCATACTTGTCCACATCCTCCTTTTGCCTGGGAATATTGAGGTCTCCTTTACTGTATCCTGGATCCTGAAATGCTCTTGGGACATATCGAGTACTCTGTAAATATTTGCTGTGTAACCATTTTCTTCTGTTGAGCCTAGATTTATTTTTCTATGTCAAGCAAGTTGTATGTGATCTTTGGGAGTAAATAAACAGATTTTTTTCTGAAAAGTGCTGGGTTTGGGGAAAGTCAGAGAGTAATAGACTGAACAGCAGAAGACTGGCAAGAGTCCTCATTGCAGCGCATGAGTTGAGAGAGGCTCTGAGACGATGCCTACAGTGGCCCAGCATAACCTTGTGTGCCCTCTGTCCTGCGCATGGAGGACATGTTGGAAATGTCCCTTTAATTGAATTTAATTGTCTGATTTTTACATCTATCCAATTACGTGCTCTGATATGCCCTTTGAAAGTGTAGCTTGAATCACCAACAATAAAGGTGACTTTAGCTACTGGACTTCAATATTCATGGAGGAAATGGCTGACTTGTGAACCTCATTCCGACAGGATGTACTTTAGATCAGAACGGAGTGAAGCAGGACAGCTGTTTGCTCCTATGACTGCTGCAGACTTCCTGTTGTGAAGGAAACTTGGGCACTGTGGATGATGCCAGGATGAGGGCAAGCAAAGGTGGTGCTTACTCCAGGGCGCAGAACACAAAGGGGCACTGGTCCTCCATAATCCAGGAGAATGGTCAGCAAAGCAGCCTTGTTAAAGTCCAAAGTTAAAATGTAAAAATGCATAGTTATCCATCTATATAAATTACTAGTGAAGTCAAACTGCCATCTCAATATCCCGAATCATCGTGGAGCTTTAGTATTTTCCTCCAAACAAATGCAGTGGGTTCCTGGCCTGTGTGGTCATCACGACATACACTGGGTGGACTTCAAGGATTGATAATGGCCTGAGAACAGATGGGACAACACATGGCCTCCTGTGCTACCATGTTCGCCCCCTTTCCTATCACACTGTCTTAGTTAGGGTCCTGCAGAGGAATAGAACCAATGGAGTGTCTATATATTACAAAAGGGGACTTCGAAGTATGGCTTAACAGATCTGGGCTGGGTAGTGCTGCATGTCTTCACACTTCCACAAAACACTTCCACTATCCACGAAACAGAATATCTCAGTAGTCCTAGTTTGGTGCTGGAGTCTAGAGGATTCCTGGAGTCTCTGAGTCTCTACACTGGAAGCTGAAGAAGTTGGAGTCTGCTGTCAGCGAATGGTCACCGCTTCTATGTCTGTGATAGATGCGCTCTCCAGCAAGAGGCAAAGGCAAGCAAAGAGCAGAGGGTTTTCACTGACCCTCTTTGTGTATGAGCCACCCTCCCCAGGGTGCTGCGTCCTTGAGGAAACATCGTCTCACCTCGGGTACTTCTTTCCAAATGCTCTAATAACCCAGCTTGAGGCGTGTCTCTTCCTGGTTCCAGATTCCATCAGGTTAACAAGAGTCACCATCATCAGTGCATCCTTGGTCTTTCTCTGTGGCTTTAAAAGGCCGAGCTGTGATTCTTGCCCTAGAAATGAATGTGGTTCTCAGAACACTGTCTTGGAAATATCTACTGGGCCACACATAGTAAAATTCAATGATTGACATCTGCTGGAGTCTCAAGGACCAAGGCTCCCTCCAAGGACTGACAGTTAGGAATCTCTGTGACTGGCGGGGACAACTAAGGAAGCTGAAAATCAAAGTTGGCTGCCTGCAGCAGCCATTTGATCCAAATGCAAAGAGCTGGGCATGAGATTATGTCCAAGCTGCTCTGCCTAGCCCTGTTGTACAGCAAATGCCAACAACTGTGCATATCAACATTCCCCTTCTCTCCCATCCATCTTAGTCCTCCTTAGTGCTCTTTCTATCCGAGATGGCGGCCCCAGATTTCTCTCTCCTTGTCTATATGTTTCTGCTGGCAGGCTCCAGCTCCCTGTATATTCTTCAGATAACTGGACCTCTTCTCTTACAGGGTAAAAAACTTGTGTGTGTGTTCCCTAGCTCACACCCTAATGCTTCTGTGGTTATATACAGTAGTATATAAGCTGAGAGAAAATGACACCCTCTGCTGTTCCATCCACTTGTGTTGGGACAGCCAGCACTCTACTCCTGCAATAAATCTCCACCATGCACATGGCTTATGCTCTCACCAGATATTGAAGAGGGTCTCCGAACAACCTCCTTCACATGGGAACCACAGTTCAGGTAGGCAACATTAGAGCAGAAGAGATAGCTTAGGTCAAAGGGAATGGAGAGAACTGCCATACAGGCCATTGGCTTGGATTGTGTGGTGTCTAGCAAACCTTGGTTCGCCACCTGTGAAGTGTTTCCAGAGGCTGAGATCATGAGTTCTCTGACCCTATGGAATCCTTAAACCAAAAACAGATTCAAACTGTGAAGAGATGATTGGCAGATCCTGGTGGAATGTGCGGCACAGTTGGAGGAAATGTGTCATTGAGAACTACCTCTTGTCTAGGCCCTGTCAGTCCACTCTACTTCCTGTCTGCCATGATGCTCCGCCCTGCCCTGTCTACCATGATAGGCAGCCCCCAAAACTGTGAGTGTGAGTCTGTCCTCTTCTAAGCTGTTCTGTCAGGAGTCATGTCACTACACGTCAGCAAACTTATACTGCTGCTAATGGTCTCAGTGCTGATCACAGCAATCATAATTCAGTCTCTATTACTGAGCTCAGAAGAAGCAGGGGAGGCTCTTCTCCTCCCCTCTCTCCCTGCCTCATTCATCTCTTCTCATTCCCAGGAACAGTACTCTGTTTTCTTAGTTTCCAGAGTTCGATCAGGGAAAAAGGAATCTCACTTTACCTTCTTGTCACCTTAGATTATTTGGTCTATTTTGGTAAGTTGGTCTTCCACATAAATATGATCATCAATTTCTTAAATTACAGCTCCAACACTGTTGAGGTCTTACACTGAAATTGCCTTCACTTTTGATTAAGATGGACATACTTAATATTCTTATGCTAGCAATTCTTCCTTTCCTGAAACATAGGAGATCTCTCTCTCTCTCTCTCTCTCTCTCTCTCTCTCTCTCTCTCATTTTATTTAAGGCCCTGTATCCCATTTGTCAATAAGAACTTATAAGTTTGCCTAGTGATTCTGCAATTTTTTTTGGAATTGTCCTCTGTTGTTTATAATTTTGTTTGTTATTTTCGTAGCACCTTTTAAATTTTTATACATGCTAGTTGCTGCTCTGTGGGACAGTCTTTTGTTTACTGAGGGGTCACATGTAACAACTTGAGGAATGCCCACACATCACCATTTTATAAATACATATTTGATGCCGAGTTTTTCCTTGGTGGCCTTTGTTCTTTGTTCAGAATGGTGGGAAGCATCAAAAACCTCCCTACTTATGTACTGTGTTTACAAATCTGAGGAATTAGTCATCTCTCTGAACTCTATTTCTTTTCATTAGCATATCTATATCTGGGGGATATCAAACAGTGCTTGCCATTCATTGTGTGTGGTGGTTAAGGTTGATTGCCAACTAGAATCACCCAGCAGATAAATCTCTGAGCTTGTCTATGAGGCAGTTTCTAGCCTGGGTCAACTGACATGGGAAGACCCACACTAAATGTGGGCAGCACCCATCATTCTATGGTCTGAGGTCCTGGACTGAATAAGAGCCGAGCACAATCGTTCATCTCTCTCTGTTTCCTGACTATGGATGCCACAGGACCAGCTGCCTACCTCCATGCCTTCCCCACCACGATGGATCCTCCAAACCTTCTTTCTCAGAGTTCCTAATGACAGGCTCAAAGTTAAGTGGCCGCTAAGACATCCTGTGAGCAAGAAATAAGCCAGCAAATGCGCAATGCTTGGCGCTTACTGGCTGCTTCCTGAACGTCCATTGCTACGGATACTGTTACACTGCTGCCTCTTATTTTCACCAGATACCCTGGCCAATTTAAGATGCGAACCTTTGGAAAAGTTTTTGAAACTCAGGCAAGAAGGGGTGATTTTTAGGATCTGCTGAGTCTGTACTGGGGGTTTTCAATCTTGACACTATTGAGATTTTTATGGCACATTCTTTATAGGGACGGGTGGGATGTTTTTTGCATTGGAGCATGGTGAGTATCGTGATGAATGGAGTGGCATTGAGCCTCTTTCCCCTCCTATTGTGGGGTCAGCCAAAACTGATTCTAGATTTGCCATTGTCCCCCTGGGGGACTACACCCTCTTAGCTAATAACTGTGGGGCTGTGTGGATCTTCAGTGTTTCTAGTCTCCCCGTTAGGGTCTCTCTCTCACAAGCTCCACACGCTCCCCTTAGCTATGCTTCCATTCCTTACAACTCTTGTATGTCCTCCAGGAGTCCTGTCTCTGTGTATCATATCTTGAAAGTCAGATGGTCAGCGGCATCTGGGGGTGAGCTCAGGACTGCACCGTCCTGACCCTCTCTGAGAAGAAGAACTACTAAGATCTGCATTGCCCTTCAGTCCCTGTGGGCAGGAGTGTGGGCCTGGTTTAGGAGCAGCCGGCTGACTGGCAGGTGGTTTGTCTGCCTGTTTCAGCCCATGCAGCTCCCTCCTTCCAGGCCTGATGGGCGTCCTGAAGAGCGGCCACAGGTAGAGGACGGGATCTTTCCACTGATGGAGCTCAGACTCCTTTCGATCAATCTTTTCCCAGAGCAGATCTGATGGTGCTTCGTGGAGAATGATATGGAGTCCAAGGAAAAGGTTTCAGAACTCTTGGAGGGGCAATAAAGAACAGCGAACATTGAGGAGACAGCATGACCCTGGAAGAGGAGACGTGAAGACCAGTTAGAACACTTCAGGGGGAGCCCTAAGGAACTCAGCTTTGCGCTGAGGAGATGTGAGCAGTAAAGAGGCATCCGGGAGATGCATGCAGCTCCCCGGCTGAGTCTCACCGCATCTGCTCAGCAGCTCTGCTCAACACTGAGTAAGTCATCACTGATGGACGCTTGCCTCTCAGATCAAAGCCCTCCCCAGCCTCGTCTCCCCTTGCCACATGGGTGTCCAGCTACCTTTGTGCTGAGCTTCCCAGCCTCCCTGTTTCACATTGCTGACTCCCGTGGGAAGACCAGCACCGGCTGGCCAGGCTCAGAGAACAAGTCTCTTCTCTTGCTAGCAGCCTTGCAGCTCCTCAAGATGCGGTACTTGTGTGCATTCCTGTATCTCCGATGTCTACCTGGGTATTCCCTATACCAGATTAAGCAAGTAAGGACCTACTTCTTATTAGGACTTTCTCGAATGATCTTTTCCAAATAAGATAGTTACATTTCTTCTTCAAAGCCCTTCCCTAGAACATGCACCAATACGACTCTGCTTGTCACAGAATCCAAACTATCAATTCATCAGCATCTGCTAAAAATAGTGACCAACTAAGTAAGTGAATGAATGAGTAAGCAGATGATAATCCTTTCGAAGGGTATACCAGACAGGTATAGGAGACTTCAGACGTTCCCAGATGAGAGAACGAAGGACAAGATTGAACGAAGAATAAGAAATTTTTCAGTAGCCAAGTTTATGCCTCCATCATTGGTCTTCTGGGGATCAATTTGGATCAACAAGTTAGTAACCAGAGTCCTGACCCATGGAGCTATCTCACCAGCCTGGACTATGAGAGATTTTTACAGAGATTAACTAACTGTGTGTAGCTAAAAGGAATACAAGAAACTTATGGAGAGAGAATATAGCAGGATCATTAGATATTCACATGCGTTAGTGGGATTGGTTCTTGGCCAAAGACAATCTTGATCCCCCAAGGTCTGGAGACATATATATATATATATATGTCTACCCAGTCTCAACCCTTAACTACTCCAATAGGAGACAGGGATTGAACTCAACCACAAGGACACAAAAGGGCACTGAGATAAGCTGGTGGTAAAACACCAGAAAGCTTTTAAAAAAACACTATGATAGTTAATATTGGGTGTCAACTTGACCATACCTTACATTACCAAGATCAGCTGAGCCCACCTGAAGAGATTATCTGGATCAATACATTTACAATACAAAGACCAGCCCCAGATCTGATTGGAATCTCCCTAAATCTGATTGGAACCTCCCAGTAGCAGACCAGATAAAAGACCTATAAAACAGGAAACTGGCAAAGGAGAGACTCTTTGAAGCTGTGCTAGAAAATGCTCTTCCCTCCTACTGTCCGGTTTCTTTGTTTCTTTGACCCTCCAGCTCTCCAACCCTCCAAGTCTTCAACGTGACTGAAGACTCTCTAGGAATCCTCCAGCCTTCAGCCGTCACCCATTGGACTACTGGACTGAGCAGCTACTGGCAGCCATCGTTGGACTACCTCGGCCATAGCTCGTGAGCCAACTCAGTAAATTCCTTTTTTATATATTCATCCTGCAGATTCTGTGACTTTAGTGAACCCTGACTAACACACCCACCATGAGATTTGTTACTTAGTATGCAACTTTTAACAGAAAAGTACATTAAAAGAAAGAGGTCAATGTGAAGAGATCATCGGACTTTACCAATTAGTACTTTTTGAAGTTAAACTTCTGTCCCTTTTTATCTGGATGATCACCGGTCCGAGGAATGGAAGTCTCTTTGGTTATCTGCATTCCTGGACTGTGAAAAAGGCAAGTTGCTAGAAGATGTTTGCATATCAATGAGTCAGAGAAAGAAGTGACTGTGGGAATCTGTGTAAGACATGATCAGCTACTCTCAGAAGAGTGATAGAACTATGTGGCAGCCCTAGGATTTAGTCCTGGTTCTGTTACATGCTTGAAGTTTAACTTTTCTGGCTCATTTTTCACTTTAGGAAACAGATAGGATAGCAATATCCATCCCTTGGTGTTTGAGGATAAAGAGAAACACTGTGAATATCAGTTACTTTTCCTTTGGAGTGATAAAGTACCCCACAAGAGCAACTTAAAACAGACGGGGTTTACTCTGGCTCGCTGTCTCAGAGATCATATTCCATCATGTCCAGTAGGCGTAGGAACAAGAATAGGAAGCTGGCTGGACTTACCGAGTCTCTGGCCAAGAAGCAGAGAGTCAACAGGAAGTAGAATGGGGTTCTCAAGCTTCAAGGCCACCCCCACTGACCCACTTCCTCGAGCAAGGCTCCACCTCCTAAAAGTTCCACAACCTTCCAAAACAGGACCCACCAAACACATGAGCCTGTGGCAGATGATTCAATCAAAACCAGAAGAGCAGGTAAATCAAGTTAGTGATTTTCTGGTGAGTTTCCTGATGAGCTTATGCAAAAGCGAGCTTTAAATAGGTAGCTGTTTGTCTTCTCCTAAGAAAATACACCTGGCATTTTTGTTGAGATGGGCGAGGAGAAAAAGGGAAAATCTAGAATTCCACTGAAAGGAAAATATGATATTGAGTCTTACAGAAAAAATCAAACAGAGACCCTTAATTCAAACAGCCACAACTCAGTCATTGACTGAAGCAGCAGATTGTAAACCAAGATTAGTATGGAAAATGTCCATTATATAGGAATTCATCCCTTCCATGTAATCATGGATGATGCTCAATGCCATGCTCAAAAATATATTGCAGAAATTAATCTTTAAGCAACATGTACTGAGGCAAGACATACAGATATGTGTGTAAATTGTATGTGGATGCTCATCAAGTCTTCACACAGCAAATAGACTTGCATCAAGGTGCAAAACTCACATGGAACTTCAAGTCCCCAAACACTGAAAGTAACCAGTATTCTGGCTTTATTCACTATGAATTTGGCTTGTATGGTCTTGAGTTTATATTTACAATAAGGGATCCAAACCTTGAATAGTCAGTTCTAAAACTCTAACTTCCAGTTATTAGAAACTTTAGTGAACTCGGCCACAGCTACATGTAAGAGCAAAATGACTATACAGACCACAGTGTAGGATTTCCTTACATGAGTATGTCATATCTGTTATCACTCTGCGGTGGGTGTATATACCAAGGAATCAGTTCTCTCTTCTCGCTCTCTCTCCTCTCTGTAAAGATATTACCACCTCATTTCTACTGTCTTTATATTCTCTGATTTGAATTTTGGGTGTGCTGTTGTACATTTGAATGACAAAGGTGTGAACATTTCTGTGTGCACTGCATAACAGATCCCTCTTTCCCACTTTGTGATATGGTTGTATAAATGTCTCCTGATTTTGCTTTTCTGAATTAATAAGCCATTGACCTTGTGTATCCACCAGAGTTGTGTATACATGATGGTGTTTGTATGTGTGTGTGCATATTCATGCATGTGCACTCCAGCTCACAGAGATCAGAGGACAGACTCAAGGGTGGGCTTTCACCTCTCACCTTTTCAGACAGGGTATCTTGTGATTTGCTGCTTTTCTTTCCAGCCCAGCTGACTGGCGAGTACTAGGATTTTCTCCAGTCAGCCTCCCTTCTCCCTGTTCTGTGTGTACCTTGGGATTGCAGACAAGAACCTGCCTTCATATCCATTTTGGGGATTCTGACCCCCATCCCATGCTTATACTGTAAGGACTTTCTTTACCCACTGACCTATCTCCCAAGTCTGATGTCAATCTTTATATATTTGGAACCCAAGTTCATTTTTGGAGATAAGTAATAAATCCTTCTTCCACTTTATGAGTTAAATATTTTTCTTATAAATAATATTTTTCATGAATAATCATCTCCATTGTAATCAATGTTAATTCATTTTCAGCTTAAAATATTCTTGCCTACTTTCAGGTCACAAGAATATTCTGCTATATTTATTTGTAGCCTTATTTATAATGGAAAATTACAAAAACATGTTAAATAAATAGCCATAATGAATCGACTTAACAAATCAGGCATATTCATGGCACGCCATAACATGTAGCCATTAAAAAAGCCTGCAGCATAATATACGATGGAATGAGAAGTGTTTATACTATATTTTAGGTTGAGAAAAGCAGGTTATAAAAGATGTGAAATGCGATAAATTCTTTGAAAACTGCATACAGAATGAGACCTCCAAGGATATACATGGATTCATTTTTGAAGTAATTATCTCTGGGTAGTCATATTATTATTTTCTTCTTGCTGATTTCTATTTTGCAATACTTAATAAGCATGTGCTCTGGCTATAATAAAAATATCCGTTAAAATGAGAGACATTAACACTAAAGTCGACAATAAATATTTTATTCCATTTCATAGATTAATGGTGAGAACATGATGGGAATATCCTGTGTCTGAAGGCGCTCCTAGCCATCCATCCAGGGATGGTATAGGATGTTGAGAATAATTTCCTGCTTTCAAAATCCAAGCAAAAGTTTGAAAATGTTCCTGGGTTCTCATCAAGGATAATTACCCACCGCCTGCTGATGGCTGTGCCTTCTTCGGCTGGCTCTGGCCCTGCTGGCAATTGCATATTTAATTCGCATATCAATGCATTCTCATTAGTGAACCTGGGAGACAGTCAATAAGACAAAGATAGTTTCCCAACAAACAGGGTCATAGTAACTCTGAGGTGCAAGTAGGACCCAGGAGACCCAGTGGCTGCATGGCCGTCCTTAACACTCTGGGTCTTTGGGAAACCTCACTGAGAAACTCACAGACTGACATAACAGCTCAGACAATTCTCCTTTGATAAGCACATGGCCGTTCACAAACCACAGCAGTTCAAGTTGGTGTTTGTGACTCCCACTGAGTTTTAACTGAGTATTTCGAGAGATTGTATTTTCATGCTGGGCTTTGGATTTTGATCTCTCAAGTCTTCTATGTCTTCTAGAAATGAGCCCCCAAAGAGCAAAGGTTTCACCCCCTACCCCAACCTTCCTCAGACAAAGGGCTTGAAATTAGTCGTGTTGGTTGCTGATACGTTCTTCAAATGACTACGAGAACTGTGCCTGCTACTTGCTCTTAGCTGGGTGGGGGGCAGAGCCCTGAACAAGACAGAAGAAGCTCCTGATCGCAGGAAATTAGCATGAGTGAGGCAGGGGCTGGCAAGCAAACAGATCCCACGCAGGAGCTTTGTTGAAAGGAAGGACCGTGGAGACATAAAGCAGAAGGGGAGGGGTAGTAGGTACCAGTGACTCACAGAGTGCTAGAAAGATGGGCTGCTCTCTCCTCACCCCAAGTGGAATAGGAGGACCTTCAGGTCCCCTACTCCGACCCTTCTGCCCCCCCAACCCCAGTAGGGTCACACAGTGTCCTTATTCAGGCCACAGCCAACCCAACTACATCTGCTGGCTTCAGCTACATGACTGAAGTGACTCATGTCCACCTTACTGTTTGTGCTGAGACAGGGCCATGTACTCTGGACCACAGATGGACATGTGGTCTCACTAGAATACGTGACCGGTGTTGAAAAAGGGACCACCTTGGTTTAATAGAGTTTCCATTCACTTCTTTTTAAAATTATTTTCTTTATTTATGAGAGAGAGAGGGAGAGAAAGGCATGGCACACTATTGGAGATCTGGGGACAACTTTAGGAAGTCAGTTCTCTCCTTCCACCACATGGGCTTCCGGGGACCAAACTCAGGTGTTCAGGTGTATGAGCAGCCGCCTAATTCACTGAACTGTCCTCCCAGCCTCATAACTCGCTCTTTTGAGTGATCTTGGCTTTGAACTTACAACTAGTGAGTGAAGTTCAATGGGAAGTAGAGTGTTTGTTTGCAGAGACCGACACATGAGGCGACACTAAACTTTCTGTCCCATTCCAGAGGATGTCTATAAAGATGCATGAGCACAGAAGCCCTGTGTGTGTGTGTGTGTGTGTGTGTGTGTGTATGTGTGTGTGTATGTGGGTGTGTATGTGTGTGTGTGTATGTGGATGTGTGTGGGTATGTGTGTGTACGTGAGTATGTGTGTGTGTATGTGTGTGTATGTGCGTGTATATGTGTGTGTATGTGAGTATTGTGTGTGTGCGTGTGTGTATGTGTGTATGTGTGTATGTGTGTATGTGTTGCAATTAGCCTGCATTGTTTGCTGATAAAAATCATGACAACTGGGCTGGAGAGGTGGCTCAGGGGTTAAGCCTCCGCCTTGCAGGCAGAAGGTCCTGAGTTCGGATCCCAGATCCCATGTATAGACGCCAGGCGGAAGTGGGGACGGCCTGCACTTCTGGTCCTGGTAGGGCGGAGCCTGTGAATCCCGGGGCAGAAGGAGGTGGAGGCGTCCATGGTGGTTCGCGAATTCGTCCGTGGTTCTACACACACATACACACACACACAGACACGCGCCCGCACGTACACACACATATGCACACAGTTGAATAAATAATAATAATAAAAAAAATTTAAACATTTAAAAAAAAATCATGACAACTGCTTAAAGGAACAAGGGGTTTATTCTTTTATGATTTTTCCAGTTACTCCAGTTACAGTTCTTAGTCCAGTTTGGCATGAGAGCATACACCATCACCAAAGGGCCAAGGGAACTGTCCATGCCATATCCACGTAACAGCTGAGAGAAGGAAAATCCTTACTTGCCAGACCAGCATGTCCGGCCAAATACATACAAGGATGCCAACTACCTCACCCAGTTCTCTGTATTTTATTCACTGGTCCAGGGCCTAGTTCTACCCACCATGGGCTGGGCCTTCCCCATCCACTAGACAATCTCCTGTAGGTTCGCTCTGGGCCTAACTCAACTACTAATTCTCTACAAATGTGCCCAGAGTTCAAACCCTCAACCATTAAGTTGACACCTATACCTAACTATGATAATATGCGTGTGCTAGATATACGCATGTATGTGCACATGTGTATGCAGTTGTACTTACCCATCTCTATGCATTTGGAAGCCAGAGATTAAAGGAGGAAGGGGGGGTGTTTCCTCTTGTTGACCTCCACATGATTGATTATCTGAGACATGGTCTCTCACTGAACCAAGAGCTTGCAGATTCAACTAGACTGACTGCTCCGTGGGGTCCCAGGATCCTCCTGTCAACCTCCCCAGCATTGGAGTTACAGATCCATGCCTCTGTGCTCAGCTTCTATGTGGGTACTGTGGATCTGAACTCAGGTCCTTGGGCTTTCACAGCCCAGTGCCTCCCCACTAAGCCATCTTGCTAGTCCATGAGCACAGAATTCTATTACAATATGTGGAAGTTCAAGACTTGAAAGCAAACACAAAGCAGATGTGTGTATCTAGGATGAAGCCAGAAGCAAGGATAGCTTTGAAGATGGTTTTTGTTGTAGTTTGCCCACATGGTTGCTGATAAATGACCATCAAACAGCTTAAGGGAGCAAGAGTCTTATTTCCTTACAACTATCCAGTTACAGTTCTCAGTCCAGCTTGACAGGAGAGCATGCACCAGGGCCAAGGGAACTGGCCACACCATCAGCACATAACAGCTGAGAGAAGAACAATCCTTACTTGCCAGACCAGCATGCCTGGCCAAGTGTACACAAGGACGCCAACTTCCTCAACCACCTTTCAGTATTTTATTCACCTGTTCAGGGCCCAGTCCCACCCACCGTAGGCTGGGCCTTCCGTCAGCTAGATAATCTCCTGCGGGTTTTTATTTGAACTGGCTATGATCTCAGGGAGAGGATGAGGGTGGTCTAGGAAACATGAATGACTGAAATCCTGTCACAGTCTGTGAGTTATTTACACAAACCATGCAGGCACACGGGCGGAAGAGGTGCCACAGAAGAGAGAGAAGACAGAAAGCCAAACGTCCCCTTTCCATCCAGCACTTTCGTTCTCATCAGCGAGCTGAAGGTAGAGAGTGTTGACACCGACTGCACGTGAAATCCAGACAGCTGAGATAGTCACTTCCCTGTCGTGGATATACTGTCACGGCAAGATCAAGAGAGGCCAGTGCGTGTAAGCTGCAGGTTACAGAGAGCGTGAGGATAATTCGGCAGAAGACTTTGGCTAGCAGAGTTGCTTCAGAAATTGCCATGGTATCACACAAAAAGTGTGACCACATTCGCGAATCATTTAAAAATAGTTCGTCTTAGGACCCCACATAAAAAAGACAATAAAAAGGAAGCACTGTGACAAGTCAATAAAGACCCCATGGGATAAAGGATAAAATTTTTGATTTTGGACAGTTTGGCTGTTTGTCAGTCCTTTTTTGTGGCTTGGTGAATGTGGAAGGACCGCACATTCTTATTTGCAGCAGTATCCACCTTGTTATGGCTGGTCCCATTTGTACAAAACAGAATCTTGCTTGGAAAGTTCAAGAGACTTTGGCAAAGAAACTCAATTTGGCAGAAAGAAGGGGACTGGCAGGGATATTGACATTTTCAGACACGGAGCAGAGTGTCACCAGCCTGGGACCGGAGAGAGCAGAAGATGCACAGCGAGATATTGGGAAAGGTGTAACCTGCTCTCCCACCCTTTGACCTAGTTCCTGTGCTGTCCTGTATCTTGACCAAACTGGAAGCTGGACGTCTAAGAAGTTTGAGGGACACAGGTCACGGGGTCAGACTGTAGACCCAATTAAGTAAGACAGAGCAGGTGGAGAAACTGTCTGAGGTGAGAAGTTGAGAATTGCTGTGGTCTGATTAAAAAACCAAAGAACCTCAGTCCAGCCTTCCCGACACAGCCCTTTCGCCCTTGGTACCTGCTGAGCGAGTGAGGAGTCTCTCGTATTATGCCCCTGTAGGGGCTCCTTGATAGCTTTGCAATGGTAGGGTTGGTGTCCAGAAGCAGCCAGCCACGAAGAGAGGGTGTGAGCACCGAGTTCAGATCACCCTCATGCAGGGAGGGGCTTGATCACTATTACCGGTAGCTAATGATTTCAGTTATCCTACCTACCTGATAGAAGGTCCAAATGGTGAGGTTCAGAGGGCTTGCAAGGACGTGAGGCATCACAGTGCCAAGGTAGAGGTGTGCCCTGAGGAGGCGCCGGGACTTTGTGCTGCTCCCCTGTCCCCCAAACTTGTCCTCTGCACCGCTCCCATGGGATTTACTAGGTTAGGCCTGACTCGCACCCTTTATCATGAAGTGGTAGTGTTACATCGTCTCTTGAGCTCTGTGAGTCAAACTCGTGATTTGCCAAGCCCAAGAGGGGAAGGAAACACGGCATGGAAATTCATGTAGATGGGCTTGGTCAGACAGAATTGTAAGTAGGCCTGCCATCCATCCACTGCTGGCTTCAGTCAGCAGTGTGTGTGTGTGTGGGGGGGGTTCCTCCCATGCAGACCCTGCAGCGTTATCAAGGCAGAAATGCTACAGAATCATAAATGAGGTCAGAGAAAACCACAATCATGTTAACTCTGCTTACCAAGTACTGTAGGAAAACTAGGCTCTCTGATCAGGGTTTGATCGCTGGTTTCCCTTCTCATTCTCACAGGCATATCAAACACAGACAAGAGATTAGTAAACCCATTTAGGACCCAGAACTAGGTGGATTAAGACCTGCCTTCACTAAGAAGCAGCTAGGAAGTGTTAGAGGAGGATTCAGACTGGGTGAATTACTTTCTGCTGCAGTGAAACATGAGCAGGAATGACATGCCTTGAAACACAAATATCTATCTTACAGTTGTAGAAGTCAGAAGGATGGTGGGTCTTATGGGGACAGAACCAAGATGACGGCTATGTGAATGCTTTCCAAGAGAGCATGCGTCCTAATCCTCTTCAGTTCTAGAAGACGCTGGCGTCCCCCTCTTACCTTTCTCTCCCACATTCTCCGTTCTTTCTCTCCCTCCCTCCCTCCCCCCCCCCTCTCTCTCTCGCCCTCTCTCTCTCCCTAATGTTTCTGCTTCCCTCTTCCCTTCACATATTCTTTGTAATTACACTGAGCTCACCCACACGATCCACCATCACTTTTCATTAACTCCTGGACTTTGGTTGTCACAGTTCCTGCTGCGCATGAGGCAGCGTATCGACGAGCATGGGGGTGAATGGAAGGTGGATCTTCTGAGGCTCTCTTGTCTTGCTGAGCCCACACCCAACTCCCATCCCATCCTCCACAACTGTACAGCGGGAATTGAAAATCGCCAATCTCTTGAATTTCAGAGCTCAGTGTATTTCTTGTTTGATTTCATGTTGCGAAGATTGACCTTTACTTGTTGCTCCGAAGTCTGTTCTACTTTTGAGAGCAAATAACATTTTAGTTCAGAAAATCCCAGTCTGTCAGATCCACGCAAGCATGCTACCACCATCACTGCCTGTTCTATCCGCACTTTAGACGAATAGCCCCCCCACCTCTCTGAAACTGTACACATTGCTCAGGATTCTTTTTTAAAACCATACAATTCAAAAAATTTTAAATTAGTAACCAAAAGTGCTAAGAGTCTGTAGCTTTGAATGAAAATCAGCATTTTTTTTCTTCTCTGAAAGGTGCTAAAGTCCTGCTTTCTGCAAAGTGAGAACAGGCTGGATTGGTCCTCTTCTGGGAATTGGGGGTCAGCAGGTGCTGCACTGTCCCTGCAGGCTCAGTTATGTTTGTGACATGGTCTCTGTGTGTGTGTGTGGGGGGGGAATGCTCACCATTTTCCTCTTGCCAATTGGGGACACTTGAGGTCTCCATTTCCAACTTTCATCTTCTCTTTCTTTTCAGTCGATACTCTGGTTAGCATGCTAAGCAGTGGGTTTCCCCAAGGCAAGGTCTACTTCATCCTCACTCATTCACTTCTTCTTTCCCTGGTCATGTTAGTCTGCTGAGATTCATACAGACAGACAACCTGACACATGTGTCTAAACATGAGCCTTTGATTTTCCAAATTCAGGTGTTACCTAAATATTTCAGCCTCCCACGTTCCCACTTGGGCACAGATAGTTACACATATGATGGCGGACAGAAAACCTGGAGAGTGACTGTGAGAATGTCACCGTGATCACCTCTGAAAGGTTTTTGGAAAAAAAAAAATCAGCCTTTACCATGTCCAGAGGAATGAAACGGACCTCATTAAAGCAGGTGTTTCTCAAATAACTAGATGTCTGCCAAGAAGACATCCCTGTTAGAAGCAAAACCACCAGGTGGCTTAGGAGAAGAATGACATACAGGTCTGCGTTAACTTTCTGGAAAGTAAAGTAAGTACATGAGAAAAACAAGATGGACTGGCACTTGGTTGCTATGCAACCATCTGCATGGCCATTGCTATTCAACACTTAATAGCCATTAACTCATGCACTTTCTTGGACATGCAGCTAATTTACAGCAAGTTGCCTTTATGCTGATCCCTCTTCTTCATCAGAAATGCAAGCACCATGCTAAACTGTGTGGCCCATGGCATGTCAGGGGCACAGTTCTTGCTTTTACACAGCTGAGTTTCTCAGTGAGGACCTGTCAGGGGTTCTCGATGAAAAGCTAGACTTGGAGTCACCATCTTGTGTCACGGAGTTATATTTTGACTCAAGAACAAAGTTAGAAAACGAATCTCTCCACACTTTATTGAGAAGCATTGAGCTCACGATTGCCCTGTAAAAGGGCAAGGTTCTCTACAGTGTCAGCTGATTGGCCTTGGTGAGGGACGAAGCAGTAACAGTTGCTTTGAATTCACATCTGAGGTCAGTCTTGAAGTGGGTGCACATGTGTGTGTGTGTTCATAGTTGGCCAACTTCAGTTTCACACCAAGGTTATTTATGATGATGACTACATGTGCTTTGAACCTACTACTGGCTTGAACCCTTCACGATTCTCTCTTATAGGATCCATAATAACCTTGCTCTTTGGTTCATATGCTCTTTAGGATCATAAGGTATAGTGGTATCTCAATAATTTCATCAAATGTCTAAAGTTTAGCTTGATGTCAGCCACTGGGAAACTTTATTTGCTTTGTTCTAGAAACTTAAATTCTGCTGTTACCATGAAGACCACATAATCCACAGCTGGCCAGTAACCGTATCACATTCCTAGAACCATAGTGCAGCCACCAGGAGTCCACAGTCTGAGCCAAATCAATCAACCCCTCCCCAAAGCAGCGTCTGAGGTGGTGTAAAAAGAGACCTGTTCTCTGCTTATTGTGAAGTTCATCCCTTGTGGGACGAGGTAAAAGGGAGGTGAGGTGTTCAGAGCATCTTGGCATCATGCGAGTACAGAGTTGAGGCTTCAAAGTAAGGGTCTCCCTCAGCTCTGAGCCCCAGATGCCTGGCTTAGGCCCCAGTCCCAGCCCGCTAAGTGACAGTCACATCCCTTCTTTCCTCTGGGGAAATCCATCTCTTTTGCAGCAAACAAAATCTGTAAGTAAAGTAAGTCTTCCCTGAAGATTTATAGGGTCCACAGCGAGAACCCAGATGTGCCCCGCATATCAGACACTCGAAGACATCAATGTTATTCACAAGGCTAGCGGTAAGAGCCCAGCTGGCTTTGTGTTTGGGGGGCAAGCTGGGGTGCTCCCCTCAAGACCCAGAGGAGAAGGTCCTTCCCTTTGTCCTCTTAGCTTGGAACTCATAGATCTGGGGTGCTGTAGATAGCCACTGGGGTAACAGAACTAGCTGGGTCTGGGCCCAGGCCTCCTGTGAGATGGGTCACATCAAGTGTACCCTGTCACTGAGAAGCAGGGTGAGCTGCCATAGGGTGGGTTTTCCCTCCCGTCTGACTTTGCTTTCCCAACTTAGAACTCTTGGTCCATTCTAGAATAGCAAGCCAGGATAAGATAGAGGGGTACAGGCGAAGTGGTAGAACCAGCCTTCCCAAGGCCAACTCTGGAGATTTAATGAATCTTAGTCTTTCCTCCATATACCAGGAGAGTGGCTGAGCTATGGAGTCTGGACATGGAGGTCTAGGAGGTGTTTAGTCTTCAAAGTGAGAGAACTTACATTCAAGCACAGACCCCGTGGCACTAGGCTGATGCATCTTCATTCTGCCACGGAGGCAACTCTGGACCTGTCATGCCATGGACAGCATCAGACTCCCACAGTCAAGCCAAGGGAAGGATGTGAGACTCAAAGGTGTGTTAGAAACTGCTCAGGTAAAAAGTAGTGGTGGCGTTGTGGCAGGAGGCAGAGTCCTTTCTAGACTAACAGGCTGTCAGAAGAGGACCACAGTTTCTCCCCTTTCTGCTGCTGTGAGACAACGCTCAGCTATTCCATTATGGTGGTTACTGTATGGCAGAAGGCAAGGCTGGAGAGGGAAGAAGGAAGCTGGTTCAAGTCACTGCAAATGTCACAACATCATGGAGGCAGAGAGAAGGAGAGAGAACCCGGAGGAAGCGGGGTGGGGCTTCCGAACCTCAAGACTCACCCCCTGTGACCTGCCTTCCTTCAGCAAGGCTCCACCTCTCAAAGTTGCCACAATCTTACAGACCTTAGCATCATCTAAAGATTCAAACACATGAGCCTGTAGGGGACAGGCTACATTCAAACCTTGACTCGAGGGAAAAAGGAGACCTGCCAAAATCATGGTAAGGACCCTGGTAAGGCAGGGAGTGGACAGGGATCTGCTCATGTAGGACTGAGCAGCAAGTGTAAATTATTGATGGTGACTAAAGAGATGGTTGATGGGATCCAATTAAGGGAATGCCATCTGATTTGGGGGTTCTCAGGCTAGTTCTGGGGACAGTTGTGAGGCGAAATGGATTCAGCCAAGATCCACTAGCTGAAATTACACAGTCTGCCGTCTGACTCCTGTCTGGGCTCAGGGTGAACTTCCCGCGGGTGTTTTGTCCTCTGTTTGAGCTAGCGTTCTCTGTGACCTGGAGCAGGCTAGCCACAGCAGGCGGGCCTCAATCTCCATGTGAGATGGCTGCCTGGGCGGCTCGGGTGTTCAGAATATTTCTGCAGACTCCATTCCTTATGGAATGAACTTAAAGAACAGAGAAAACAAGTGTTTGGCAAATGTGACTCTCTCTCCACCTCTTTGCCTTCATGCACAGCTTGAAAATGTCATACTTGAAACAGCTGTGGAACAAGGGCTGTTGCTAACAAGCAAAAGAAGTGTATACACAGCCTCGTTACTCACACAAAACTGTTCACGGTTGCCCTTGAATTCTTTCAGCAATTGGGTATATTATTATATATATTATATTATTAATTATATTATATTATTTATTATGTTATTATATTATATTATTAATATAAGTATTACATAGTATGTTTAAATACTATAAAATTATACATAATTATATAACTTTTATATTATCCAGATACTTTATGTATGTGTGATCTATAGGTGCTCATATATATGTGTTTGTGTCTATGTGTCAGTGTAGTGTGTATATGCATTCATATATGTGTCTCAGTATATGTTTGTGTTCATATGTGTATATGTGTCTGTGTGTTGTATATTATATGTGTGCCTCTGTGTGTGTCTGAATGTGGTGTATGCATGTGTTCATGTGTGTGTCTATGTGTGTGGTATATGTATGTATTCATGTGTGTGCACGTTTGTGCATGCATAAGACTCTTCCTCAGTCATTCTCCACCTTATTTTTTCAAACAGGGTCTCTCGCTAAAATTGAACATTACTCATTCACGTATGCTCACAGGCCTATGAGCTCTAGGGACCAGCTGGTTTCTACCTTCTCAGTGCTGGGAATACAGATGCACACTGCAGTGCCTGATTCCTATGTGAATGTTGAGCATTTGAACTCAGTCCTCTGCTTGTTGAGCCACCGGTTTACCAGGTAGGCTCTCTGTAGCCCAATTCTTGTCTACCACACAAAAATGAATTTATA